>CM076582.1:278051956-278651956 GCA_034641835.2 Pinus albicaulis
CAAGAGAAGCCCATATTTTGACCATTTTTATCCAAGAAACCTCTGCTAAAATAAAAATTACTTCTGCAAACTGTCTAATCTTGCAGAAGTAGCCCAAATGCCTAAAAAGCAGAGTTTTAGCAATCCTAAAGGTTCCAAAGTACCAAAATCAACTCCAGCCATGACTTCTAAGGCTGTTATTGTTGTAAATCCTTTACAACCCCCTATTATAGAAATTGAGCACATTCCATTAGCTAATATTGACTACAAAATAGTAGACCCAATTGTTGAATTTAATCTGTTAGACATTCATAACTGGAGCTATGAAAAATCCTTAGATAATGAAGAAGAAGTCCATATTTGGGAATCACACTTGCCCAAATATGTTGTTCCAGTAACTCATCCATGTCATGAGGTCATTAGGTTATGTCAACAGTATTATGTGCCTGAGCAAAGAGCCATAGTAAATGCTAATAAAGAAGTGTTTTTTACCATTACTGTTGAATCCATCAACCAAATGCTGCAACTTCAACCTGATCCTCAAGCAGTCCCTTTTTCTATGGAGGCTTTTACCAAGCTGTATATTGGCCTAGATTTTCCTAAAAGATTCCTAATATTCCAAACATTTATGCCTTTTCATGTAGAAATTCCTCAAATTAATTCTCCATACTCCACTTCAAAATTTCCATAGGGTTCAATACATGTAATTTCCATGCTTTCATTCATTCTAGGGTATTTCACTAATGAATACACAGATGAATCCATTTTAGGTTTCTTATCTACATTTACCCCAGGACAACCTCCATCTATTATTTTTTATTATGATGGACATATTGCAGACAATATCCATGACCAATTGGTTAAATTGCCAATTGAATGAGTGTTCAGATACACTTCTTTCCTCCTCCACATGTTCTTATATTTTCAAGCAGATAAATTTCCATTTGATCTTCAAGAGCTTGATGTAGAGGGAAATCCTCTTTCAGTTATTTTTTAGACCTCTTTGATTAGGAAAGAGTCCACAAAGTTCACATATGCATAGTTTTCAGATTCATTCATCCATCCATTGATCAAAATATTAAAAAATACAAAGCAGCCAAGGATAAGTGATGAGATGAAGAAGATTTTACAGTTGTCATAGAAAACAAAAACTGGTGATTGGTACCTATACGAAAAAAATATTGAAATTAGAGTGTTTGGATCTAATTTGTTGCCCTATAAGCTGCCCAAACATGTATCCATGAGAGTTTTTGCCTTGGAGTATATCAGGAAAATATTAAACTTTGATCCTATCAATTTTTAGCAGTAAAGAAGAAAACACAATTCAAATTGAAGAATCAAGCAGGACCATTCATTTTCAATCAGAGGGATGCAGAGGCAGAAGCAGCTAAACATCTTTTGGAGTGCACATTTGAAGAAATTTTTCCTTGTAATTATGATCCACAAGAGATTCTAAGTAAGATGATGGTTAAATGTAAGTTAACACCCTTCATTCATGAGACAAAACCAGAAATAGAAAAATATGCCAATCAGACTGAGTGGACAGAGAATACTTTAATAGATGCAGTGAGGAAAAGTGATATTAGTCACACTTTAGAGACTGCTGATCAAACAGAGAAATCCACTAAGAGAGTAAGAGAAGAAGGTACCTATGTTGCTGAAACTACTACTGAAACAAGGTTTAAGATCAGATATAATAAAAGGCCTAAAATAGATTCAGTAGGTAAAGATAAAGTAACCATTGATGTTGAAGAAACAGATCTTATAGATACCAACACAGATGTTGCCACTGTCATCATCAATGAGCTAGTTATTGAGAATTAGAATGAAGAACAAGTTGACAATGAAAATGCACAGGTAATAGAAAAGCAACAGAGCATAGAAGCTTCATCCTCACAGGCAGCTGAGGAGAAATATTTAGATATCAAAGAAAAGTATAAACAGATCAAGTTAAAGAATGAAGAAATCGAAAACAATATCTACTCCCAATATCTGAAACAAACACCAAGTGTGCAAAACATACTTTTGTCTGCCTTTGATTATTCAAACAAAAAGTTAATCATGTCAGTATTTCATCCTACAGTCAAATCCCCAAAGACAGTGGCAGATTATAAGAAGGTTGATTTGGAAGTCCAAACAGAAAAAATTCATGCTCTTGATCAGATTGAATTCCATAGACATACTTCAGAAATTATGTACTCTATTGTTACAACTAAATCCATGAGTGCTCAGAAACTCCATAACACCATCTCAAATATGAAAGATCAAATGAAATTGGACAAAGCATCCTTGTATGCTAAGAACTAAGAATCAAATCTTTGGAAGAATTGGTCATACAGATTGGATTTGACCTAGCAAATGTCAAGGCAGCAGAACAATTAATAAAGAAAAAGAATGAGGATATTGCAGCTTTGAGGAAATAGCTTAAACTTCCTCAAAGTGAACATCCTCAAACCAAGGAAATAATAGAAGGACAAAATGATAAATATGATATGATGAACATAATATTTCAGCTTACAGCACAGATAAAAGAAATGGAGATTCATATGGACAAGCTTGTCCAGGAAAAAGAAACACACAAAACACAGGAAGCACCTACATTCATCCCTATTGTTACTATAGTTGTGTCATCAACTCTAGCTGAAGAGTTGGCACCTAAAGTTCCACTGGCTACTACAGTGCCAGTGACATCTTCCACAACATCAGCTACAGAGTCATCTACAATAGCAGTTCACCCTACAGATGAGGCCAACAAACTGGTAAAGGCCATGGAAGAAATGTCTCTTAAGACAAGTGAAATTAACAAGTTGAAACAGATGATTGAAAATATTGAATATCAAAATAAGTTGGCTCAAATTAATGCAAAAACTCATGAGCAAAAGGCCATCAGATTAAATGAAGAATTGAAGAAATTACAGAAGGAATTGACCTTGAAGGAACAGATTTCCTATGTGAAAAATCATTTGTGGAACAAGATCATAGAAGCCATCAATGATGTATGCCCTCCATTCAAGTGATATTTGAACAAAGAGATCTACTCAAAGAAGCATTAGAAGAGATCCAAAAAACTAAAGAGGAATTGGATAACAAACCAGAACAAGCTTTAGAACTGATAAAGTTTCTCAATAGCAAGAACAGGCAAGATTTGAAAGAACTTGAAATTACTGATAGAACTAAAATTATCCTTGAAATAAGGAAAGTTATCACCAAGAATAAATTAGTGAAGCAGCTTGAGGAAAAGTGTGAGAACATGAACATTACCATAACCAGGTTTATGGTCAAATTTGAGAATTTGAGGCAAAGAATTTTGCCTAATATTTTAGTCATCAATGACAAATTAATGCCTCGGGATGAGTATAATAAAAAGATCAGAGAATATGCCAAGGAGCAAGTTGAAAAAGCAGGTGGTGGACAATGCATTCCAATAGGAAAATTCTTGCTCAGGAGTTTTGAGGACTTATTTTACTTGCAGCATGAGATAAGACACTTGTTTGTCATTAAACCAACTTTTTCCAGGTACACAGAAGCAGATGAAAAATTCAGGAAGCTGAAGAAAATAATGAGGAAGAGCGGCAGTCATTAACAGATTTACTGTGAAAAGTAAAAAGGCAGAAAAGATAACAGTGAAAACAATTTGCTGATTTATAATCAAAACAGATTTTTACAACAATAAACATGTTTTACAAATGGTTAAAGAGTATCAGAGATTAAAGAGTATCAGATAAGCAGATCATATTTCAAAACAAACTCGAAATATCTAAATCCAGCAAGGCAGCCAGCTGCATCTTATCTACAATCAGTTTCTATTTTATTTGAATTGATAGGATAGCTTGCTGATTTGTTAAGCAGTTGTCTCTATTATTGTTGTAAAGATATTTTATTTCCCTTAGATAATTCCTAGAAGCATTCTAGGATATTTTGTAAACAATTATGTATATATACTTCATCTTTAGAAGTATTATTGTGGAATAAATTGTTGAAGATTTCTATAGTCATTTTTGTGGACTTTAAGGCTTTTTGTGTTTCAAATTTCAAGTAACAGACTGGATCAGATCAACTAGCATCATATTTCAGGATTCATGTGATGAGATATTTGGAGTGAAGTATTTTCTACTTGTCATTGTTATCTTTCTTTGTTACATGCAATCCATTATGTGTTCTAAATTTGAATGTGTGAATAAGAGGATTACTTCGGGATTTGTTAAAAGTGCTTTGTCTTAACTATTTTTCATTTCTATGTTTTCTTCTGATTTCAAGAGTAGGGAACCCTTAATTTCTCCCTCTTTCGTTTGACCTTTGCCTACTACTTCCCTTTTCCGGATTAAAGAACCCTTCATTGTTCTTTATCCCGATCATATCACCTCACAAAACAACTTTCCAAGATCTCCAAGGGTTATCTATCTTGCCTTGAAAACATTTGAATTTTTGGCCTTGATCCTAGTTCTGTCTACTTGACTTTTGAATCCTCAGCCCAATGGACAAATAGATTTCCCACTATCCATCTCTTCCAGTGATTTTTCCCACCAAACCAATCAAAACCAAAACCAATTGCACAATCATAACTAGCCTAATATTTCATAAAACAAAACAAAGTTAAATCTTATAGAGAGAGCCCTCTCTGAACCCTAGGAAGGCTAGATCCTAGAGTTTAAAAGCTGGTCTGTGGTTACCTCTAGTTTTCTCAACTAAAAACCAAAAATATCACAACTAGATAATTACTGGAGTGACAACAGACTTTACATCTAATACATTAACAATTTTACTTCTGATGAAAATGTTATACACCGGCAATGCAAGCATCCTTAACCAGCTATCTTTTTAATTCACAGGATCACATTTCTTATGGAAATGTTAAACACAAGCAATGAAAACATCATTAAGCATCCATCTTTCCCATTCAAAGGATCACATTTCTTATGAACTATATGCATAATGTCACATATAGATCACTTATGAACTATATACATAATGTTATTGCAACTAGATTTGAACTTGAGATATTTAACCTTGCAGATTTTATGGTTAGAGAATGATGTTCACCAATTTCTACAGAATGAGTTAAAATTATAGATAGGACAACTTGAAAGGAAACTATAATTAAAGAAATTTCATGCCATGTGGTGAGTTAACGTGCACAACACATCATTAATCACTATACATGGGAGCACGCCATTGAACATGAAACCTATATACTTTGTCAACTGCCATATATTGAACTTTTATTCACTAGTATATATATATCTCTATATATATATATATATATATATATATATATATATATATATATATATAATAAGATTCAATAGTCGTGCAAATGAACTTAACGAGAATAGGTCAAGATAACTTAACGAAAATGCTAGGAACAAAGGTGCAGCAGATACAACAATCATTTTTTAACCAATTTCGGTACTCATAGAACCTTAATGCACATTACTAAAACACATATAATAACTACTAAATGCATGGTGGAAAAACCAACATAAGTAATAGAACACATAGAAACATGGTATTCTAACAATGCATTCTGCCCAGTAATGAATCAAAGGATGCACATGTTACATCATACCTTGTGTTGGAATGAAGAATTACACATGACACCTACCCCCAACATGAATAATTAATGATAGCACATTTTTTAACAATATAATATTCTCAGTGTTACATCATTCCCTATGTTGGAATGGAGAATTACACATGACACCTTGCCCCAAGATGAATAATTAAAGATAGCACATTCTTTAACAGTATACTATGCTCAATGTTACAATCACATATAACATCATGCGCAACTAGTTAAAGAAATATGTCTTGTCAATGGTTGAGATAAACTATCACACTTGATATCATGCCCCATCATGAATACATAATGAAAACATATTGATTTTACATACCATTAGTTTGTAGCAAAACTTCATGATGAAATAACAAGTATAAATTAACAAAAATATTATGGCGGGACAACGCATATTTGAATGGAAATATGTTATGACAATGTAATTTGAGGCTACAGAAATTGCATAGTCTTTAGTTTCTCTTGATGTCTATGCAAGATAGTCAAGTATAGCTACAACCATTAATTTGGTATGGTCTTCTCTATTCTGCTGTATACAAGTGCATGAGAAAACTAACCATTGAAATATCCTTAGAAAGGCATACGTAGATAGAAAAAAGTAACGAAGAAAACTATCAGTTGCATGATCCTTAAAGAGGGCATAGCATAATTTATAGGGACAATGATAGCATAATATCTAGGGACAACGGTAGTAATACCAGAACTTATACAAGGAAACACTAGAAACATATTTATAATAATCCACAGTCATACTATGCTCAGTGTTACAATCACATATAACATCACGCACAACCAGTTAAAGAGATATGTCTTTTCAATGGTTGAGATAAACTGTTACACTTGATATCATGCCCCATCATGAATACATAATGACAAATGTTGGAACAAGGTCTCCTGCAAGCTGCGAAACTGGTCCATTTTGTATATTTTTTATTATATTTAGTCATTTTAAATGCGTCAAGGATAGACCAAGGGTCCGCAAACCACGGTTTGCAGACCATTGGATGCGTAGGCTAAAATAGTATAAGTAGTTGAACCTTTTTGAGTTGTAAGGGAGACTAAGAATGAAAAGAGATTGATGCTAAGTGTGAATTGATAGATCTGGTTAGGGTTGTTGGGTAAGGATTCATTATGTTGTGTGCACAGAGGGCCTCTGTCCTGTTGTGTGCGGACCCTGCTGCTGTGTGCGCAGGTTGGGTTTTGGGGTATTGTAAGTAGATCTGAAGGATTAATGAATGTGGAAGTATTGTTGAATACCTAAATCCACTAGAATTACTATGATATGAATCTGTGATGTTTGGTTACTTAATATATGCTGTTGTATTATTGATTTAAGTTGCGAATATACTTGTGTTACTTATTTATGCTGCGATTTGGATTTTTTCTGTTTCACTTCATGCAAGAATATCTGGAATAGTTGTGTTATCGTTATGTGAATTCGTGATCTCTTGATTACTGTGAGTATCATTGTTGTTGCACACGTGGATGTGAAGGGAATTTGAAGATATAGGCTCTGTAATACAAGATCTGGTCACTGTAAGGTTGAACGCAACTCTGCTTGACTTACCTACCCTCTCCTAGGGTGCGGAAACCTGGTTCCAACACCCACCCATACTAATTCGGGTAAGAATCTAGCCTGCGCAAGCAGGTCACTGCCGAAAGGGCCAGTAGTATAGGGGTTTTTTTGGAAAACCTTGAACATTTGAACCTGGGTCAGGACCCCTCGAGCCAACAAATGGTTCCGTTGCCAGGACTGGGAGAATTTTGAGAGATGGATCAGGTAATGCCAAGGCTGTACTAGAAGCCTGAGAGAAATGAAATTGATGAATGGTTTGAATAGCAAGTTCAGGAATTTCGCGTAAAAGAAAACCACAGTGAGAGGTTGACCACCGAAGAGTGGAAGAATAAGTACATTTTCACAGAGATATATGAGATCTTCTTTGTAACGATTGCAATCGAGCTCCAGGAGTGCCTCGCAAGGTTGGTATAATTTCAAAAGTGTTGGAAGGACGAGCGGGTCACAAAGTGGACACCCGAACTAATCCAGTAGTTAGAAAAGGCTGATAACACCATCACTCGCATAGTGGACCATTGGGTAGACAATGTGTTAGGAGGATTTGTGATAGAATTTTCCATCGATTAGTTTGTCTCCTACTCTGAAGTAGAGCGAAGATTCTTTAAGAGGTTCCGAGGTAAGTTTCTGAAGACCTTACCATTGCTGATCAAGATATTATTGTGTGAAAAGAGAATTTTGTGTAGCCATACCGAGTGAATGACCTATGATCTGGACGGGAGCACAACGCGAAGTGGAAAATACTACAAAACCAACCTAGAAGGAGATAGATTGGTCTACAGTCTGGTAAGAGAAGCAACTTCGCAGAGTCCTCTAGCCACACCACTTTCAAACCAGCCTAGGGGTAAGAATTCACCTACACCTCCGCCACCGGAAGACGACATGGCTACGCACATGAAGTTACCGACCTTTAAGGGTGTGGGAGATAAAGACATGAATTAGTTCTGGTTTGTCGCAGGATCGGTATGGACTGCGCAGAACGTAGCTAGTGATGCGGTCAAAAGGGCATAGTTGTCCCTTGCCTTCGAAGGAAGAGCCTTGGACTGGTACATGGGATAAATCGGCCAAAACAAAAATGCAACCATTGAAGATATTAATAACGCCCTGAAACAAAAATTCAAGAAACCTAATTCCTTCTCTCAAATCGTGGTTGATCTAAAGGATTTCAAGCAAGGGCCTTATGAATCTATGTGGGAGGCCGATTAGCGACTAAAGAAGGTGATCAGAGAAGGGGGATTCCAATATGATGATAGACAACACACAGAATGGTTCATTACTATGTTGCTACCTCACCTACGCGTACCTATGGGGCAACAAAATTTTGAATCGCAGGAGAAAGCCTTGGAGGGTGCCATGAAGTTAGAAGTTGCGCCTTGGGACGAGACTCAGCTAGGTGTCCAACATATCCAGGGACAACTGGAAGCGATGCACATAGAGATCCAGAATCTGCGGAAGGAACAAGGGGCAGAGGTTAGCCCCGAGAGGTAGTGCATACGATGTCGGGTGAATGGTCATACCAAGGATAACTACCCTCTGTTAGCAGACTATATACAGACCGAGGGACTTAGCCCACTGCACCCTAGGGAAGCTGTGGGACCTAGTGGGCCAGCGCTATGGTGCGATGATTGTCGCGTTGTGAGGCTGCACGATACCAACCACTGTCCCCGCCTTGCTGCGTATGTTCTAGAGGTAAAGCATAAATGGTGTAGGTTCTGCATATCGGTGGGACATGATGAACAAAACTGCTAGACGTATGATTTGATGATTGATCAAGGAAACTTATATAGAGTATAATCAGACCCTGCATCGCCAAGAACCCCTGCAGGCATAGGTGGCTCCCCATCAAGGGGCAGGGGAGGAAGGTGAGGTGGAAGTGTAGGTCGGGGACAAGGTAAGCTAATCTGTTATAACTGTGGAGAAGCAGGACACTTTGCAAGGGACTATCCGAACCCTACGAGGAAATCCTGCCGATATTGCAGATAGTTGGACCATGCGACTGAAGATTGTCTAATCTTGATATCAAAAATGCAGGAAAAGCAGCCGATACCTACGCAGGATGTGCAGAGAGTTAAGGCTGAGCTACGAGACAAAGATCCAAGTGTGAATTTTGTGACACGCAGTAGGATGGCCACCAGGGGACCTGAGGAGGAGGCTGCAATGGAACCTCTGATCTAACAAGTTGTTATTAAACAAGAAGGTTTGGACCTAAAAAAAGGAAAAGAAACATTTGTCACAGCTCACAAGGACTTTGCTGAGGCAGAGGCAGCTACTGCTCAGGCACCTGCGAACCTCAAGGCAGATGAGGAGGTTGAGCCCTTTTTGCAAGCATGTATGAAGCTATTGCGCAACCCAAAGGCTATGGAGAATCTTCAGGAATTAATAGATAGTTGCGCAATGCGACCCAATCTACCCCCAGAGGTCAAGGATGTGCACAAGCTATACAGGTATAAGAAATGCACCGAGAGAGAAATGAGGTTGACTGCGCAGATTGGTGACTACGAAATGGATCAGGTTATTTTGTACCTAGGATCAGATGCAAACGTGTTACCTAAACAAAATTTGCAACAAAAGGTAGAGCCTAAGTTGGAATGGTCCACCATTTAGCTACGCATGGAAAATCAGTATAAAATCATTCCACGAGGAAGGTTGTCTAAAATTACGGTGGATATCGCAGGAGTAAAGTTTCGAGCTAACTTTGAGGTAATTGAAATTGTAGAAGATGTGGACCCCTACCCTGTGCTCTTAAGGTTGGATTGGGCCATAGATATGGGTGGTATCATCAATCTCAAAAAGAGAAGCATGGTGTTTGAGAATAACGGTACAAGGGCGATAGTACCATTAGATCTTGCAGAAGGCGAACGATACACAGAGCTAGTACGCGACGAAGAGGAGGTGGATCACATTTACAAGTTGACTGTGCGAGTGAAGATTGGATCAACCCCACGGCGGGTGGAGTACTCTGCTAGGAAAAGGACAATGAATGCTTCTCCAACTCTGATGGGGAGATGGAGAATTGGAAAAACCGGTTGCACGATGTCTTGGCGCTATGATGTCTTCGAGTCACAAGGAACTTCCACTGCATTTATTTAGAGGTAAGATACCTACCCTACTTTGATGGTTCTGGTAGCATTAAGGAATTTTTGCGAGCATTCGAAGCCGAGGTTCCCAAAGGACGAAGGCTATGGGCCCTTAAGCTAGCCATGTGTGAAACACCTGTGCGCTAGTCGAAGACGCATGAGGAGGCATTCCAATATTGGGAGGAATGTAGGGATATGATGATACTGCGATTTGAAGCCCCAACCGGTCGGTGGGTCAAGAGATTCCTTGGATTGAAAGATCCACGCGAGTATCTGTTTGCATGGGAAGGATAGTGGTGTGACAGGACGACTAAAGAGTGGGTTCACCTATTAATTCATGCCCTAAGGCCACTTCCTTCTGCATGGTACTTAGATGCAGAGCTACATCGGCGCACCAGCCACTGGGGGACATTGAAGGAAGAGTTCCTGGGAACATTTGGGGTAGTAGGCAGGACAAAGGCACTTGACGCAGTCTTGTGGGACATTGACACTGGGGTATGGGGTGAACCACACCTATTTATTGCATCGGAAATATCCATGTGGGAAATGCAGATACCAAGCATGGTCAACTACCGTAGCCTAGCCCCAACAGAGGGTAAGGATGATCCGCGAACTTCTTCTGACTTAGAATTGGAAGGGGTGCGCACAGCTACCGGGCCGCTCAGGTTCCGAATGGGTAGTAATGAGACGCACCCTACATTGGCTAAGAATGGGGATGCGGATACAGAAGGCAAAGTTATCATATATTCGGCAACTCTCACAACAAGGAAACAACTGCGTTCACTCCTCGGCCATGCAAGGTACTACATAAAGTTTGTTTGGGAATATGCGCTACTTACAGCACCTCTGAGAGACTTGTTTTCGTAGGAGGTCCAGTTTGGTTGGAATGATACCTGTTGGGAAAACATCTCTTTGGTTTTGCGATACCTCAGGAACAAGCCTATGTTGGGGAAGGATGCGCAAGAGGTGCAGGCATTTCGTCCAAGCTCAGTGGGTACACTGAGTGTACATATGGAGCAAAAAGTGATAGTTGGAACAGTAAAATCTGGTAAAGAGGAAAAGTTACCGTTGAGTGGAGCTGGTGGCTGGCAATTAATGGGGCGATTCCTTGAGAGTTTTTACTGTTTACTTGATGGTAAGTTCCGAGTGACATTTACCCTATCGTTGGATGACCATAGGCACTATAAAGTAGGATGGCTAGCTTAGACAATAGTTCTGTATAACTTACATAACCTGTATGTAGTTTCTCTATGCTGCACGGTTCTCTGGGCCTGTAGCATCCTGCTCATGGAAAAGCCACCCACTCCCACTGTCGATAGGCCCCCAGAATCGAAAGCCCCTTTTCCTGCTAGAATAATAGCTCCTAGTCCCGCGGAAGCTTCGGTACCTATAAAGCCTGAACTTGAGGAAGTCATGATTGGGTTGAGGGACGATGAAATCGATAGGTTAATTGCGCTCTGGCTCCCTATGTGGAGGAGTGGCTTCATACCTAGCGAAAAGAGCACCGAAGGGACCTATGCAATAGGGGTGACCCCCCTATCGACCCTGAGGAATCTGCAGGACCGAGCGTGAGGGGCTCAGATGCAGTCACGGAAAGGGACTCATAGCTGCCACAGATCATCGACAAGGACGTCGGGGCTAGTCCGCAGCTGGAACTGAGCATGCAAGGGAAAAATAACCAAGATACCACCTCCCTCCAAAATACAAAGCGGCCATGCAAGCCTGAAAAAGGGCCCCGAAAAAATTAGCGTGCCCAACGCAAGGAATATGATGCGACGGTCACGCTAACTGACGGTGACCTCGAGCAAATCATGGACGTAATTAAACTAGCTACAGAGGATAGATGGGAAGCCATAGAGGAACAACAGAGGGCTATAATTAACACCTTTCAGACCGAGCTCCGTGCCCACCAGTGGAAGGAAGATACGTTGCAGACCAGCATAATTCAGAGATGGGCTCCCTTGGAAACCAGCAGTACAGTGCTCGCTCCAAAAGAAAGCCATCTCTGCTCTTTTCCAAGCACTACCCTTTTAGGAACTCATCTCCAAGTAGATACAGGGATACACTTGGATCTGGCTAAGTTTCCCAACGAGGCATTACAGGGTCTCCACACCGCCGTGATCTGGGAGATCCACCATCGAGACTTGGAGATGCATCAACAACTTAGTGTGGCCAAGCATACCATCGCGTGGAAAATTTCAAAAAATCCCCTTGCTATATCGCAGTAGGTGGATCTTGAAACAATGATCCACCAGCTCTGCACAGAGGTTCTGGACGGGATCCTGGCAACAGCTATGCCTTGGGCCAAGGTAGAAAGTAGGTTGCAGTAGTAAAATCATCTCGGACAGAAATGCAGGTCATCAAGGCACAGCTGGAGAAGCAAATCTCCAACTTACATGCCAAATTGCAACCTACCACGTCGCTGGAGGTACGAGCCCAGCGCACTACGCTAGTGACCAAAGCTATGAACACTATCACAGGGAAGATTTCTCAAGGCGCCTAGTTGCTAGAGTCATCCATGCAGCTCTGGACTAGGGTCCAGTTCAATCCGGTCCTCCGAATGATCAATCAGGACTTATGATAGCGGGAAGAAGCTTCCACACAGTTCGAGGCTACATTTCCCACCTTGGTGCTGGCACAATGGTTAGCACATTTGAGGACCAACAACACTCTCCAAGATGAGATTGTGAAACTCCTACGCAAGAAGCACGTCGCCGAGGAACGATTGAATCCATGGGCTGCCACAACCCTCCATCTCTCACAAGATGCAGATGGTGCGATCATGCGGCTAAACCAGACATTAGAAAGTGTCACCGCGGCAACCAAAGGACCAACATCCCAAAAGCTTGTGGACCTTGCGCAGAGCACCACTGCTCAGATTCAAGAGGTGTTGCCTCCACTAATCACCGCCATCACTACACTACGCGCGCAGGTGGAGAACCTACCACCACAGTGATTTGGGACGAGTCACAAGATTGTGTTGGGGGACTGTTGGAACAGGGTCTCCTGCAAGCTGCGAAACTGGTCCATTTTGTATATTTTTTATTATATTTAGTCTAACACAGGGGTTTTTGGGTGGGTCAAAGCCCCTAATGCATTATAAATGGGTCAAGAATAGACCAAGAATCTGCAAACCACAGTTTGCGGACCATTGGATGTGTAGGCTAAAATAGTATAAGTAGTTGAACCTTTTTGAGTTGTAAGGGAGACTAAGAATGAAAAGAGATTGATGCTAAGTGCGAATTGATAGATCTAGTTAGGGTTGTTGGGTAAGGACTCTTGTTGCTGTGTGTACAGAGGGCCTCTGTCCTGCTGTGTGCGGACCCTACTGATGTGTGCACAGGTTGGGTTTTGGGGTATTGTAAGTAGATCTGAAGGATTAATAAATGCGGAAGTACTGTTGAATATCTAAATCCACTGGAATTACAGTGATATGAATATGTGATGTTTGGTTACTTAATATATGTTGTTGTATTATTGAGTTAAGCTGTGATCATACTTGTGTTACTTATTTATGCTGCGATCTAGATTTGTTCTGTTTCACTTCATGTAAGAATATCTAGAATAGATGCGTTATCATTATGTGAATTCGTGATCTATTGATTACTGTGAGTATCATTGCTATTGCGCACATGGATGCGAAGGGAATCTGTAGATATAGGCTTTTTAATACAAGATCTGGTCACTGTAAGGTTGAACGCAGCTCTGCTTGACTTACCTACCCTCTCCCAGGGTGCGGAAACCTGGTTCCAGCACCCACCCAAACTACTTCGGATGAGACTTTGGCCTACGCAAGCAAGTCACTGCCGAAAGGGCCAATAGTATAGGGGTTTGTTGGAAAACCTTGAACATCCGAACCTGGGTCAAGACCCCTTGAGCCAACAACAACAGATTTAGTTTACATACCATTAGTTTTTAGCAAAACTCCATGATGAAATAACACATAGAAAGTAACCAAAATATTATGGTGGGACAACACATATTTGAATGGAAATATGTTATGACAATGCAATTTGAGGCTACACAAATTGCATAGTATTTAGTTTCTCTTGATGTCTATGTAATACATTCAAGTATAGATACAACCATTAATTTGGTATGGTCTTATCTATTTTACTGTATACATGTGCATAAGAAAACTAACCACTGCAATTTCCTTAGAAAGGCATATGTAGATAGAACAAAGTAACGAAGAAAACTATCAGTTGCACCATCCTTAAAGAGGGCATAGCATAATTTCTAGGGACAACGGTAGTAATACCAGAACTTATACAAGGAAACACTAGTCATCCATGTATCGACGTTACCAAACAACGGTCCCCAGTAAATCTCTGCAGTTTTGCAAACATAGAAACAACTCTAAGTAGAATAACAATGCTGGGACATAAGGTCAGTTCCAGGTAAAATGACAAGCACAAAAAAATCAGTTCCAACTAAGATGGAAATTCTAACATAAATGCAGAGAGAAAGTAATATATCACAGACGAGAAGAATTAATGAACAAAAAATATTAAAGCCCCAAAGCATCCAATTTTAATCTCATATAGCATAAATTAGAAAATTGCAATGCTTTCACCCTTCGAAAGATTGCTTTGACTGCCAATATGTTCAATTTTCACACATAAATTAGTTTCAACTTTTAAAATTTAAATTCTTCCTTTTAGAGAGGAATCTTGAAGTGTTTTAAGAAGTTTCTTTGAGGTAGGCTTGCCTTGCCCATCTATATATTGATCGACTCAAACAGAGTCTTTATCTCTCCAAATGTAAAATATGATACCTCATATACCTCAAGGTTGAGAAGAGAATGAAGAATTAAGGTCCCCCAATTATACTCATTATGCCTAGGATTGAAGGGAACTAAGATTCATCGGAACTATAACAAATATTTAAAGAATCCATAAAAATGGATGGATGCCCCAAAGGCTATACTACAACGTTTAAATAATGAAGGCTTGCTACACGCACAATGGTTAATGAATAAACTTAGAGAGATTACTCTAAAAATACAATTGCATATATTTTCCTGTTTTGTTATATCCATTGTAATTGAAATTTATACGACTTATAGGTAAACTAGAAATGCTATAAGGATGTTGTAGACAAAAATTCCAGCAATGTATAGAAAATGATTTACCTAGTGAGAAGCAATAACTCTACAAATATTTAACCATCATTCTCATAGGAGCTCTAAATATAATTGTGAATGTAATTTTTGAGATAGCACGAAAATGAAAAAAGGAGATAAACAATACTCAAATAAATATTGCACAACCATTTCTCTCCAAAATAACTGTTGCATCTATCCTTCAATAATACTCATATTTACGAAAAATAATTGAGCGAGAACTTACAAAAAAAACCAAGAAGAATCACGCCCCTAGCAACAGTTACTACACCTTACAAGGTACGGTCATGGATGAAATAGATAAGATGAAATAAGATAATTGTATTCATGCGAAAATATTAAGATAATTTTATCTTGATAGTTCCATAGTGCAATAAAGAATTTGAATGCAAAACATTGGCATAATTGACAGAGAGGATATTCAAGTAACCTTTATTTAAGTGGATATTTGTTGACAAATAGATTTTCCTCCTAGTTATTTCCAAAGTGGCTAATTTTGAGCATTCAACAAGGAAACTAGCCTAAGGTAGCCAAAGGAAGCTGCCCTTTAACTATGAGGGACTCTAGATATGGAGATCTCCTCCCTTATTCAATTCAAGTACCCTAGACAACTTAAACAATAATTCCACCAATGAAAATAAGGAATTTAAGTCTACAATGTAAAGTTATGAGACATAAAGTTTGACCCAATTGTTTTCCCACGAATCCAATTGGAAATTAGTTAGGTCAAACGGACATGACTACAAGTATTTGTTCTTTGAATGGTAAGGATAGTCAAACAGTAGCATTACTACTAATGTGCTTGCAGAAAGGACTGAACTAGAGGGTTTTCACCCTCTAAAATATAAGGACAATCAGACAATTGTTTTAGCAAAGTGTGTACGTAGGTATGAATACCATATAACCAAGGTACATCAGGAAATAAAATAGCAATAAGGATTGATATCACTGTGATGGATTAAGTCATGTTAGTCACCACATGTTTCTTAGTTAACCTAGTTTCAAACAAAGCAATCTTCTAGAATACGCCCTAGCCTCTAGACGCTAAATTATTCACAACATATACCTCAGTTAACCTAGTTTCAAACACAACATTGTTTTCTAAAATAAACCCTAGCATCCAGGCACAAAAACAGTAATATTCTATCACATTATTCTCCGTAAGTTCACCGTGACTAACCTCTAGTGTTGCAGGTCCCCCAGCTGCCCTCGTGATGCCAACTGAAAACAAATCTCAGATGAAAACATGAATGCTCTTTCCCTCTTTCACAATGTTTGTAGAATGCATGCTCTTTCTCTGTCAAATCCTCTTGCCCTCTTTTCTCGAATGCTCTGTCAAATTCTCAGATCCGTCACAGGAAGGTTTTGCTTAAGGCTAACATTGATAGGTTCAAGGTTACAGTTTGAAGGCTTTTGGTTCTCCTCACCCCTTCCTCATAGAATATTGTCTCTATTCTAGTAACTAATCTAGCTAACTAATTATGTTGCATCTGGATCCCGCCTGAGAAATGCCATCCATAAAGAAAGGCCATTCACCCGCCCTGGTCTGTCAATGGAGGGTTTTGTCTCTCCTTTCTCTCGGTGATCCCTCCTCCCGCATCTGGCCGCTTAGTACCAGGCAGGTTCACATTCTTAGATCCGTGCACAAGAAATGTTCAGTCGACCAAACCTCTTGCTCCAATCGTGTTGGCTGCTCAGTACCAAACAGGTTCACATGCTCAGATCCGCACACAAGAAATGTTCAGTCGGGAAAACCTCTTGCTCCAATGGCCAAACCTCTTGTTCCAATGGTGTTGGCCGCTCAGTACCAGACAGGTTCACATGCTCATATCCGCGCACAAGAAATGTTCAGTTGGCCAAACCTCTTGCTCCAATGGTGTTGGCCGCTCAGTACCAGGCAAGTTCAAGCACACAAGAAATTTTTAGTCGGCCAAACCTCTTGGTCCAATGGTGCTCGAATTCCAATGATGCCTCACCCTCAGCTGATGCTCTTTTTATTTTTCCAAACCCGCAAAAAAATCCCAATTGGCCTAAAAAATAAATAAAAAATACCTTAAGATATTTAAATTCCATATGTAATAAAAAAAATACCCACTAACCCTTAGTTATATATCCAATATAATGTTTTGGGTTTTTCTAAAAAAATTTACCCCAATATGAACGCACATGATATAATATTGCTTTGTCAGTGACACCCCCATGGGAATAAGGGAATTAAATGTATCAAGGAGGTAAACATTCCAAGAAGAAATAATGTCTAAAAAACACCATTACAACACTAAATAACAAAAATACCATGACTCCTCATACAATAAAAAAAATGATAAGCTAAAAGACTTACATAAAGCATGCTTATATATTAACCCATTGAATTTAATTATCTCAACAAGTTATTGTAATCCAAAATTAAGAAACACTCCCCTACTATCACTAGTTGAGGCATCTTAACACTTATTATGAGGTGCTAGTAATACACATATGATTTTACTAAGTTTCCGCCATTACATTTCGTGTATATTTTCAACATTTCTCTCAATGTTTGGGTCTATTTTTAGATTTATGTTGAAAGGGGAATACAAATTTCCTTTCTTTCTAAAACTCTGACAAATTTTTTCAAACATTAAAACCAAAATAAATGTCATTTAGACATAGAAACTCTAGTCACCTTGAGTTATGTTTCCGATGATGGAGATGTTTAATGTTAAATTATGTTAAAAAAAAAATTTGGTTGATGTTATAAGTGTCACTGTATAAAGATATGGTGACATGTAAAGTGTTATTTGTTTAATAATTTACCCTATTTAACTCTTATTTTTTATTTATACACTAGAAGAGGATCATCTTGACTAAGCCTCAAAAGACACTCAAGCCCAACGAAGAATCCAATAGGCAAAAGATAAACTTCAAATACCTAAAAAAAAATCTCCAAATGTCAGCTTTCTCCTTCAGATTTTCATGGCTACTCTAGGTCGCAAATATCATAGTCAATGATTCAAAAAGTGTGCATTTAATTGTATATTTTGAGAGCAAATGAGTATCATATATATAGTAGTCACAAAGACTTCTAGGAGGGAGCCAACTATCCCTTAAACCCTTTGAGCCTACTTGCAAATTTGAATTTTAAATTTAATTTTGGAGCCAAAATCCCCAACAAACATTAGGGTTCACTTGATTCAATTTTTGATAATTTATCCTTAATAAAAACTTCATTTGACCTTGACTAGGATATGCCTATTTTAATTTAATTTTATTGAATAAAAAATTGCTTGTAGCATCTCCTTTGGGGGTTCTTAACTAGAAATGGGGCTCCAATATTTAAAGATGTGCATATTTTAAACTTGAGGAGTTATGAGGCATACCACCTATCGTTAGAATCAACACACCGAGTAAATTGAATTGATTATTGTTTCTCTTGTAATATCATTTATATTCCTGATCATTTTCTTCACTGAAGCTTGGGCTTCTTTTGGTGTTTCTTGGGTTGACATTAATGACAACCATGTTTCAAAAATCTCCCCCTTTTGGATTGATGGAAACACATGCTTTCCCTATGATTTCTATTTCCCTTAACTCAATGCCTCTAATATTCCTCTCATGATTTCTCCCCCCTTTAAAATCAATGGAAAAGGGTGACTTCCCCTGAAAATATACCTTTTTCTCTCTTCCTATAACCTGTCTTTCCCCCCTTTTCTTCTTGGCTAGATGGAATTAATATCAATGTGAACCTGGTAGAACCCTGATCTTCTATCAAATACAGTCAAATGTATCTTGAAGTAGAGGCTTGGTGTAGATGTCAACTATTTTCTCCTGTACCAATGTACTCCACCTTGGCATTATTTTCTGCAATATGTTCCCAAAGAAAATGGTATTTAATAGGAATGTGTTTTGTTTTTGAATTCATGAAAATATTTTTTAAGAGACTTATGACATTGGTGTCGTAAAAAAATATTGGAATGGGCTCATCAAATTTCACTTGGAGATCTTGTAGAGTTTCTTCATCCAAAGAACCTGATTAAAATATGTTGTTGTTGTGATATATTTTGCTTATGTTATGGATAAAGAGACTAAATATTGCTTCTTGCTCAACCATGAAACAAGATAATCACCCAAATAGAAGGATAATCCAATGGTTCTTTTGTGATCATCAATATTGCCTGCCTAATATACATTTATATAGGTTATTAAGTTCAATTCATTCCCCTTTGGATACTATAGTCCAAAATTTGTTGGTCCTTTAAGGTATCAGAAGATCCTTTTAACTATAATAACATGGGATTATTTCAGTGCTTCCTTGAATCATGCCACCCATCCAAATACCTGCATTGCATTTGGTCCCGAAGTTGTCACATATTTTAGGATACCAATCATTGATCTATGCAATATTTGGTTTGTTTCCTTAGATTCATCATCCTTTCTCAACTTGCAACTGGTCATTATGGGGGTGTTAACTAGTTTACAATCTTCCATTTGGAACATATTCAATATTTATTTCATGTACTTGGTTTGAGAGATATGATATGCCATCATCTTCGTGAGATATTTGAAGTCCCAAGAAGAAGGTCAAATCACTAAGTAAGTACATTTCAAACTCACTCTACATATCATTAGAAAATTTCTTACTCATCACGTCATCACCGTTGCCAAAGATGATGTCATTCACATATAATTCAATGATAGTCAAGTTGTTGTGGTCAATCTTTATGTATAATTTTCTATTGGTACTTCCATTCCTAAAACATTTTTGCTTCAAGTACTTGTACATAAGTGCATATCATCCTCTAAGAGATTTCTTGATACCATAGAAATATTTCTAACCTGCAAACTTAATCTTTCTTTTCTATAAGCAAAAAAAATTTGATATGCTCCATGTAGACTTCTTCTTCCAATTTGATGTTCAAAAAAGTTGATTTGATGTCCATCTGGTACACCTTAAACTTTCTTGAGAAATCATAGGCCCAAATAAATCGGATAGCTTCCATCCTACCAAGAAGGTCAAAAGTCTCTTTGAAATATATTCATTTAACCTTAACATATCCTTTACATACCAATATTGCTTTGTTCTTGGTCACATGTCCATCTTCATTCAACTTGTTCTTGAAGACCCATTTTGTGCCAATGACATTTTTGTCCTTAGGTATAGGAACCAATTCCCATGTTTTATTATTTTTTATTTGATCCAGTTCTTCTTCCATGCCTTTGATCCAATTATCATCATGGTTGGCTTCTTCAAAGCTGCTAGGCTCAACTTTGGATAAGCACAAAAGATGTCCTTGTTCTAGCATGCATATTTGTCGGCTTATCATGGCTCCTATTCCTACATTCATATCACTAATATTCTAATGGATGATTCTTCTAGTATGATTGTTTACTATATTACTTTTATGTTATTTCTTTTGTAGAGAGGTTATTTCTGCTTCCAAGTCCTCCTTTGTCTATATACTTTCTTCCAGCTCCCTTGTGATTAATTATTCAATTGTTTTGGCCTCTTCTAAATGCATTTTAAGATTGATAATAATCTTCTTTGAATCTGCAGCCTTCTAATTGAGACCTTTGGCATGTTCCTTTAGTTCACTCAACTTAGCCTCTAATGCCTTGACATTCCTTATTTCTACCTTTAGGATCCTCATGGTGTTGATAAGTTCTCTTTCAAGATATACCTCACCTTCCCCTTCATTATCTTCGGGAAATTCTTTTTAGTTATTCATTTCCATGAATAACACTCTCCCTGTGTAATTTTCACTATTTTTATCGCTTTCTTCATTAGATGAAGATTTATCTTCTTTTTAATATAAACCTTTCTTGAAAGCTTTCTTTTTACTTTGTTTCTTGTATTTTATTTGATTATTCTTTACTTCCTAGGAGATTATTCTTCACCATATGAGATTTTTTCATGGGGACACTTAAAATCAAAATGACTAATTTCACCACAATTGAAATGATTTAAAGGAAGTTTACCTTTGTATTTTTTTGTTCCTCTTTTCAACTTTCTCATGAATTTGGTTATTTCTTCATCTAGAATTTCGCTATAGCTACAACTGGGGCTTAGATTTGACTGTTGCTTGTCTTTCCATGTATTCTTCGATGTGATAGAATTTGATTCTCTCTTGAATGGATTCTCCTGCTCTATTCTCATTTCATAGGTTGTGCACATTCCATGTAGCTCGTCCGTGCTGACATTTTCTAAGTTTGATCTTTCTTCTAGCACTGAGAATTTAGCATCAATCTCATCAAAAGTGATCTCAGTATCTTTTGGAAAATTACCTTGTTTTCCATTGGTTCTCCTAATCCTTGTATGGCTTTTACTACTTCATCAACCCAAAGAAAATAAACTGCAATATTTTCATCTTCATTCATTTTCAACTGCTCAAATTTTAATCTGAAGGTATAAAGCTTAGCCTCCTTGATATTTTCGTCCCCTTCATATATATTTTGGAGCTTATCCCAAATATCTTCTACATATTTACAATGCACTACTTTAACATACACAGACTCTGTTAAACCATTCAAAATAGCATTCATGGCTTTAGCATTACTATCATAACGCTTCTTACATGCATCATTTGTTGGAGGAGTTGAGTGTTCTTTGTATCCAGTAATTAGAAAGTTCCAAACATCATATCCTTGTGCTTCCACATATTCTTTCATCCTTCCACTCCAAAGCACACACTTTTCCCATTAAATAATGGAACTTCGTTCTTTGTGCAATCCATGATCTCCCTTCCAGTGGTTAGAATTCTTGGGAAGGAACCTTCTATGATACTAATTTTTGGAAATACAAAGAGGGGCTGAATCAATATTTCACTTGCAATTAGTTAATTATTAATTTTCATAGCATCAAAATAAATAAAAATAAGAATTACCAACACATCACAAGAGAAGTACATAAGAAAAAAAATTAGGTGGAAACACTTCCAAGAGAAAAACTACCGAACACAATTCTAATGTAATTTATGAGTAAAAAATATCTCAACTCCAACTAAAGAAGCTCCAAATTCCTAGTACTCTAGAAAAACATTAAATTTATCAAAAATATCCAACTCCCGAAAGGATGCTAGCCAACACCCTAGTTTACCAACTCTAACTGGAAGGATGCTCCAATACCCTAGTTTTATCAGCTTCAACTGAAAGAATGCTCCAATACCCTAGTTTTATCAGCTTCAACTGAAAGAATGCTCCAACACCCTGCATAGGCTCCAACAGACATTAGCACCAGCCTAACACCTTGAAGTCTTTTCAAGCTCCAACCTAAAAGATACTTCACTCTTCTACCTTGCACCACCATCCCATCCTGAAAAATATAAAGATAGAGAAATAAATTGTGTCCCCTGTACAAGGGACAATGACCCACTTACAAAGATATTCAATAAGACCCTTTCTACTAAAGTTTGCTTCAGATATGCATTAAGATACCAAAATTTTTAGAAATTCCTGCCTTCAATCAACAATTTCTATCTCTCTATATGAAAAACAATACTTACTTCAACTTAACATACCTCAAGTTTGTTGATTGCCAAGAGTGTACTACAATTGGATCTGAATATTCATGCAATGTGTGTGCCATTGTTGTGTCTAAATATGCCCTTGTACTAATGTGTTTACGATTGTAGCTATTTTGACTTTCCTTCTAGTCATCATTTCAAATTATTATGCTCTTAAATTTTGGTTCTAAGAAGCCATTGTTCAACACTTGAATCACTAATGCCTTTAATTATCACTACACTTCTAGAATATACTTGAATAATGTTCCAAAATCTACCCAAAGAAAATACTAGTTGCTTCATATTTCATCCAAGTTTTGGCTGCTTGAACAAGGCCACATTAATTAGAACACAATAATCTTATATTGGCCTTAGACTTGTCTTCAAATTTTTCCCATCACAAAGGATAACATAATGGAATAATTAAAATAACTGCAAGAAATATTTAAGAATCAAGTGTCCATAGAGGACTACTTCAGGAAACTCTAACTAGTGTGAGGAAGATACAATCTTCAAAATTTCTTTATAGAGATACAATATTTAATTCTCGACTTTTTGAATGGTTCATTTCCAACCTTTTGATGAATCAACCATATAGTGATGAGACCCCTAAATTTTTATCTTGCCTCAGAAAGAGATATTAGGTCTCACCAATGGTTGGCTCAGAAACCTTGACTTAGAGCTTAAAATTTATCTCAGACTTCTATGATTTTAAAACTCAAGAGACAAAAGGAAATTTCTTCATTCAGTCTTGAATTAGATAAAGATTCACCAACAAATTTTGCTTTATAAGTTGCAATATAAAATACCAAGCAGTGATAACTTATACAATGAATAAGCACAATATAATAGCCCTCAAAATCTCACTTTGGCATAGATCTACCCTCAAACAAATGATGAACCGAGATTCCATAATAGATGGATGGTGTTTTAGTGATTTTAGCCACAAAAATAATTCATATTAGTGTGAATAAGTTTCTGAAATATAACCCTCTACCCACATTTATAAACTCATGGTTATGGTTGAGAATATCACAAGGATAAACTTCTGAGTAAGCCTCATAAGGTCGAGTCTGACATAGAAAAAATTCAACAAATAAACCTCAGTATTGTGCTAGTCCAAGCCTTAGGTAGGCCAAAAAATGAGCTCAGGAATTTCATTGATATATTTTCAAGAATTCAAGAAAAAATCATTAACATGAACCTAAATATTTGGCCAAAAATATACCTCAATAACCATGCAAATTTCCTGAGACAAAGCCTTAATACCCAACAAAATGAGCCTCATATTATTTTAGATCCACCTCTGAAAGGCTAAATGGGCTGATAAGGCACTCAAACCCAATGAAGAATCTAATAGGAAAAAGATAAACTCCAAATACCCAAACAAAAATCTCCAAACATCATCTTATTCCTTCAAATTTTTGTGACAACTCTAGGTTCCATAGATCACAGTGAATGAATCATTCAAAATATGTGAATTCAATTGTATATTTTGAGGGTAGATAAGCTGCATATATATAGTAGTTGTGTATGCTTCTAGGAGGGATCTGACTAGCTATTGAATCCTTTGAGCCGACTTGAAAATTTTAATTTTAAATTTAATTTTGGATCAAAAATCCCTAACAAAAATTAGGGTCGAATTAATTCAATTTTTGATAATTTATCCTTGATCAAATATTATTTTGACTTTGACTAGGATAGGCCTATTTTAATTTTATTTTCTTAAATAAACAAAAGAAATACTTGTAGCATCTCCTTTGGGGGTTCTTAACCAAAAATTGGGCTCCAATATTTAAAGAGGCATATCTCCTAAATCGTGAGGAGTTTTGAGGCATACCACCTATTGTTAGAACTAGCACAATGAGGATAATCAATGGATGATGGTATCCATTGTAATATCACTGATATTACTTGTCATTTTATTCACTAAAGGTGGGGCTTATTCTAGAGTTTATTGGGTTGACATCAATGAAAACCATGTTTCAATGCTAAGATGCGACTCATTATTCTATTTTTTTCTTCTTCCGTGACTATCTCAATAATATGGGAAAGAATCTCTTATATGACAATTTTGGGACTCTTCCTTGTTCTTTGTACAAGGCCTCAAAATGAGAAAAGGTTGCCTCCTACATTTTATGCTTGTTTGAAATTATATCTCCATTAACTTCAATAATATTGATTTTTTTCTCCCACTCCCTCCTTTTTTCCTACTTATGTAAAAATTTGGTATTTCTGTCCCTTGAATTGAGCCATAAACTCCTTGATTTAATTTTCAAATCTCTTCCTTTATTTTTTTTTCATATCAATGAAGGTTTGCTTTTCCTTTAATAACAATTATTTTGTGACCATATGATCTTCCATTTCTTGAAAGGTTCCCTCTAGGGTGGACTTTAATAGATCCATATTACCTTTATTGTACCTTTTCTTATCTATTATCCACCTCCTTAGTTTTTATTTCAAACCTTTAATTTTATTTCTCCCAGATATATATTGGTTATCCAATGACCCACTTTGACCAAGCACGAGAGGCCACATCCCAAAAATATTCCTTCTTAAGCCAAAGGGGATTAAAACATAAGGGAAGGGTTTTGAGATCTTCCTATGATTCAATCAAAAGCTTAATCGGATGATGATCCGAGCCACTCCATGCCAAGTGGAGCACTAAAGGATAAATATGTTGATTCAACAAGGAGCTACTGACCAATAATATGTCCAACCTTGTTGAAATATGCACAAGTTGAACCCTTTTATTCATTTATGCATATTTTAGATATTTGGTATAATATTAATGAGATCCAGATGAGTTATCAAATCTTTCATTCTTTCTTAGAATGGATCAGAAACTATATTTCCTCCCTTATTTTCCTGTTGATGGATCATGACATTAAAATCACCTCCCAAATTGTAGTTGGAGGTACGAAGAAAATCCTCTCAACACACCATTGATGCTCAACTCTCAACCTTCTCATTGTAATCATTATGCATGCGAACATTTATAATGTTACATATCTTTTTTTAAGTAAGATGGTGTAATGTTCCTTTTTCAGAAACATTGTCAATCGACAATAAAATCTATTCCAGAGATAGACTGAAGGGGAATTTACTGGATTTGTCACCTTCATAAAGGAGGATGAGCTCCAGAGGCTTCCTGGCGCACTATCAGACTTTGTCTATAGAGTGTTGTCAAGGGACAATATTCCCAAGAGGGAATACAACAGGATTGGGAATCTTTCAAGATAACCTAAAAATGCAGCTACAGCAATATAAAGACATAAACTGGAAATGAAAGTGAATAAAAATAATGCCAAAATGTATGAAACCCTTGAGCCATTTTATTATGAAATAACAACAACAAATGATACAATATATATCAAAAGAATAAGGCAAGAAGCCTTCAATGAATACACATGCCATAATACAAAATGTTGCTCCATAGCAGGATGCCCATGAATAGGGACTGCGCAGTCACATAAGGGAGACTGCTACACTGAGTGCAAAAAATCATAGGATATGCATAGATATGGCTCATATATCATTGAGAGAGAATATCTAAGCTCCCAATCACTACCTCGAATCAATCCTAGAAGGATTGGCTGAAATGTGAAAAACTGCAAAATGTCAGAGTTGCTAGGTAGCTGCAGCAACTCAATACATAGAATGGAAGGGAGAAGGCTGAATGGATGAAGCTGATGAAGAGCCCTTCTCCTCTGGAAATCTGAAGTGCAATGCTGATCCCTACACCAAAGATCTCATCCTCTGAAATGTCTACAAAACCCTCACTGCAAATGTGCTCCAACTAGAACGCAGTCTATGAGAGGGCCTGCACTGTAACTGATGGAAGTGGTTGGCCTCCTGCCAATGATAGTGGAATAATCTTGGGAACCATCCTCACTAACCTCCCATAAGTATAGAAAATCCCTCCTCTGAAAGATCAACTAGAAATGGTGTTGTAGGAAACCTCCAGCAACACCCAACAACACTTCACAATAATCTGCTATAGACACTGCGCTGATGAAGATGGCTGCTGCTATGGCCTGAATGCTAGAATATGGAGGATGAGTGCAATCCTTCATGAGCTACTCAAGAAGGAGAGGAATTCCTAAATAGGACTCCCTCGTGCCCTAAGGCACTGCAGCCCTGCTGAACAACAAGAGGCAGCAATTTGTCTCAATAGACAAATAATCAAATGATCCAACATAATCTCCATGGGCTGCCTTGCTCCTCTTTTAAACTCAATGAGCCTTCACCTTCCTTCCTCTAGAATTTTCCTCCCTCATGGAATATTCCTCCACTAAAACTGTGTTGTCCCACTTAGTGCTCTCCAACTCATGCCAATACAGTTTGACTTGGTCAACTAAGCCTTGTCCATTTGCATTTTAACCTCTTTCACACATGAGGGTGTGAAATCCAGCTCCATGATGATCCCTTTTCACATTGTAAGGGATTTTATTCCTGTTTATTACATGAATGGGTCACTTTACCCATTTTTATTCAAAAAAATAAAAATATGCAACTATAATGTTCCATTTTAGCTTGAGGCTAAAATTGGGAACATTACAGTCCTCCCCTCCCACATTTTGCTTGTCCTCAAGAAACTGCATAGAGAGAACAAAATTCCTCCTCATTCTTCTCTTGTGGCCTCCTCATCCACTGCTCAAATATGCTGCAACAAATCTGCCCTCTAATGTTCTCTCCCAAGTATGCAAACTGAAGATGATGCTCCTCATGGAAAGATAGAAGGTGTAGTGGAATCCTTCCTACTGGAATGTGGCCTCCTTAAGGTAGGAGTGATGATATGCATGGGATAATGCTACTCCCAATGATGATCCTCTCATCCATGCTATCATCTAATGAAAATCTCAACCCCCGGTTTCTGCAATGTGTTGGGGTTGAATGGAGAGTGTGCTTGTGCTTCTCAAGATGGTCCTCTCTCCATTTGAGTGTTCATGGGGCTGCCTCTACCCTTGGGCTGAAATAGTATGGCCCAAGCTACCCCATCAAGACAACTAGCCATGAAATGCCTCTGCAAATTCTCCAAGTGGTCCCTCCCACAAGAAGGTAAAAGTAGCAATGTGGCAATCATGGTTTGCCCATGGTATCTCCTGCAACATAAAACATGTATAATGGGGAGAGTCATGCTCCCAATGGGTTGTTCATACAATGCTCTCCAAATAATTCTCCTCAATAGACATACAACTTTAGAAATACATAAGGAGCAATATGCAATAGAAACAAGTTGTCAAATGACAACCGGAGAGTGGTTCCAAATTCCACTCATGGAACCTGTGCAGTGCCTCCTTGGCCTGCCTCACAATCAAAAGTAACAAGTATTGTACTAGCCACTGGTTTGCTGCCACAAACATCTCATGAGATGAAATCATGAAAGTAAAAATAGGTGCCAATGGTGCACACTAAGAAGTATGTGGCTTCCCCCACAACCATCACAAAATAGCCAAAATCAAGGCTACAAGTAGCTGCAAGTACATTGTACCAAGTGCAAGAAGGGATGATCCTCCTTGATCAATATGCTACTCATATAAAGTAAAGAGGTACATAATGTGAAATTATACCTTCTCTACCATGTACTTGAGACCTTGAGCTAAAATGGCTCATCTGAATGTTCTCCCTCTCCTCCAATGAGTAAGGGAATGGTTGTGCCAACCCCTCCAAAAACAACCGGGCTCTGCATCTATCCATATGCTGATGTAGATCATGCTAAATGCCCTCCAAAGTAAACTCCTCTAGCAAAGTGAGGTATGCATCCAAGTGCATAGCTAGGAAGCCTTCATATGCTGCATGTAAATAATTTCTCCTTGGGACTAGAAACTCTAGTCAAGAAGAGTCTGCCATGATGATAGATGATCATATCATCCACTAAGTATCTGCCATCTCCATCAAGGCCATCCAAAAACCATGCATGCATTAAGATCCTGGGACCTCTCAACCAAATTTGAGTCCTCCAACATGGATCAATCCTCCACATAGATAGCGCTGGTAATCTGCAATAAAGTGCTCCCATCACGCTGCTGCCTGTTACCTTGACATCCCCTCATGCCAAAGTTATCCTCCAAGTTGCTGCCATGCCATCATGCAGCTACTCATGCTTAAGAGAAATGATGATCTCTGAAAATGAGCCTCCCATGAGAGACTATCACCTCCAAAGAATCTCTCGATCCTGGGTAATGTAAGCATGAGTGGCCTCCATCTACTCCAATGCATGAAGGAGTCCTTCCTCAAAGGAAGTATCATCTCTCTCACAAAATCTATGGAGTAGTCAACCTGCACCATGAAGATGCAATCCTCTATCCTTGCAGCAACATCTGCCAGCGCAGTATGACTAATGAGAGTGGGTGATGCTGAAAATGAGAGGGTGTCTCCCTCGTCCTTGAGTCTATCCCAAACTCTCTGCGCTACTGAACTCTCCCAAAGTTTCCACCCTCCTTAAATCAAGGTGTGAGGCCCCAAATGTGGAGCATCCAACCTCCTCTGCTGATCTAGTGGTCTCCTTGGTGCAATGTCTCCATGCAGGGACACACCATCATCAAGAGATGACTGAATGCATGAATGGAGAAAACCCTCCATGCTTCCACTACGCAATCCAATCATCATCTTAGGTGCATCAACCTCATAAAATAGATAGGGTGTGTGCTCCTCATCATATGATGCTGATCATCCTCCCTATCTCCTCCTTTTATCTCCATAGCTCTGCACCCTACTATCAATGGCACAGATGTATCATGAGTTGTGCTTTGATCTCTACATGGGAAATCCTGGGGAATTTCTTGCAAAGGCACAAGAATCCCTCTATATGGAGCAAGAGCTCCTCTTTCCTCTGCATGAGGCACTGGATCAACTCTAGCTATAGCAACGCAGTTTCCCTCCTCCTCATCAATATGTAGGGGCAAATTCTCCAAAATCTGATCTCCTTTTGAAAAAGAGACCTCCATGCTCTCTTGTGCAAGAATATGAGATGGATACCTTGCCTCCAACAAGGTATGATGCAAGATGTCAGCCTTCTCATCAAGGTTCTGAAGTGGATCTGAGTTTATGTTTCCTTCCCTTGCATGCAAAGTCTTGGTTTGTTTCTCTGCACGTGTTTCATATTTTCTCCCACCAAATCCTTCCATCATTGCTTCAATGAATCTGAAATAGGAAGAAGTATTTGCATCCTTTAAGAACATGACTCAAATATCCACCTTGCATAGTTCTTACCTCTAAAGTGCAGCGCTGCAAATCTGATAGTACCTCCTTTGGAAACTTTGTGCTGTTGCAACATGGTCTTAAGCTCTTCTACCCATGCTTCGGCTGAACATGTAGGTGAACCTCTGAAAGTAGATAGAATAAATCTATCTTGCTGCTAGCTTCCCTTCACCTTAGACTTGAAAAAAACCCATGAAGTGAGATGATCTCTGAATGTCGGAGTTTGAGACTCATACTCCTTCTGAAAATCTTCAAGATCACCTCTCCTTCTTTTCCCATCTCTTCCACGACAACTGCACTGTGCATCTAACGATGTGACTGCATGCTCACATTCCTCATCAAAAACCCTAGAGCTTGTTTTTGTTTCGAACCCTTGTGGAGATTCTTCAAATCTCTCCCTTCTCTTTTGCTTGTGGCTCCCATGAAAGCCCTAGGTGAATTTAGGGAGAAGCTTGGCTAGCTCATCTCCTTTTTCTTTCTTCTTCTCCATAAAGTGGAGTCTTCCTCATCTTCTTAGATGGCATCTTGGCGAAGATCCACAGGCTGAGCCAAGATTATGCTCTGCTACCACTGTAATGTTCCTTTTTCAGAAACATTGTCAATCGACAAGAAAATCTATTCCAAAGATAGACTAAAGGGGCATTTACTGGATTTGTCACCTTCATAAAGAATTTTGAGCTCCAGAGGCTTCCTGGCCCACTATCAGACTCTGTCTATAGAGTGTTTTTAAGGGACAATATTCCCAAGAGGGAATACAACAAGATTGGGAATCTTTCAAGATAACCCAAAAATGCAGCTACAACAATATAAAGACATAAACTAGAAATGACAGTGAATAAACATAATGCCAAAATGTATGAAACCCTTGAGCCATTTTATTATGAAATAATAGCAGCATATGATACAATAGATATCAAAAGAATAAGGCAAGAAGCCTTCCATGAATACACATGCCATAATACAAAATGCTGCTCCATAGCAGGATGCCCATAAATAGGGACTGCGCAGTCACATAAGGGAGACTGCTACACTGATTGAAAAACATCATAGGATCTACATAGATATGGCTCATATATCATTGGGAGAGAAGATCTAAGCTCCCAATCACTACCTCGAGTCAATCCTAGAAGGATTGGCTGAAATGTGCAAAACTGCAAAATGCCGGAGTTGCTGGGTAGCTACAGCAACTCAATACATAGAATAGAAGGGAGAAGGCTAAATGGCTCAAGCTGATGAAGAGCCCTTCTCCTCTAGAAATCTGAAGTGCAAGGCTGATCCCTACACCAAAGATCTCACCCTCTGAAATGTCTGCAAAACCCTCACTGCAAATGTGCTCCAGCTAGAACGCAGTTTATGAGAGGGCCTGTGTTGTAACTGATGGAAGTGGTTGGCCTCCTACCAATGATAGTGGAATAAGCTTGCGAACCATCCTCACTAACCTCCTGGAAGTATAGAACATCCCTCCTCTAAAAGATCAGCTAGAAATGGTGTTGTAGGAAACCTCCAGCAACACTGCACAATAATCTGCTACACACACTGCACTGATGAAGATGGCTGATGTTATGGCCTGAATGCCGAAATATGGAGGATGAGTGCAATCCTTCATGAGCTACTCAAGAAGGAGAGGAATTACTAAACATGACTCCCTCGTGCCCTAAGGCACTGTAGCTCTGTTGAACAACAAGAGGCAGCAATTTGTCTCAATAGACAAATAATCAAATGATCCAACATAATCTCCATGGGCTGCCTTGCTCCTCTTTTAAACTCAATGAGCCTTCACCTTCCTTCATTTAGAATTTTCCTCCCTCATGGAATACTCCTCCTTTTCATGCCGTTGTCCATTTGGTACTCTACGACTCACCAATACAGAATTGACACAATGAAACTAATGCTTAACTCAGTTATGCATTTAACCTCTTTTGAGGTGTGAAAATCATTGTGATGATCCCTTTTCACATTGTAAGGGATTTTATTCCTGTTTATTACATGAATGGGTCACTTTACCCATTTTTATTCAACAAAATAAAAATATGCAACTATAATGTTCCATTTTAGCTTGAGGCTAAAATTGGGAACATTACAGATAGATTAGGTTAGTGATCATCCAATGGGAGGACTTTTTTTCATTGAGCAGCCTAAAAAATGAAGCCCATAAAGTACACACCCTATTGAATCTCCTCTAAAGATGACAACGACTACATTACTTCCTTTATAAATTGATTTAATCTTAGTGAGAGCTTCCTACCCCCCCATTTTTGTCTCCGAGAGAAGGAGAATGAGGTATTTTTTAGATTTGATCAAACTTATTATTTATTATTTTCTTTTCTCAACAATTCTAAGAGGTTATATTCATTATCTACTGATGTAATTTGTGCCCCCCTAGCTAGTAGCCTATGGAACCTCATTTCCTTTTATGCCTTATATTTTTTAGTTTTATACCATTGATCACTATTTGGGTGCCTTTTTCTTTGTCCCTATCTACTTGTTTCATTATTACCTCCTGATTTGTTTCCTACCTGCCTTCCTTCCTGATTTTGGAATATCTTACTATTTTTCCATCTCATTTTTAGATCTTTCATCTGTTAAAGTGAAATATGATGGTTGGTATTTTCCTATGGTGGGAGATGCAAATTATTCCTCTTCATCTGATTTATCTTCTTCTTGAGGGGTGTTTTGCATAAGAGCATATTCAACCTCTGGTATTGTGTCCTCTTCCTAAGTGAGAAGTATACCTGCTTTCTTTGAGGTCATACCCTTTACTGCATTCATCAAATTTATCCATCTTCCAACCCTTAATCTAGCAAGATGAATTTGTTTCCATCCAAATCTAGAATGGCACCCATTCCATAAGTTGAACCCTAATCTGCATGCAATATTTTGGGAAGAGAATACAACACTTTATTGGGTGCACCTTTCCCTCTCTAGTAATTTTTACGAGCTTTCCCTTTCTTCCTTTTCTGTGTTTTCCATTGAACTCCATCTTCTAGCTACTTTTGAATTTCTTCTGACTTGGGGCAACTTTTTTCAAAGTTTCCATATTCATGACAATGCTTGCACTTGAATGGGATTGGGTCATAACCCACCTATTGTATGAATGACCAATTACCAAGGTAGAGTTGGATTAGTTCTATGATCCTCTTCTCAATATCAACTTCCACACATATTCATGCACAAGTAAACATTGAGTCTTTGGGTTCATATTTGTTAATGAATCTACCTAGAGAATTTCTAATATCTCAGGTGTCTCATCATCCAGTAGTGCAACAAAAAATTAAGAAGCTTAACCCAAATTGGGATGGTTGAAGGAACATCATTTTTAGGATTTAATTCAAGGGTACATACATTAATATATAACCCCTGAGCCCCCATAAAATAGGGGTCACTTCTAAAAATTAAATCCCTATCATCCTTATTTTCAAACAAGAATGTGAAGAAACTCCTTCCACATAAATCAAAATCTAACTCTCCATCATTTTCATCCAAGTTCTATCCACCCACTAACAAATCATTATGGGATAATGTCATATTCCCTTGAATTAACTAACTAACACCCTTTATGCCATACTAAGAGCCATTGACCTGGATTTTCCTGGGTTAACCTACACATTAGGCATATTGTCAATTTTTTTACAAACTTAGAGGGCTTCGGCTTCTAATTTTCCATATTTGTTGAAGCTAGGGAATTAAAAGCATATGTGTCTAGCATGGGGGGGGAAGGGTAGAAAAGGGAGGAGGGAGCGAGGGGGAATCAAATTCACCCATATTTGTGGCCGTGGAAGCGGAAAGTAAAGATCAGTCAAGGGAGTGATGAAGGAAGAGAAGCAGTATCTAAAACATGGGTACTTAAGAAATTTAAACAAAACCATCTTAAAAACATTTATCTGCAACACTAAGAAAATATTATAGATTTATTTATTTTTAAACGTTTTTAGTGGATTCAAGTGTTTCTTAAATGAAAAAGGGAAACCTAAATGTAGTGTGTGCATGCCCTAACACGTTTTACTATGGTGGGAGAATATATGTGAGTGTAGATAGACACCTGAGTTCACTTAAACAATGAAGTGTTACAAGATAAAAAAATTTCTCAAAGGAATATTATATCTCATCAACAATATGATAGAGGATAAAGATAATGGTAGTACAATTAACAAAATTCTATCCAATTTATAAATATCTACATCCATGAGTTAAACCATTATACCACTCGACTCAAATTGATGGAAAAGTATCAAAACGAGTCACCAAATTCAGTTACATAATGATCATACCAATCCATAAGAAGGTTCAGACATTCAACATCCACATTTTAGAATATGCTTATCCCAAAAATAATAGAGGTAAAAAGTGTTAGAGGAAACCAAAGAGTGGTATTGGTTGAAACATTCGCAAACAACCATCATTTTCCAATGGAACTCTCAATTCAAATTTACCAATTTATAACCAATTTGGCCATTACCCATACCACATAGGTTTCATATGTAAAATTAAATGTATAATAGCATTGCATAAACAAAAATACCAATAATGTGCAACTAGAACTCATTTACATGTACAAATAACACAGGGTTCCATCCATTGAAACCATTCCATTAACATAATTCATTTTAAAAATTGTATTCAAGGACTTAGACAACAAATATACAACACAAATAAGCCACACAAACAAGGAGAATAATAATTTTCTTTCTCAAAATTTAGTCAACCAAATGGGTTGTAGAGGAGTCTGAATCTACCTCCCAATCATAAGCATTTACTATAGATAACACTCCCAAATTAGGTTATGATACCAAAACCATGAAGTAAAGTTATGGCCTTCACTTCTCTCTAAACCCAACCCCTAATACACTTGAACATTAATTTCCTCACTACAATGTCAACCAACAACCTGATCAGTGCTCAATTGGATATGAACCTCTTCCTCTTAGCCATTCAACCTGCCAATTCACAAATTTCCCATTCGTGCAACACAATCCACAAAGAAATCTAACTCATTAAGTTCTACAATGAAAACAAGAAGAGTAAACTTATCTGCTACCCTTTATGAAAAGAAAATATAGTAGGTTTGGTTCATGTATTGTCAATAATGCAATCAATAAAATGGATAACATGGTTCCATTTTACTGCAGGCTCTCTGGTCACTTTATATCAATCTCATTCTACCCACCAAACTATTTGAATTAATATAGACTCACATAGGATCTCAACCCATTGTCCCCAAGAACTAGCTATTTTCATGGCAATAGATTTCAATTTATTTTATTCCGTGATGATGGAAAATGGGAGAAGAATATCCCAATACAAAATTGTAGAATATGAAAAAAAAATCCTTTCCAAATACACATGAAGGATTATTTCCTTTAAATGTGATAGAAATAGGCATTTAATTATCAAAGGACGTGTAGCTAAAATAAATTATATTCAATAGGTACATTCAACAAAGTAACCTTTTCGAAAACCACCTTAAACCTTCCCCTCCTATAGGCTCATTATTATCCACTTGTGCTCCTTAGAAACCTCTTTGTTTTTTTACATAATATATTATTTTTCCTCTTTTTATTCACAACCTTTAAAAAAAATTACATTGCACCATGATAATACATCTACAAGGTGCTACTAGAAGAACACCATCATTACACTATAACCAATTTTGGAGCTTGGATTCATCACTATTCACTAGTTGGATTATTCCCTTGGGATTAGAACTAGGAATATTTATGATGCCTAGTTACATCTTGAGTTCAATAGAATTAATTCCACCTAACTTGACACCCATTAAATAACCATGTCATTATAACATGTGGATAATTAAATAAATTCTAGTGGGTTAGCTTGATCATTAAAGTGTTGTGAATTGCATGAAAGAGGTCATGAGGTTAAGTCTCTAGAATGGTTGCCTCTGTAAATATTATTGGGCCTCACTCAATGTCCCTATTGGGTTAGGTTTCCAAAATTTCAACTACACAATTTACCCTAAGTACCATCCTTGAAATAAGGACAAGTGCCCGAAGGGTTTCCCCAGGGTTGTACTCCTTCAAAAAAACTTACATTATGAAATATATCATATTCTAGAGGCCAAAACTAGGGTATCTATGTCATTATATTTTCTAATCACATAAAAGAAGACTAATCTTAAAGATGGTGGGTGGAATAATTCATTCAACAAGTAGAATGTTGACTCCATATTTCCAAAATCAGCGAAAATCATCATGTAAACAAAGAAAGTTTCATTTTTTAATTATTTCTAGCACAAGGGAAATTGAGTTAGAAGCATCTTTGAGACTGAACGTAGAGGAGCATTGAAAGCTTTCATTGTTATCACCAAAAAAGTGATCACGTATCCATTTTCCACTAGGATGATAGAAATATGCCATGTAGTATGGGTTTTCACACATTAAAACCCACTTCCACCTTAGGAAATAATTTAGAGAACCATTTTCCCTAAATTATTTCTAAAAAAAAAAACCACAGGAATAATTAAATAAATTATTAATTTATTTATGATTCCCTTGAAATAATTATAAAATCACTATATGTTAATTATTTCTAACCACATTACCCAGTAATAATTAAATAAATAATTATTTATTTATTATTCCTTAATCGCCACACATTCCTCTCATGAAATAATTATTAAACCATTATTTAGTAATTATTTGTAACTCGCTTTGACCATATCTCCTTAAAGTAATTAATAATTCATTTTTATTTTTTAATTACATTAACCATTTTCTTAATTAACTCAATTAATCATTATTTTTTGAGTTAGTACACTAAATAAATATTCTTGACCAAATCATTAATCTTTTCCTCTCTTGAATATAACAAAATATTTCAAAGAGTTAGATCTTGATTTGGTCTAATAATATTTTATTGTTTGACTAAATCTAAATCTATCCTAACATTATGTTATAAATAGAGAGTTTTTTTATCACTCTTTACACATGTTTACACATGACCATTTCATTTTCTTCATTATCATCTCAAGCCCTTTGAGCCCCCATTTTGAGTTTAGATCTTTTTACTTTTCCCACTTTCAAAGGAGAGAGAAACTAGTCCACAACAATGAAGGGAACATACAAAGAACCCTCCCATGGAGGAGGACTTACGAGCCCAAGATCTCAGTAGTATTGCTCTATCAGACGTATTTATTTCTTATTAATAAAAATTCAGCCATTTGATTAGGTATATTTGGGGTTTTTATCTTGCACTTCAGTTTCTGTAATCACTTTTTTGCAGGGATTTTATCTAACTATTCTTGCAGATCTGAAATTGTGAGTTGAAGGCTACGAGATTTACTTTCTTTTTTTTTTTTGTTAGGGCCATCCGTCACTAATTTCTAAAGTGGATATTTTTGTTACACCTTCTAGAAATTTCTATACTAACAAATGGTGACTCAACAGGGTCTTTATTTGTCACCAAATGGTGATTCCGCGGTGTTGAATCACATCCTTAGTGATTTATTTATTGTGTCATTTTTCCTGTCCTCATTCTATTTTTAGATCTACAATTTTTTTTGGAAATATCTTTGTGTTTATGTGCTTTCACTTCTTTTTTCTAGGTTAAGTTGAGCAAAAGATAACAATTTTTTCTTTTTTGTAGATCTGTGGAGTGGTAATCTCAGGATCATAACACACTTTTTTGGGGATTCACTATGTTGGCTAATGCAGTTTTTAGGCCAGAACACGTGTTATAATGCAAGAACAAGGTCAATAATTTCTTTATCCATTTTTTTATTCCTTATGCAATTTTTTTCTAGGTTTTTCCGAGTTTGGGTTATGCTTATATGTTAGGGGGTTCTCCACTATTCATGTTTGGTTCATTATGCCTTAATAGTATAGGTTTATTTCTCTATAGGAGGAAGGAAAAAAACCCCTTGGGATTTGAAGTGCACCTCCACCACTTAACAGAGGGTTTGTTGAGTTGGGTAGTCTAGTGTTCAGAACCTGTGATCCATTTTTTTTCCAACATAATAAACCCTTAGTTTTTATTTCTTTTAAGCCTAAGTAGAATCACTTTGGATTCCCTATGAACCTTATGTTGCATCATTCTTCTATGATATTTCTAGATGTCTTATATTCAATTTATTTTTTGTTCTTTTCCAACATTTAGTCAGTCTTATTTTCTATTATTTGTTGCATAAATCTAGTAGCATGGACCTTATATCCCATCCCCACTTGGTTTTAGATCTCTTGGTCTCTCATTTTTTTAGTTGTTTGTATTTTCATAGTATTTTGTTCTATTTTCATAGCCTCTTGGGTGGGAAATAGTGTGTCGAGTTCGATTGTTTTCTTGTTGTTCATTTTCAGTATAGTTTACAGTTGCATGCTTTATTTTCCAGCAACACATGGGATCTGAAAACATGCTCTAATTAACCCATTGAAACACACTTTTTCACACACATTTACACACCCTAAGAAAATGAGCGCTTGGTTAGAACCTCCAATACAAGTCTCTTAAACATTAACATTAATAACTTAACAAAAAATATAGATTTAATCCCACTTGGGCATCAGAGCAAAAAAATCTATTAGTTAAGATAGGATCAGTGGGATAGGAATCCCCATAACACCCATCGATAATTTACATTGAGACATATAAATTAACTTATTAGGAAGCTTAAAATCCTCAATATTCCAACAGCTAAAACTAGAGTCGAGTAGGAACTCGTGTAAGTGGGGTTTAGGCTTAAGCCAAGGATACTGGCGGTTCCCCTTGTAGGAAACCCACCTCTTGGTGGGGAACATGGGTCCATTTTTTACTACCCAGAAGCCCAATATTCACTAACCCTTGTTGGATGGAGGTAAATTAGCGACCATTCTTAGGATACACACCCTATAGGCAGTGGTTGTGGGAAAAAACCATCCATATGCCATACCTCCCCCTCAATCGTTTTACTTGGGGAGTTGAGATCTAATAAATAAGAAGTTGTTTGGAAGGCCATCAGAAACATAGTAATAGGACTTTTTTGAGGAGTAGATAACCTTTAGGATAGGAGTCATTTTTCTCTTTATAGGATGATATTTCTTGAATTAGAGTAGCAATACATTTTATTTAGCTTTCACTTTGCACCACTGCACTAGGTTTTTTCTTGCTCTGTTATTCTTCTTCTTCAATATTTTCCTCTAGCCTTTAGAGTTTAATTTGTCCTCAAATCATTATCCCCCTAGGAATTTTATCATGGAGACTCTATGGTATTTACCCTCAATTTTTGGTAGGACATCCATTAACACATACTCAATGATTCAAGTCCCTCTCCTTAGTCTATCGTTAAACTTTATTCTTTCTTATATATCTAATTCATTCTCAGATTATGATTCCTCTTATCCTTGAGCTTCTACCATGTTAGGTGCCAACATTGGTGATAATATTGGTCCCAATGTAGGCACCAATGGCAAAGGAAATGTGGGCACTAACATTGGTAATACTCAGGGTCCCTCTCCTAGAAAGTGGTTACATCTCATGTCTTTCGTACCATTAGATTCTCTCACAATACGAAGACCGTCATCATTGATCAATTGACGTACTACGATTCTCAATCTCAAACATCACCTCAAAATGTCATTTCTTCAATGGCGAGAAATAGAAGGGATCTAAGAAAGCAGGATAGGAGGTCCTAACACTCACAGAAAATGATCTCAATTATATCGCAAACATGGTTACATCTACGCAATAATATAGATGGACGGACATGGAGGTCCAATACAAATCTGCGATGGAAATTGTCCAAGTTAGGTTTCAAGAATAAAAAGTTCAGGAGAGCCAGATCCAAGAGAGTGTAATTAAGGCAAGCCAGACTAGTGCGCAGGTTACCAGTGTGAAACCATTGGTTGTTGCCTTGCCAGCATTACGGGATGCATTTTTTTTCCACTTCCCCCTACCCGCGATACAAATGGACGCTAACCAACGTGTTCAATTTACTGGTACAAGTGATATTCATGTTAATCTTTCAGTGTTCCATGTAGGTAAACTACATTTTCCGCATTCAGTAACTGCAGATGAACTTCAGTACCGAGAAGAAACTTCACAAATGGGGACTAGAGATGCACAGCAGCAAGTTTCATAAGCACACCAATGGAAAAAAAATCAGAAGTAGCTTGTAGGGAAGCACAGGCTCAGCGCGCTGCGTTGGAGGCTAAGATCAATCAAGTCTGTCAGGATATTCTAGTTGTCTTGGAAAAAAATGCACCTGCTAAGAAGTTAGAAGGGTTGGCTTCTGCAGTGAAATCAGCGCGACGAGTTTAAACAATTCAAACAAAGTACGTGTAATATTCCAAAACTGGAATTTTCTACAACAACAAGAATATCTTAAGATATTCTGAAGTTGGAGATGTAGAAATATAGCTTATATGATGTGTTAAAAAACACATAGCCCTCAAATGAGTGAAACAGCAGCAACAGAAGAATGCCTACACCTTCCCAAGTGGGGAAAATGCAAGAATTAGACCCTGGAAACATTATTTCTGAAGATCTGCATTATTAATGGGTGAAATAACATTGGGTTCCCTTAGAATATGTTGTTTGGGTATCATATACAAAAGGGGATCAGAAATAAATCCCCTTTGATATGTTAAACAGACCTCCCGGCTACCTCACAGCTTAAAAATAGCTAAATCCCATGACTTGAGTTATGCAGAAAAAGACTAAATAATAAACATCATTATTTTATGAGGGTTTCTACAGTAAAATAATGAAATAACATGGATCTGGGGTTACATGGAATAATATGCCAAGAAAACAGAGATCTGGCCTCCTTATTGCATTATAAAGCTAACCCAGCAAGGGTTTCATGAAACACATGTACAAGAAAGAGCATATCTGAATATTCAGCTCAGAAAATGTAGTATTACTGCAAAATTACAGAAATATAGCTGAATAATACAACAAAGGGATGAGAATCCCTTCCTCTAGATTTACGGGAGAAGGGTTGGCCCTTTCCCTAGGAAACTAGCTCAAAAACAAGGGTCTTAACCCTGTTGCAGCAACTCTGCATAAAATGACGCAGTTCCTGCAAGGGACTGCATTGTAGGAGATGAGAACCACTTTTCCCTACTGCCAAGATGTGAAATGTGCTCAGAAATCTTCCTAGCTAATTGATCAAGAGGAGGAAAGCACCTTCTATAGAGAAACAGACCCGAAAGTGGTGTAAGAATCCTCCACTGCAACACCTTGCAACTCAGTAATATTCTGCCGCAGAAATAACACTGGGACTAAAGAATGATGCTTGGCCTTGAGCCTGGATGTAGAGCAATACAAGACAAGCTCTCCCAAGAGGCCTCTCAAGGGAAGAGGTGGGATTCCCTCTCGGGAACACCCAGTGCTACCTTGCTAAACAACAAGGGGAAGCCAAGTCTAAATAGAAAAGATCAATAGATCGAAATAAAAAAGCATGAATAACAAAGGCCTCCATCCTCTTCCTATATAGCAAGTGAACCTCTCCTCATTGGGTCCCATCCACATGTGCCATCAAGCTCATGCAACTTATCCTCCACCAAACCTATGTTGTCCAAAGGAGATTCAATGTATCTAGACAGCTTAGTTGACTTGGTCAAAGTTGACTGAATCAACATGTCCCCATCTCTGTTCACACCTAAGGGTGCTCAAATTAGCTGCTTATTCTTACCCCTTTTCACATTAGGGTGTTATTGATCCTTCTAAAGAGGTTAATGGACCTCCCTACCCAATTATTCATCCTCCTAGTGATAAAACAACTCTAATATTCCATTTAGCTTGGAGGCTAAAATTTTGGAATATTACAGTCCTCCCTCCACAATGTTGCTTGTCCTCAAGCAACTACATAAGGAGAGAAAAATCCTCCCCTCCTCTTCTTGTGGCCTCCTCATCAGAAAGTTCAACCACTGCTCAACATGATCTGCTACAAATCTGTCCTCCAATGTCTCCTCCCAAGCATGCAAAACCATATGGCTTACATCATAGAAAGGTGGAAGATGTAAGTGGAAACCTCCCTGCTGTCCATTGGCCTCCTTAAAGTAGGAGTGATGATGAACATGGGAAATATTATCCCCAATGAGTGACTCCCACACCCATGCTATCATCCAAATGAAATGAGCCAATCTAGTTAGCTCAAAAAGATCCTCAACCCCGGATTCATGCAATGTGTTGGGGCTGCATGGAGAGATTGGATCCTCCCAACCAAGTAGCTTCTCTCCCCATTAATGATAAGTATGGGGCTGCTACTGATCTTCGGATGAAATTTCATGACCTCCAAGAGTGGCCCAGGCTACCCCATCAAACAAATAAACCATGAAGTGCCTCCTCCAAAAACTCAAGTTCTTCAAATGGCTTCTCCCACATGAAGAAGAGAGATGTAATTTGGCAATCATGAGCTGCCCATTGTTCCTCCAGAAACATGCATCATGAAAATTATGGAGAATCATCCTCCCAATGGGCATCTTTAACTCATATCCCACTCTCCAATCAAAGCCTCCCCTGAACATAGAGATATCCGCAACACATGGAAGCAAAAACCAATAGAAACAAGTTGTCATATGACAACCGGAAAGTGGATCAAGATCCCCTACAAGGAACCAGCATAGTGCATTCCTTGCCTGAATCAAATCAAACAAAAACAAGTGCTTTTCCAGCCACATGTTTGCTGCCACAATCATTTTACAAGATATAAGCATGAAAGTACAAAAGGGTGTCAATGGTGCACACCAAAAATCATGTGGCTTTCCCCACAAACCACCAATGAGATAGCCAATATTAATGCTACAAATGGCTTCAAGTACATAATTATACAATATGCAAGAAGGAATAATCCTCCTTAGTACAATATGCTGCTCATAAAAAGACAAGAAGTACAAAACATAAGGTGAAATTGTACATTCTCCATCATGAACTTGAAGACTTGAGCTGAGATGGCTCAACTGAAAATGCTCCCCTTCTCCCAATGAGTAGGAAGGTGGTTGTGACATCCTCTCCATCATCATTTGGGCTATGCATCTCTCCATATGCTGAAATATGTCTTGCTGAATGGCCTCCCAAATGAACTCCTCTTCCAAGGCAAGATATGCATCAAAAGGCATGGAAAAGAAGTCCTCATGTGCTGCATGCAGCAGCTTCTCCTTGAGCTTAGAAGCTCTATTCAAGAAGACTCTGCCATAAGAATATATGACCATATCATCCACCATATATCTATCATCTCCATCAGGATCATCAAGAATCATACAAGCACCAAGATTCTTGGAGTACTCTACCAAGAGTTGAGACCTCCAATAAGGATCAATCCTCCTAAGGGATAGCGCTGGTGATCTATAATGTGAAGCTCTACATATGCTGCTTCACTTTCCTTTGACATCCATCATGCCAAAGTTATCCTCCAGATTGCTGCTATGCCCATCATGCAACTACTCATGCTCAGAAAGAAGTAGTGACCTTTGGAAGATGGCCTCCCATGAAAAGCTCTTCTCCACAAAGAATCTCCCGATCTTGGCCGAAGCAAGCATGAGTGGCCTCCATCTACTCCAATGTATGGAGGATTCCCTCCTCAAAGGAAGTATCCTCTATTTCTCCAAATCCATGGAGCATCTTCCTTGCACCATGAAGGTGCCATCCTCCATGACTGTAGCAACCTCTGTCAGCGCAGTACATGTAGTGAGAGTGGGTGGTGCTGAAAATGGAAGGATGTCCTCCTCCTCCTTGAGTTTACCCCAAACCCTCTACGTTGTACTGGACTCCTCCCAAGTTTTCACCTCTCCAGAATCCAAGAGTGGTGAACCAAATGGCAAGATTCCTCTTATCAACTCCAAATCTGGTGGCCTCCCTGGTGGAATGCCTCCATGTAGTGAGACATCCATGGCAAGAGAATATTGTCTATAAGGTTGGGAAACCTTGTCCTTGCCCTCACAGTGCAAACCAGTCTCCTTCCTCCTTGCACCAAATCTCTGAAATATATAGTGGTGTGTGCTCTTAATTAAGTGATGATGTCCTTCTCCCCTACCTTCTCTTTCCATCAAATCATCTCAGAATCAAGCTGCTCATTGACTTTACTTTGCCTCCCACATGTGAGATCCTGGGGAACTTCTTGCAATGTCACAATAAATCCTCCTGTTGGAGCATGTTCTCCTCCTCCCTCTGCATGAGGCACTAGATGTGCTCTAGATGTGACAGCGTTGTAACCCCCTTCCTTCTCTCTATCTTCAATATGAATAGGAGGTAACTGCTCAATAAGAGGATCCTCCTTTGTAAAAGGACCCTCCATGCCCTCTTGTCCAAGGCTATGAAATAAAGATCTTGCCTTCAGCAAGGTGTCATGCAAGATAGATCTCCTCCAATAGGTTTCTGAAGTGGTTGAGTTTGTAGGTTTTCCCAACTTATGAAAAAGTTTCATTGGTTTGATTATTTCATGTTTTGCATCAAATCTTTCAACCAATCTTTTAGTGAACTTTGAAAAATAAGAAGTATTAAAATTTTTCAATGAAAATGACTCAAACATCCACCAATCATAGGCCTTACCTTCAAAGTGCAGCGCTGCAACTTTTATGGCTTATGCTTCATAAATTGGGTGCTGCTGCAAGTAAGTGCACAACTCCTCCACCCAAGCTTTCGCTGAGCAAGTTGGGGATCCATCAAAGGTAGATAGAAAAAATATATCCATGTCATTCAGCTGGCTCCTCTCCACCTTGATTTTTCAGAACTCTTTGAAATTAATATGATCTCTAAACTTCTCAGCTTGAGATTCATATTCTTGCAAGAAATTGCTAAGAGTTCCCTCCTCTAGCATTTCTCCTTCTTTCATCTTTCTCATAGAAACCCTGGCCATTTGACTGCACTATGCATAATAGGGTGCAGCTACATTCTCATACCTATCATGTACCAATCTAGATCTGGCTCTAGATCCAAACCCATCAGGAGATTCCATCTCTCCTCTCATCTTCTTAAGATTTTCATTGATGCACTGCACAGATTTTGGAAGAAGCTTTGTAAGTTTATCTTCCCTTTTTCCTCCACATAATGGAGTCTTCATTCTATTCATATCTCCTTCTCTGGATAGCTGCATGGCTGAGTTCTACAATCTGAGCCAAGATTGAAGCTTTGATACCACTGTAATATTCCAAAACTGGAATTTTCTACAACAACAAGAATATCTTAAGATATTCTGAAGTTGGAGATGAAGAAATATATCTTATATGATGTGTTCAAAAACACATATTCCTCAAATGAGTGAAACAGCAGCAACAGAAGAATACCTACACCTTCCCAAGTCGGGAAAATGCAAGAATTAGACCGTGGAAACGTTATTTCTGAATATAGGCATTATTACTGGGTGAAATAATGCTAGTTTCGCTTAGCATATGTTGTTAGGGTCTCACATACAAAAGGGGATCAGAAATAAATCCCATTTTATATGTTAAATAGACCTCCCAGCTACCTCACAACTTAAAAATAGCCAAATCCCATGACTTGAGTTATGCAAAAAAATACTAAATCATAGACAGCGTTATTTTATGAGGGTTTTTGTAGTAAAATAATGAAATAACATGGATCTGGGGTTACATGGAATAATATGCCAAGAAAACAGAGATCTGGCCTCCTTATTGCATTATAAAGCTAACCCTGCAAGGGTTTCATGAAACACATGTACAAGAAAAAGCGGATCTGAATATTCAGCTCATAAAATGTAATATTACTGCAAAATTACAGAAATATATCTGAATAATACAACAAAGGGATGAGAATCCCTTCCTCTAGCTTTCCAGGAGAAGGTTGGCCCTTTCCCTTGGAAACTAGCTCAAAAACAAGGGTCTTAACCCTACTGCAGCAACTCTGCATAAAATGACGCAGTTCCTACAAGGGACTGCGCTTTAGGAGATGAGAACCACTTTGGCCTGCTGCCAAGATGTGAAATGTGCTCAAAAATTTTCCTAGCTGATTTCTCAAGAGGAGGAAAGCACCTTCTACTGAGAAACAGACCTGGAAGTGGTGTAAGAATCATCCACTGCAACACCCTGCAACTCAGAATTTTTTTTTGTAGAAATAACGCTGGGACTAAAGAATGATGCTTGGCCTTGAGCCTGTATGTGGAGCAATATAGGACAATCTCTCCCAAGGGGCCTCCCAAGGGAAGAGGTGGGATTATCGCTCGGGAACACCCAGTGCTACCTTGCTAAACAGCAAGGGGAAGCCAAGTCTGAATAGACAAGATCAATAGATCGAAAAACAAAAGAATGAATAACAAAGGCCTCCATCCTCTTCCTATATAGCAAGTGAATCTCTCCTCATTGGGTCCCATCCACATGTGCCATCAAGCTCATGTAATTTTTCCTCCACCAAAACTGCGCTGTCCAAAGGAGATTCAATGTATCTAGACAGCTTAGTTGACTTGGTCAAAGTTGACTGAATCAACATGTCCCCATCTCTGTTCACACCTAAGGGTGCTCAAATTAGCTGCTTATTCTTACCCCTTTTCACATTAGGGTGTTATTGATCCTTCTAAAGAGGTTAATGGGCCTCCCTACCCAATTATTCATCCTCCTAGTGATAAAACAACTCTAATATTCCATTTAGCTTGGAGGCTAAAATTTTGGAATATTAAAATACGAGCAACAGATCATGGACCTCCAAACCAAATTGCAGCCAGAGACACCGCCAGAGGTTCGCGTGAAGAGGGCAGCAGAAATAAAGCAGTGACAGGATAGCATGGTTGTTGCAGTAACCCAGTGTGACATGTCATTGAACGAGGCCATGGAAATTTGGGCCTCTATCCAGAATGATCTAGTTTTTCAATAGCTGCGTGACGCACTCAATAATAAGGAGCAACAATTCGAAGAGATTCAGAATGTCTCACTTACATTAGTCCTTACACAATGAATTTCTCATTTGCAAGAAGGCTGCAAAATTCAGATAGAGATTGCAGACTTTCGCCAGAAGGAACAAGTGTTGAAGTAGCACATGAAACTGTGGGTAGAGGAAGCACTACAACTATCCCAGATGTTGAAAAATACCTTGAAAATTATTCAGTAGACTCAATGTAGTGTGGAGATGGCTACTGAGGGGCCTACTACAGAGAATATGGTTCAACAAGCATAGAGTGCAACAACGCAGAGCCTCGAGCTAGTGCTCCCTCTCCAGACTTCTATCAAGACACTTCAGGCTAAGACCAAGGATACAATGCCTCAGTGACTCGGGACGAGTCACATGTTTGTGTTGGGGGGTTTTTGGAGCGAGGTCCCCTGAGGCACAAGTTCTGAAGACACTTTTTGTATTTTTGTATGTGCTCATTGCACAAATGAAGTCAAGGGGATTTTAGTCCCCAATTTTGGATGTGATTGGGCTTATATGTAAATTGTGGGCCTCAAACCATGGTTTGAGACCATAGTATCTGTGCGCTAGGCGCATTATAAATAGATAGAATATATCTAAGCTAAGTAGTTAAGAAAGATATGAATGTTATGAGATATTGATGTTCAGATATTTTATGTGTCTGTAAGGGTTTATGGGTTGGGTTGAAAGGCTCCTGCTTGTTGTGTGCAGGGAGACCTAGTCTTCGTTATGTGTGGACTCCACTGGTTGTGTGCGTGGAAGGGTTTGTAAGGATTTTGTAAGGCTTTTGGAAAGTCCAATTGATGTATTGATGGACCTGAAAGATAATATAAAGAAAATTTTGGCAAAGCTCTTTGTGTTATGCATCTATATTGCTTACTGTTTATGCGTCGTTAAGATCACATTGTTTGTTACTTGTTAACGATTGTGCAAGGGTATCTAATCTAATTATGCATGTTTATTGATGATTAAGAGATCTGTTAAGTGTTTATCTTGATTAAGATCTAGACCCGGTTCTGATATCTTATCTGCGTTGAAGCAAAACAATATTCTTGTGTTATTCTATTGATAATTGCACATTCTTTTTGTTTCTATTATAAACTGTTGCGTGCATTTGTATAAGTTCACTTAGGGTTTTTCTGAGGACCACTTCATTAAGTTCTCTCTTAGGGTGCGGAAACATGGTTCCAACACCCCCCCATACTTCATCGGGTGAGACTTTGGTCTGCACAAGCATATCACTGCTGAAAGGGCTAGTAGTTGGAGGGTTTGTTAGTTTATCCATAAACTCCGAACTTGGGTCAAGACCCCTCAAGCCAAAAAATGGTTCCGTTGCTGGGACCGGGATCATCATTTTGAGGGATATTTGATGTTTTGGCATATGTCCCGCAACGAGTTACAAGATTGGTTGGAAAGAAAGATCCTTGAATTTACACTACAAGAGAATAGAAGCACTAAATTATCTAACGAACAATGGGTACAAAGGTATATTTATAAAGAAGTGCATGAAATTTTATTTTTTTCCTTTGTGCACGAACTACAAGAGTGGTTGTCGTGCTTAGCTGAATTCCATCACTGCATAAAAGATGACGTAGTCACTGAGTGGACTCCTAAATTGATCTAGCAAGTAGAGAAGTTTGATAATAAGATCACTTGCACGGAAGATCACTGGATCGATCGCCTTTTTGGAGGATTTGTGATTGAATTTGATGTTGACCAATTTGTATCATATTCTGAAGTCGAAAGAAGGTTTTTCAAAGGCCCTAGAGGTAAGTTCCTGTGCTCATTGAAATTGTTACTCAAAATGATATTCATGTGTGAACAGGGTTGTCTGTGTGAACATACTACTTGAATGCATCAAATAAGTTCAAGTGTGTGTAGTGGAAGAATTTACTGCAAAGACTATGAAAAATTCCTTTGTAGCCCTCTGAAGCCTAGATCCGATAGTGAACCTGAACCAGAAACTAACTCTAAAGAATAAATCTCGTCATATCAAAAACCCTTGAATCTATTTCTCACTCCATCCACTCCACTTTTGAGCTGAAATCAAATATCACCTACTCCAATGTGCAATCCATCTCCACCACCATCTCCACCTCCCCCTGAAGTAGATATGGTTGCATCCATGAAATTAACTAATTTCAGAGGCATTGGAAATGAGGATACTGATCACTTCTAGTTTGTGACTGAGGTCGTAAGACAAGCTCAGTAAGTGAATAATATTGATATTAGAAAAGCGCAGTTGGCTACTGCATTTCAAGATCGCGCACTAGAATCATACATTAGGTATGTGCAAGTGAAACCTAATGCTACCCTAGAAGAAATTAAGGCATCCCTAAAATTGTAGTTCAAGAAACCTAATTCATGCACGCAACTGGTGATAGAAATGAAGGATATTCGTTAAGAACCTAATGAATCTGTATGGGAGGCCAATAAAAGGTTAAAGAGCACCATCAGAGATGGTGGATTTGTGATTGATTATACTTAGCATAAGGAATGGTTCATTGCTATGTTTCTCCCACATCTGCACCAGCCATTAGGTCAGAAAAATACTGCCACACAAGTTGAGGCTATAGAAGTTGCAATGAAACTGGAGACTACCCCAACACCTATTGCATTGGGAACTCAATGAGATTCAACACCAGCTAGAAGAAATCCATCTGGAAATTCAAATTCTGTGCAAAAACAAAGGCAAGGAGGTCTGTGCAGAGGTGTTATGTATAAAATGTAAATCTTTTGGGCACCATAAAGACCAGTGTCCTATTTTCAACAACTACTTGAATGTTGGAGGTCCTATTCCATTAAAGCATCTAGTATGGTGTACTATCTATCAAATTACTGGACTGCATGACACAGATTCTTGCCTAAGGATTGGAAAACATCAGCCTGATTTGAAACAATTATTTTGCAATTTCTATTCATCATTAGGGCATGATGAGAAAAATTGGCATACCTATGATATGATGTTGGATAAAGCATAGATATATCGAATTTCAGTCGAGCCTACATCACCAACTTCCCCTTCTGGGCATAGAGGAAGAGGACGAGGAGGTGGATCAACTAGTCGAGGGAGAGGATAAGTTATTTTCTATAATTGTGGTGATTTTGGCCACTGTGCGCACGAATGTCTAAATCCAGCACGACAGTCCTACAAATACTATATAAAATTTGATCATGTTATAGAAGATTGTTTGGTGTTGATTTCTAAAATGCAGGAAAAGAAGACCCCAACGCAAAATCTTCAGATGGTTCGCGCGGAAACGCGTGAGGAGGATCCTTGTGTAAATGTAGTTACCGGGAGTGGTGTAGCTACCAATGAAGATAAGGGAAAGTAACTTGCCACTGATGTATGGATCCAAAAAGCACCTAAAAAAAAAGAAGGTGTCAATATTCAGCGTGCTAAAGAGACCTTTATTGAATCAAGAAAATAATTTGCAGATGAAGCTACTTTGACAAGTGATAGAACACTGAAGGAAGAACGAAGAGAAGAAGAAATTAAGCCATTATTACAAGCATGCATAAATTTGTTGCGCAACAAGAAGGCTATTGAAAATTTGCAGGAATTAATAGAAAATTGTGCAGAAAAAGAATAGCCCATGGTAGAATAGCGAGCAGTCAAAAATATTTACAAGAACAAGAAGAGAATGGGTAGAGAGTTGCGTATGACTGCGCATATTGGTGCTTATGAAATGGACCAAGTGATTTTGGATATGGGATCAAATGCTAATGTTCTACCTAAACAAACTTGGAAATGCATGGGAGATCCCAAACTAGAATGGTCTACTATCAAATTGCGCATGGTTAATCAATAGAAGATCGTTCCTCTAGGAAATTTGTCACGAGTTGTGGTCAATATAGAAGGTGTTAAGGTGTTTGCAGAATTTGAGGTCATATAGATTGTAGATGATATTGACCCCTATCCTGCACTGCTAGGATTGGATTGGGCCATTGAAATGGATGGTGTTATCAATCTGAAGAGAAGGAGAATGTAATTTGAGAGCAATGGGGTTAGGGTAATCATTCCTCTAGATCCTGTAGAAGGCCAAAGGTATACTGAACCAGTGCACGCTGAGGACGAGATTGATCAAATATATAAGATAAATTTACATGAGAAAGACTAGATTAATCCAACAACATATGGGAAACCTTAAATGGGAGAAGGATAGTTCTTGCTTTTCAGACTCTAATGAAGAACTAGAGAATTGGCAAAACTGACTGCATGAGGTGTCTGTGTTGCGATGTAATCATGTAACCCATGCTCTACGTTGTATAACCTCTGAGTTACATGATTTACCACATTATGATTTCTCAACTGATGTAAATATGTTTATAGGAGAGATGGAAATGGTTATGCCTGAAGAACAAAGATTCCATGCTTTAGATCTTGGCTTGCGCGCTACTATAGCAAGATGGTGGGAAATACATAAGGAGATATGGGAAACTGGGAGGAATGTGGACACATGATGAGGTTGAGGTTTGAATGTCTAGTAATTAAAATGGAGGATTTATATTCTGGAAAAGAGGACCTGCACAGATATTTGACCAAGTGGAATCAAGTATGGGGTGTAGAACCATGACCTGAATGGGTTCATATGTTTATTCACACATTGGGAAAAGTTCCTACTGAATGGTACTTGGAAACAAAACTGCGCAAAAGGCACTAGCGAATGGCCTGCGCTGATAAACAATTTTATTCTTATCTTTAGCTTTGAAAGTGGGTTTGAAACAATTGGTTAGGTTCTGCATAATATTCAAGACACAATATTTCATTCCACTCAGCCTAGGATTGAGTGCGTGCCACCAGCTTGGGACGCGTAGATGAACGCCATTGTGAATTGTAGAAACCTGATAGTAGAAGAAAATGATGAGGATCCAAGGAATATCATGATTCCTGAATCTGAAGGGAAACACGCAATGGTTTGGCCCTCAATCACCTCGATGGATGTGACAAAGCCATTGAAATTAAGACAGGTGAATATTGGAACTGAAGAACAACCTAAGTTAGAAAATCTTGGAGACTACTGGGATGATGATACAGTAGGCAAGGTTACTGAGTTGCTGAGAGAATATTGGGATCTACTCCCTACGAAGTTTTTAGAATTGAAGGGAATCACTGGGGACATGGGAGTAAAGAAAATCACATTGAAGCCGGATGCACGCCCTGTAAAACAATGTCCATACAGGCTGAACCCTAGATATAAGAAGAAAGTGAAAGAAGAGTTGGACAAAATGGTGGCAGCATGCAACAATGAACCGGTGGAAGAATCTGACTGGGTAAGTCCAATGGTTGTGCAAGATAAGAAGACCAAAGGGGAAATTATAATCCGTATTCATCTCCACAAATTGAATGATGGTTTTGTGCATGATCCATTCCCAACTCCATTTTCAGATGAAATCTTGGATAATGTTGGAGGCCAACAAGCATATTATTTTACAGATTGGTTTTCAGTGTATCATCAGATCCAAATTGCGCTAAAAAATAGGAGTAAGACCACTTTTTCTACTAAGTGGGGATCCTTCCAATATACAATTATTCCATTTGGATTAAATAATTTGCCTACCATCTTCTCACGCGTGGTAGTTGCTGCTTTCAAATAATTTATACACAAGTTTTTGGAGGTATATTTTGATGATTGGACTGTCTTTGGGTTGTTAAAGAACCATATGTGTAATCTGCGCTTAATACTGGATACTTGCAGGAAATATCAGATCTCATTGAATCTAAGGAAGTTTATTTGATGTTTACCCTTTGGAATACTGTTGGGACACATTTTCTGCTAGTAGGGATTGATGGTGGATCCTGCCAAGATTGTTTTCATAGTTAATTTGGAAGTACCTGAGAATATTAAATAGTTGCGCTCAATATTGGGGCATATTGGGTACTATAGAAATTTTATTCAGGGATATGCATTGATAACTGCGCCCATGGAAAATTTGTTAAAGAAGGATGCAACGTTCTGCTGGGATGAAGACTTCCAAAAAAAATTTGAGCTTCTCAAGGAAAATATGGTCACTACGCCCATCCTATTCTTCCCGAATTGGTCTAAGGCATTTCATGTACATGTGGATGCTTCCTGTATTGTGCTCAGAGCTTTGCTAGCACAGCCAGGGGAATGGGAAATTGATCTTCCTATTGCTTATGTCAGCCGAAAACTCTCAATTGCAAAGAATAATTACTCAACCATGGAAAGGGAAGGGCTTGCCATGGTATATTCGCTACAGAAATTATGCCACTATATGTTGGGAGGTCACTTTAAAATGTTCACTGATCATTATGATTTGAAGTACCTGGTCAACAAGACTGTGTTGGGGGGGGGTGGATATTTTTAGGTGGTTTCCGTTATTCTAGGAATATTATTTTGAAATTATGGTAAAACTAGGACGATTAAATGTTGGGCTAGACAATCCGTCACCCATTGGATCAGGAGAAGAGCCCACAAATATATATGATGGATTGCCAAACGCGCATTTGTTTGCAATAAAAGTGGTTGATGAGAATTTCCCTGATGTCATTCAGTTTTTTACTATTGGTCATGTGCCTGAGGAGTATATATTTCAGTAGAAGAAAGAACATGTGGCGCGTGCATCAGACTTCACCATTATTGTTGGACATTTGTACAAATTACGTGTGGATGAGGTCTTGTGAAGGTATTTCTTGGAGTATGAAAGGCATGCAATTCCCAATGAATCTCATGGAGGATTTACCAATGGTCATTACATAGGTAAGACCACTACGAAGAATATCTTGCATGCTGGGTTGTGGTGGCCTGCACTACACAATGATGCCTATGCACATTGTCGCACATGTGATTTCTGTCAGAGGACAGGGAAACCTTTGCGCAAGGACAAGATGCCCTTGAATCCACAAATGGCGCTGCAAGATTTTGAGAAGTGAGCTATTGATTTTTTGGGACCTATTAATCCTCCAAGAAGAAAGAGTGGTGCGCGCTACATCCTCACTGCAACAGATTATGTAATCATATGGGATGAAGCCAAACCAGTGAAGCATTGTACTGCTGATATTGTTGCGCAGTTTATTTTTGAGAATATAGTAACTCGGTTTTGTTGTCATAAGATTATGATCAATGACCATGGTACACATTTCGTAAATGACACTATCGAAGCTTTGACTGAATAATTCAAGATGAGTCATCAGAAGAGCTCTCCTTACCATCCTTAAGAAAATGGCGGAGTTGAAGCTTTCAAGAAGATATTGGAAATCGCACTCACTAAGGTACGCAATGCTAGAAAAAATGATTGGGATGAGAAAATGCCTGCAGTTCTCTAGCCCTATTAGACTACTTGCAAGAAATTTACTAGGAGGAAACCTCTTAGGATGGTATATGGGCAATAGGTTGTGTTTCCCATGGAGTTCATTTTTCCTATTCTGCGCATTGCAGCTTTTACCAATATGGCTGAAGAAGATGCACTAGAAGACCAGTTGTTGCAGTTGGTTTCTCTGGAAGAAGATTATTTTATTTCAAATTATCACCAGCAGGTTCAAAAGGCGTGCGCAAATTCCTGGCATTACAGGCATATCAGGCAGAAGGTGTTCAAGGAGGATTATTTGGTCTTACTATATGACAACAAGTTTGTGTGCCACCCAGGGAAATTAAAGATGCATTGGATACGGCCCTATGTTGTTAAGAAAATCACTGATGGAGGAGCAGTGCGACTGACCACATTGAGTGGTGAATACCTTCCGGGCTTTGTCAATGGAATTTGTCTGAAACCATACAGGGATGAACCTGTGCCTACCAAATGACTATATGGGCGGAGTATCAGACCTAAGCAGATGATAGGGTGAATGCGTAGTAAGGTGCGACACACACGCGATATCTGTGCTAGGAGATTGACAGGTGCGCAGAAGTTTCAAAAACTAGTCATTGGGACAGTAAAACTGGATAAGACAGATTTATTACCATTTTTAGGAGCATCCAAGATGCATTTAATGAAGGTATTTTTCATATTTGGGACCGTTTTTTCAGTAATGGAGCCTCATTAATGCACAAGGAGTCGTTGCAAATGCGCCACAACTATAAATATGACCTATGGGGTCGCAATATTTCTCTTTGTGTTCTGAGATATTTTTTATGCTTTGAGCTCTATTTTTTCCATTGCGTTTGTTGCACCTATGTCTGGGTTGGATCTCGTGTTTGAGGATGCATTATGTCAAGCTGGTCTATGGTATATAATTCAGGACAAGATGATAGCCAGAAGACTAGGTGATGACCCTGTTGCGCCGAAAGTGCCCATTGTAGAAACACCTACGACATCAAAAACGAAGAAGGGCCAAACCTCTGGAATGCGTAGATCTCTCAGAGAAAAGACCCCAAGACCGAACCATTCAATGGGAGAGAAAATGAAAAAACCCATGGGGGAAGTTTTGGAGACTATTGAGGAAGGGGACAAAGAATTTGTTGAAGTAGCCTCATTCTCGGGCTGCCAAGTTATATTGCACCACACAAACCTACTTTTAAAGCACCAAAGGACTTGGATAAGGTGCGTGTAAGCATCCAAGTCCCGGTGATCTCAGAGAATTTCCCAATGGAAGGAGATATGCTTGAAAAAATCCCACAGCTACGATTTGATGACAAGGACATCGTGGATGTCGAAAAATTCCCCGAGCTCGCGCCAAAGCTCTATTTAGATCAAATTACATATGAAGGAGGCATGGTGCGCCTCGAGCCAAAGAGGGGAATGTTAGGTCTGCACAAGGCATGCCTACTTAATTTGTTGCAGATCCCTCATTTTGGGTGCAATCCCATTAATGATATTTGCAACAGGAAGTTGTTGGCATTGGTCCATGATGATGTGCTCTGGTTGGGAGAGTGCATCCCGATTGATGCAAAATTGATTCATCAAATCATAGGTTTGTCGAATAAGGGGGCCGACCCTATTGCAAATTTTGGAGGCAAAGCGTAGGAGAAAGCGGTGGCAGATCAGATCAAGAAGAAATATGATTTTACTCGCAAATCTCGGGGGTTCATTGTGGAGGAAATTAATGACCCCGCTGTCTATTTTGGCACACTCATCTTTGCCTGTAAGATGATGCTCAAGTGCAAGCCCAAGGAGGTGCCTGCGCATTTGATTGTGTTGGCTGTAAGATGTGAGAAGTGATTCATATACAACTTGTGTGGATATTTGTGAAAGGAATTTCTTGAGAATGTGCGTGATGCACAAGAGGAAGGCAAGCCCTTCCGATATGCGTGGCTTTTGTTACTGATTGTGTTTATTGGATGAAGAACCCTTGAAGATACACATTTCCCTGAGCTTGAGGAGAAAATGTGCGAAGCTGCACGCTACGCAACACCCTTTAACTCGTCTGACCCAATGCACGCAAAAGAGAATAAGATCTTCTTGGTTTTTTATGATGCGACATTGACCCAAGTGGTACATTCCAAGCCTAGACCGTCACCCACTCTATATGATCAATACAAAATGATAACCGAATTTAAGGTTACGTTTCACAATATACATATCCGCGCCAAGGGTGCTGTAAAGGGCGTGTGGTATGAGCTGTCCTATTTTGTGACTGACGATGACCTTATCAGGGTTACGACAGAATGGTTGCCAGCCAGGTTGACCCCACCTACACAGTCGCGCACTCTGAAAAGAAAATCCACAGAGAAAACTATTGACAAGCCTACGGAAACAAAGACATTGACTGTTACAGACAAATATGCAAAGAAGAAACTGACCCCGACTACAACTGGAGAAACCATTGACACAACCACAGTGCCAAAGAAGAATTTATTTATGCCTAAGGAGACCGGATAAGTGGAAACATAAAAAGGCACTAAGCGCAACGCTCAGATCGTAGGTGGATCATGCAAGAAACAAAAGGGATATAATAAAGCAAGACAGGAGGTCATGACACTCACAGAGGATGATCTCAATGAGATCGTGAAAACAATTACATCTACACAATAAGATATACGGATATACATGGAGGTCCAATACAAATCTGCGTTAGAGATTGTCCAAGTTGGGTTGCAAGAATTAAAAGTTCAGGTGAGATAGATCCAAGAGAGCGTGATTCAGGCGAGCCAGACCAGTGCGCAGGTTAGTAGTGTGCAACCATTGGATGTTTCCTTTCTAGCATCAAGGGATGCGTGATTTTTCTACATCCCCCTTCCCACGATACAAATGGACACTAAATGTTGCGTTCGATTTATTGGTACATGTGATATTCATGTTAATATTTCAGTGTTTCCCGTAGGTAAAATACATTTGCTGCATTCAGTAATTGTAGATGAACTTTAGTACCAAGAAGAAACTATGCAAATAGATACCATATATGCACAAGTTCACCAATAGCAAAAACAAGCAGAAGCATCTTGCAGGGAAGCAAAGGCTTAGCGCGTTGCACTGGAGGCTAAGATCAATCAGGTCTGCCAGGATATTCCAGCTACATTGGCTGATAAGTTAGAAGGGTTGGCTGCTACAGTGAAAGAAATGTGTAAGGAGGTTCAAAAAATTTGAATGGAGTACGAGAAATAGATCATGGACCTCTAAACAAAAATGCAGCAGGAGACACCGCCAAAGGTTCGCGCGAAGAGGGCAACAGAAGTAAAGCAGTCACAGGATAGCATGGTTGTCGTGATCACCCAGTGTGGCAAGTCATTCAACAAGGCCATGAAAATTTGGGCCTCTATCCAGAATGATCTGGTCATGCAGCAGTTGTGCAACGCACTCAACAAGAAGGAGCAACAATTCGAAGAGATTCAGACCATAGCACCTACATTAGTCCTTACACAACGAATTTCTCCTATGCAAGAAGGCTGCAGAATTCAGATAGATATTACTAACTTGCACCGGAAGGAATAGGTTTTGAAGGAGCGCATGAAACTGTGGGTAGAGGAAGACTGCAACTATCCCAGACGCTAGATAATACCTTGAAAATTATTCAGTAGACTCAGTGCAGTGTGGAGATGGCCGCTGAGGGGCCTACTACAGAAAATATGATTCAACAAGCGCAGAGCCTCGATTTAGTGATCCCTCTCTAGACTTCTATCAAGACACTTCAGGCTAAGACCATGGAGACAACACCTTAGTGACTTAGGACGAGTCACATGTTTGTGTTGGGGGCCTATTGGAGCGGGGTCTTCTGAGGCACAAGTTCCGAAGACACTTTTTGTATTTTTTTATGTGCACGCTGTTCAAATGAATTCAAGGGGCTTTTAGTCCATAATTTTGGATGTGATTGGGCTTAAATGTAAACTGTGGGCCTCAAACCATGGTTTGAGACCATAGTATTTGTGCGCTAGGCATATTATTAATAGATAGAGTATATCTTAGCTAAGTAGTTAAGAAAGATATGCATGTTATGAGATATTGATGTTCGGATAGTTTATGCATTTGTAAGGGTTTTTGGGTTGGGTTGAAAGGATCCTGTTGGATGTGTTCGGACTCTGCTGGCTCTGTGCGCGGAATGGTTTGTAAGGGTTTTGGAAATAACAGTTGATGTATTGACGGATCTAAAAGGTAATAGAAAGAACAGCTTGGCGAAGCTCTCTGAGTTATGCATCTATATTGCTTATTGTTTATGATATGTTAAGATCGCATTGTATGTTACTTGTTAATGATTGCACAAGGGTATCTAATATAATTATGCATTATTATTGATTATTAAGAGATCTGTTAAGTGTTTACCTTGATTAAGATCTAGATCTGGTTCTGATTTGTTATTTGCGCTGAAGAAAAACATTATTCATGTGTTATTTGTTGATAATTTCACATTCTCTATTTTTATGTTATAAACTATTGCGTGCATCTGTATAAGTTCACTTCGGGTTTTTCTGAGGACCAATTCATTAATTTCTCTCTCAGGGTGCGGAAACCTGGTTCCAACACCCCCCCATACAGATCACTGCCGAAAGGGGCCAATATTTGGAGGGTTTGTTTGTTTATCCATAAAATACGAACCTGGGTCAGGACCGCTCAAGCCAACATGATTTTATAATCCATTTCTTTGTCTGGTGAGAAAAGAAAATGTGTTGGCTCAGTTTTCTTACCAAGTGAGAATAAAAGAAATGATCCTGGCTCTAAGAAGACCCCACACGAGGTCGGATATTTCCCAACAAAAAACCCCAACTTTCTAACCTAGAAATATTAGTATCCTGAATGGTTTGGAGAGAAAAACAATCTCCAAAAACCCCAAGTCCTACTTTGTCTACTCCTAGTTCTAGTTCTTTATCTCAAGATACAAAATTTTCTCACCGAGACAAAGTCACTAGAAATTTGGATTTCTCTGAAGGGGGTTTTATTCCTCCTCAGTCCCTGTTTCCCGAGCCTACTCTCAAAGAGAGATATTTTGAGCTTGTTTCTTTCTCTTTTCCAACAGTTTTAGAAGTTAAAGAAATAAAAAAATTTGACTTTTTTTCCTCGTATCAAACTGTTCCTTCAGTGTCTCATCTAGTTCCAATATATGTGATTCCTCCCATCTCTTTTGTGTTTCAAGAAAGAATCCTCCTCCTCCTATTAAGAAATAAAATATGGCAAGTTCAGGGTTTATTTTAAATTGATATGCTCCCCTTAATCTTCCCCATCCCATGAATCCAATTCCTCAAGAGTATATCAAGCTATTGCCAATATTCACAAGAGAAGATGAGCTTACAGCTGCAAAACATATAGCAGTGTTTTGTGCTTTTGCAGAAAATATTTGTAGAGTATCTAGATGTGGTAATGAGGTTGTTTGTGCAGTCTCTATATGGAAAAGCAAAAAAATTCTTTAAGACCCTCCCATCCATTTCAATCAATATGTGGGAGGAATTTTAAAATACCTTTATACAAATATGGGGAGAGGAAAAAAATCATGGTTTCTTTTTGACCTAATTCAATGATATTAAAAGGAAACCAAAATGAAGAAGTGGTTGAATTTATTAAAATATTTAGCAAACTTTATAACATTCTTCCATTGGAGATAAAACCACATCCTCCTAGAGAAAAGGTATTTTTTGTAGGAGAATTTGAATCATATTTTGGCTTCACACTAAGAGAAAGGCAATCTCCCACCCTAGATCAGATCCAGACTAATGAATTGGAAATTGAAGCAAATTTTTCTGTGGCTGGGAAATAAAATCAAAATTTGAACCAATATATAAGAATAATGGAAAGGAAGAAGCAAGACCTTCAATTCAACATAAGGACTCAAATGAACATAATTTGGATGAAATGACAAAGGTCATTAGAAAATTTTCCAATAAATTAGTAAAGATGGAGCTAAAAAATAAAAATCCTCCCAGAAAAATTCAGCTAGGGCAGAATACAAACTTTAATCCTCGATTTAGGAAACCATTGTTGTATATTATGTAGAGGGAAAGGAAAGACCAATAATAGGTGCATCCTCCTTTATATCTTGAAGATGAACCTGAATAAGTGATGGAGGAAACTCTTAAATTTTAGGAAAATCAATAATTTACTATGTCAGAGGAAGAAGGTGAGGAAATATATGATGATAATTTGGATCCTAAGTCACAAGTTTCACTGGGTGAAGAAGATATTAATGAATATTGTAACATATTTGTAGATATCATGTAGGAATAACTTCATAAAAAATATGATCTCGGATCCAAGAAGAGATTTAGGACTCGGGATCAAGTGGAAGAACATTCTAAACAACCAGCCCAGTAGCATGTTCAGAAACCTGGTGATAAGGGAAAGCAACCTCTTAGAAAAATTTCAGTCCAACAAGGATAAAATTCTAAGGATCAACTTATTAAAGTGGGTCAAGAGAAGCAACTTCAGGAGCCTGTGGTGAGTCAGAAGAACATTCGAAAGGAAAAAATAGTAGAGGAGGAGCAAGTGAAAGCAGAAAAATAAGTACATTCTTTTAATATTCAAAAAGAGTTGGAGAAGGTAAAAATCCCAATCCCATTGGATGAGTTGGTAAATTAGTTTTCTTATAGAAAGCATATTTTAGATTTTATTAACTGTTTCAAGAAAATGATTCACCAGACACAATAAATTTACAGGAGGAGAGGCCAATGGTTATGTTTGGCCCCCATGTAGAGGAACATGATTCTTATGCTCCTCCCTGTTATATTTCTCTTCTAATGCAATATTGAATACTTCATAATTGTATGTTGGACTGAGGGGCTTGTCACAACTTAATGCCCCTCTCTATGATGAAGAAACTAAATATTCAGATCACAAAACCTTACAAGTATTTGAATCTAAGAGAGTAAAATTTGTTGGGATCATCAAATACCTTGTGGTTTCTATGTGTAATATCCCTTTTCAAAAAAATCAGCAATATTGACACCAAAAACACAGTTTTTAGAAAATTACACTATAACAGTGAGAAAAAGAACTTGGATCCATTATTTTATGTATTATAGCCATCAAATACAGAAGGGAATCAGAAACAAATCATTCTAGCTATGTTAAACAAATCTCCCAAGCCCAATATAGGTTAAAACACCCAAACCCCATGAATTTTACAACACATAATTTCTTAAGCATAAGACAGTGCAGTTTCATGAGGGTTCTGCTATAGAAAAATGGAAATCAATGGATAAGATGATATATTACTCAAAGAGCTGAGAAAATGGAGATCTATTCTCTTTTATACAATCTTGAGATAACCCGGGAAGGGTTTCTTGAAAGCATGAAGTAAAAAAAGTAGATCTACAGATACATGATTGAAAATTACCCTGTCTAACTGTAGCTCTACATACATGTGGCTGGAAAATACAAGAAATGGTGAAAGCACTCCTTACTATCTTTTCGGGAGAAAGATTGATCCTTTCCCTAGGAAACTAGCTCATAAACAGGGGTTTTAACCCTACCACTACAACATCACGAGAAACAACACAGTTTATCCAAGGGACTGCATTGTAGATGTAAGTGGTTTCTTGACCCAATGTCTGATAGTGGAAAGATAGCCCAAAATACTCCTCTCAGATCCCTTCACCAAGCTCTCCAAGAAAGAGAGTGGAATTCCTGCATGAGAATACCTTGCAATAAACAGTGCAGCAAACCCAGCTAAACAGCTGAAGTATGCAAGAAGTCATAAGAATCAATCATAAAAAATATTATGAATTCTTCTCGTGGCTGCCATCCCTTCCCTTTTATTCTTGGTGAGCCTTCTCATCCTTGGGCCCAATCATTCATGAGGTTACTTCCTTGCAAAGCCTATTCCTCCTCCAAAACTATGTTGTTCCCACTGTTATCACCTGATCTGAACCTTAGGCTGAAAGAAGGAAAATTAGGGTAACCTTTAAACCACGCTCAGCCTTGTAGCTAGCCCTACAAGGTCAGGAGAGGTCTCTCTCTGTAAAAAGATATTAAATGAATTAATACTGCAAACTGATTTTAGGCTAGGTATAATGATAGGAAATGTTTTAATGAATCTTCGGGGTTGTATGGAACAGATAGGACAGTTTGAATCTGGGGAATTAAATCAGAGATACAGGGTAACTCATGGGGAAAGGTAGGCAGGAATTTTAACAATTAAGTTTAAAATAATGCTAGAATGGTAAGACTGGTGAGAAGCTGAAAAGGGCATAAGAAATGGATCCTTTTCAAACAGAAGAAAACATAGAATATTGAATGATTTCCCAAGGTAGAGCATTAAAAATGGATTCTACCTATCTATCTTGAAAACATTCAACCAGAGATGTTTATGAATTAATGGTACACATAACAATTTTACATATGAACACAAAGGAGAGAAGAAATTCTAAAATTCATACCACATGGATCCCACAAATCAGAGTTGCATTTCTTATTAATTTCCTGTCAAATTGTTACAATGGAGCGCAGAGCGTCCTCCTTGATTTCCACACTATTCCCATTAATAACTGACTCACTTGCGTACAAATGATTCAAAATTACATTAAATAGATAGAAATATGAGGGAAGTAGATCCACAGAAAAAGGGAGTTGTTTTACCAGCTCAAAAATGAAATCCGAACATAGGAAAGAGAACTAACAATATGCCCCTGAAAAAGAGGAGAAACAATATATTTTGACCATCTTTGAGATTCGTTGTTACACTGGATAATGAAAATAGGATATCTGAAGAAAAAACCCCTATTTCACTACTGCTGTAGAAGTCTCTACTTCATAATTAGCTCTCGGCCCTTTGACTATTTCTTTTCTTTATTGAAAATCTCATATATGCCGAGAAATACCTTTTGAAAACATCAAAACTGAATTTTCTGCCTTTAATGAAGAAGAGACCCCTTTTTGGATAAAAGGAGAGAAGGGAAAGGGATGTGGGCCCGAATCGTAATCGCAATCGGAAGATCGAAGGAGGTGTGACACACAATGGAAAACTTGTGATGCAATTAGTGCATAAGGGAAATCGCAATCGAGGATCGGAGGAAAGGGGAAGGTGTATTAGGACGAGGCATTAAAAAAAAATCCGATGCGATTGGAATAAATTTAATAGGGATAAAGGATAAGCCAAAGGGGCAATGGGGTAAAAACAAATAAAAAATGTTTCAGTTCTTTTGCAAAGGAGAAAAATAATTTTACGTTAAAAAATGGGGAAGGCCTTTAGGTGGGACCCAGGAGAACAATCGCAATCGCAATCGGGGCTTGGGGCGGGTGTATTTACACAATAGGATTTCACCGATGCAATTGGGAATAAGTGATGGGGGGGGAAGTCCTTTATAAAACAAAATAAAATGAATTTTGATATTTACAAAGGGAAAGGCTCTTGTATTTTGAATGGGCGGAATATTATATGGTGGGACCCAAAGGTCAATCACAATCAGAAATTGGGAGGGGAGCGGGGCAAAGTGTATTGTGAAAAGGGATTTCTCCGATTGCGATGGAGCGATTGGCTGTGGGCCATCTAATCGAATGGGCAGATTGACGGTGTAAACGTAATCGGGGGAGTGAAGTTAATCGCAATCGGAATAATCGGGAAGGGTCAATCAGAAGGGATCGACTGAAAGTGCCGATTACGATGGTGTGATCGCATATGGGTCGTCAGATATTTAAGGGGAACAACGGTTGGAATGTAATCAGGCGGGGTCAATCACATCGGAAAAATTCAAAGGGGCGGAAATGAAAGTTGGGAACACTTGCGAATTTTCCGATGCAATTAAAACACTTAAGAAATGTTTTAACGTTGATTTCTGCTTTTTACAAAGGAAAAGCTCGTTTTTGTTTGCAACGAGTGCAAGGGATTGTGGTAGGACCCCTGGGAGAGTAATCGCAACTGGAATATCGGGAGGAGAGTAGAGCGGAGACAAAGGGCATTTGGAACGCCAATTGCGATTTGGCGATTGATCGCATCGGAGTTTTTGTAGTCGGGGTGGTTCCATCGGAATGATTGGATCGGAGGGAATTATTCAATCGCATCGAAGTTTTATGTTTTAAAAGATTTTTGCAATGCGATTATACCATCGTATAGGGGAAAAAGGGGGTTTATAAATGAAAACATTAAACTTTAATGAAATAAAGTGTAAGGAAGAAATGGGAAACGGGGTTGGATTAGGCTATAGGGGACCTTCTTTCATTTAGGCATAAATTTCAATCCATGAGTCAGTTTTGAGAGTATAATATACCGTTGGAAAGCTCTTTCCGAGCTCTTTCTGATGGACATACTTAGAACATGATTTTATATTGAAAATGTTGTGGAAAACTTCTCTGAAAGGCAGGGTGGTGACTTTGTGGAGATAGCAGCTTCTGAAGTGTGAGTTATTACATATGATAACATGAAATTACATAAAAGATGACAATAAAGGCAAAGTATCATGTTTTCACCTCAAAACATGGTTTTAATGTGAAAATTACATCAAGCTAAAAACATTTCTTTGATCTTCCCAGATGTCGTGCCTTTGAGTTGATTTTTCCTCCTTACGACCTAGCAGGTTAGCTTCACCGTTATCGATTGACCCCCCATTTGCGGAAATAGAAGTAGTCGCATGCGCACATTAAAACATCATCAAGCACACATATAACACAGTATGTAATGGGGAAAGATTAAATCTGAAAACCCCCAACTATCTGTATATTATAATGATATAGAAAATGTAACAATACATAGCACAAAGCTCCTCACAGCTCTCAGCACTATCTCACATGCTACACACAAACTAGCTCAGATCTGAACAAGTCACAAGTTCAAATCTCCTCCACGGGTTGCCTGCCTCTACTGTGCAATCCAAGATGAGAATGAATGAGATCCAAGTTCGAATCCCCTTGGATTGTACTACGCAATCCTCATTGGAAATCTCAATCAATGTGTGTGCAAATCTCATGCATAGTTATAGTCACAACTGATAGTAGACTCACCCTTTCACCCACCTCAAACACTTGTCTCCACTGAACTGTCCATGCACTGCAGTTAACTGATGTATTCTTTAGTTGATTTATGAGTTAATAATTAGTGAATTAATTAATAATTAATTCACACCACTCATCACTAGTTTATTTATCAGTTAGACTAAATACAACTAGTTCAACTAAGTTAAACCGAACACAACTCCATCAACTGTCTCATCAACTCCACCAAACTCTGCCACATGAGTTCTAACTGAAGTCAACCATGCAATAGCTCAACTAAACCCTACGAATAGCATAATTCCTTCTGTCAACTGCATGTGCCACATCTGTAGCTCGAACTGAAGTGCTGCAAGAGGATAAGATAATGTTTATAGTCCAAATATTATTAAGAGCTAATAATATTCGACTGATGTATTTTTAGATTGGCAGTCTAAAAATAGACTCCGCCCAGTATGTCTAAAAATAGAGGTCCATCTATTTTTACCAGCTTGACCAATCATCCACAAATAGCATCCTGCAACTCATAGACCATGATCCATATGTCTAAAAATAGACTTTGCGACAAAAATCACTTGTGTGGCCCCCAACCTAGTTTAGGTGATCACTTTCCAACTAGGATCAGGAAAGATGTTTCAGGATGCCTCCTTCACTGTTTCTTGTTGCAATCTTCAACAAAATTGATCATGACGAGACCCTAGAACCTCATGAGACCAAACCTATGACCTACTAACCTAAATTACAAAGTAAATCATGATCAAAGACCATAGAGAGGGAGATCATGGTCAACTATGTTTTTGGATGCCCAGATGTAAGTATCTATTGTTGTCCATAGGATCTCATCAGGAGAATCAATCAAGAGGCATTCTGCATGATTGGTTACATGGGCTAGAGATGGGAATCAGCAAGTTTCACATGAGGAAAAACTGATGAAAGACCACTACCATCAATGAATCCATAACCTAACGGAGTGATGAAAATTTCCTCATAATGGGACACCTAAGATGCAAATGCAAAAGAGTAATTTTGAACATTGATGGCAGTATGACAAGACTAACACTAACATTGGCTCCAATGGGGATGGTAGATCCTTGGAGGTGCCAAGAACACTGTAGACCTAGTAGCCTTATCCATTAGGCATGGAGTCAATAGCTAAAAACTTACTTCAAAAATTGACTTAAGACTGACTAAAACACACTTGACAGACTGGAAAAGATGCTCATAATTGAGCTTATTCTTCTAAACCTACTCTAACTACTCCATTCACCACCTGATCAAGTGAAATGGAACAACCAATGCAACCATGTAATCATCCTGGCTGCTATTTGAATTCTTCCCAAGTGATTTCTTATGAGCAAGAAGAGAGAAGAACTGAAAGGCAACTCCCATGGAAATTTGGAATGAAATTGAATCTTGATAAATTTGCAAAGCATGAGTTGACCGACTGACCTCAAGAATACTGCGAACGGATATTCATAAGAACACTTATTGATTCCCATCCCATCTAATACATTACTGCTTTGCTCTAGGTAATCTCTGCACCTTGGTTTTAAAATTTTCTTAACTTCTATGCTTTCTTTCTTTGATGACTGCAGCAAGTTGACAAAAGGATCCTAAAACTCATGAATAACCAATCTCTCTTGATGAGTAAAAACAAAACAAAATCTCCTTCATTACTCTCCTCATGTGACGAAAAATCTTGATATGAGCTTTGTAATGAAACATTTGCTGAACAAGACAATGAAACTAGCTTTCGAATAAATTTATTGTCAACACTCTTTTCTGGCACATGTTTAGCCAATGTAGAAGGACTTTTACTGTAGATATCATCCAACACATCAACTATAGGGTCATAAAAAACTTGAAAAGATAGCTGCAAGATATCCATTGATTCTAATGAGACTACATGACCCTCTACAGACTGCTCATCCTTTTCTTTAGAGATATTATGAAAATTCTGCTTTAAGAACTGAAATGCTTCAAAGCATAATGGTACAGAATCATCTTGCATCATTTGATCATATATTTCAGCTTCCAAGCCTTTATCTGTGATTTGACCTTCAATTTCATTCGGTGGCTACAAATCTGGAGCTAAGGGGGATTTTATATCGCAAATGATTTCCTCAACCATTTCCGAAGAAGGTTTCTCATTAACAACTTGCTCAAGAACTTCACTGTCTATCTGATCCCCAACATTAAAACTGAGAGACTGTTGATTTCTGATTGCATGAAAGTTATCTCTAATGAACTGGATTGAAGTAAAACAAAGAGGCAAATATCCCTCACTCACTTCCAAATTTTCTAGACTTTCCTCGTCACTATCAAGGATGATATGGATCGGATGATTACTGTTTTCAAGCTGTTGAACCTAAACTTCCTCCCACAAATCAACTGCTGATTGTTCTGCAAGATTAGCTTTTGTTTGGAAAACATAATCATCATCATCATACCGATCAAACTTTGGCAAATCATCAACATAAAACACATCATCAAGAATACATGTCATATCAACAGATCTCTCTTCTCCAAGATGTTCTATAACACAGTCATTGTTAGATCGATGAAAACTAGGATAAGAAAGAAAATGTTTTGGATTAGCCACTTGTTAATGAGCATCATACTCTTTCCTTGTGGTGATTTTTCACATCATCTCTTCCACTACACTTACCAAAAGGTCGAGCTTTACCTCTGAGGATGTCCGGTGCTCTGTAACGTTCTTCTTTTCTTCTTCTTTCAGCTTTGCCCTTCTAATCAGCAGATTAGCCTCCACATCTACTACACTGTTTTGTATCTCTTCAAGTGTTGCAAGGTTCCTTTCTCTCAGCTGAAACTCCATTTCTAGATCAAAGAAACCCGAGTAATGTAAGAGAGCTGAGCCAGGAGGAGGTCTTATATTGGCAGGTATCGAATAATAGACTCGATTGAATCTGGCAGAAAATTGTTGTACTGTCTCCCCTAACTGTCTTTTCAGCTGGGCATACTCTTCTAAAATCAAGAAAGGGTTTTGTTTTATCACCCATCTATTGAGGAAGACTTTGAAAAAATGCTGGAAATCTAAGATGCTCGCATCAAGCAGGGTTTTGAACCAACTCTTGACTTTTCCTTGCAAAGAAAGAGCAAAAAGCCTAATATTGACATCTTCTTCATCAACTTCAAAAAGGTCTAGAAAAGTCTCAACCTTCTACACATGCTACTCAGCATTGATGTTTTCACATTCACCATCAAACCTCGACAAATATAGGTAATAATTTGTAGGGAAAGCATGGAGTATAGGAGGTAAGATGAGAGGTTTATATCTATCTGGGACTATAAAAGGTGTAGGAGTATATACAGGAGCAAGAGGAATAGTCTTTGTCTCTTTGGGCTCATCAATTTGAAAATGGTCATCATAAGATTTAGAAACAAGAGGGAGGCCAAGATCAAAGGAAAACTCAGTATTTACACTTTTTGAATAGGTAGAATCAAGATTTTGATCACCTTTATCATACAGCAAATTCTGAAAAACTTTCAGGACAGCGAAGAAGTGATTTACCAGAAAGCAGATTAGATCATGAATACCATTCCACTTTGAATACCTGAACTTTGTGTAAGATCCTTCCATTTTCTTGCGGGAACAGTCGATCCTCCAGTGGAGTCTTTACATCACGTTGGAGTCACCAGGAGAAAATTTCAGCCTTCATATGCATCTGATTGTTGTTCACCATCAACAATCAAATATGATACTTTGTCATTCTTTATCGGGGAAGATATTACTGGGATGATGAGTCTTTTAATTTCAAATAGCTTCCCCAGTATGGTCACTAGAAATATTATCACCTGATCTAAACCTTAGGCTGAAAGAAGGCAAATCAGGGTAACCTTTAAACCACGCTCAGCCTTGTAGCTAGCCCTACAAGGTCAGGAGAGGGCTCTCTCCGTAAAAATATATTAAATGAAATAATACTGCAAACTGATTTTAGGCTAGGTATAATGATAGGAAATTTTTTAATGAATCTTCAGGGTTGTATGGAACAGATGGGATAGTTTGAGTCTGGGGAATTAAATCAGAGATACAGGGTATCTCATGGGGCAAGGTAGGCAAGAATTTTAAAAATTAAGTTTAAAATAATGTTGGAATGGTAATACTGGTGAGACGCTGCAAAGGGCATAAGAAATGGATCCTTTTCAAACAGAAGAAAACATAGAATATTGAATGATTTCCCAAGGCAAAGCATTAAAAATGGATTCTACCTATCTATCTTGAAAACATTCAACCAGAGATGTTTATGAATGAATGGTACACAACAATTTTACATATGAACACAAAGGAGAGAAGAAATGCTAAAATTCATACCACATGGATCCCACAAATCAGAGCTAAATTTCTTTTTAATTCCCTGTCAAGCTGTTACAATGGAGCGCATAGCATCCTCCTTGATTTCCACACTATTCCACTTACTTACTGACTCACTTGCTTACAAATGATTCAAAATTACATTAAATAGACAGAAATCTGAGGGAAGTAGATCCACAGAAAAAGGGAGTTGTTTTACCAGCTCAGAATTGAAATCTGAAGATAGGAAATAGAACTAAAAATCTACCCCTGAAAAAGAGGAGAAACAATATATTTTGACCATCTTTGAGATTCGCTATTACACTAGATAATGAAAATAGGACATCTGAAGAACAGATCCCTATTTCACTGCTGTCGTAGAAGTCTCTGTTTCATAATTATCTCTCGGCCCTTTGACTGTTGCTTTTCTTTATTGAAAATATCATATATGCCGAGAAATCCCTTTTGAAAACATCAAAACTGAATTTTATGCCTTTAATGAAGAAAAGACCCCTTTTTGGATAAAAGGAGTGAAGGGAAAGGGATGTGGGCCCAAATCGTAATCGCAATCGGAAGATCGGAGGAGGTGTGACACACAATGGAAAACTTGCGATGCGATTAGTGCATAAGGGCAATCGCAATCAGGGATCAGAGGAAAGGGGAAGGTGTATTAGGACGAGGCATTAAAAAAAACTCTGATGCGATTGGAATAAATGTAATAGGGGTAAAGGATAAGCCAAAGGGGCAATGGGGTAAAAACAAATAAAAAATGTTTCGGCGCTTTTGCAAAGGAGAAAAATAATTTTACGTTAAAAAAAGGGGAAGGCCTTTAGGTGGGACCCAGGAGAACAATCGCAATCGCAATCAGGGCTTGGGGTGGGTGTATTTACACAATAGGATTTCACCGATGCAATTGGGAATAAGCGATGGGGGGGGGAGTCCTTTATAAAATGAAATAAAATGAATTTTGAGATTTACAAAGGGAAAGGTTCTTTTGTTTTGAATGGGAAAAATATTATATGGTGGGACCCAAAGGTCAATCGCAATCAGAAATTGGGAGGGGAGCGAGGCAAAGTGTATTGTGCAAAGGGATTTCGCCGATTGCGATGGAGCGATTGGCTGTGGGCCGTCCGATCGAATGGGCGAATCGACGGTGTAAACGCAATCGGGGGAGCGGAGTTAATCGCAATCATAATAATTGGGAAGGGTCAATCGGAAGGGATCGACTGAAAGTGCCAATTGCGATGGTGCGATCGCATAAGGGCCATCAGATCTTTAAGGGGATCAATGGTTGGGATGTAATCGGGCGAGGTCAATCGCATCGACAAAATTCAAAGGGGCAGAAATGAAATTTGGGAACACTTGCAAAATTTCCGATGCGATTAAAACACTTAAGAAATGTTTTAACATTGATTTCCGCTTTTTACAAAGGAAAAGCTCGTTCTTCTTTGGAACAGGCGTAAGGGATTGTGGTAGGACCCCTGGGAGAGTAATTGCAATTGGAATATCGGGAAGAGAGTAGAGCGGAGACAAATGGCATTTGGAACGCCGATTGCGATTTGGCGATTGATCGCATCGGAGTTTTTGTAGTCGAGGGTGGTTCCATCGAAATGATTGGATCGGAGGGAATTATTCAATCGCATCAAAGTTTTATGTTTTAAAATATTTTTGAAGTGCGATTTATACCATTGGATAGGGGAAAAAGGGGGTTTCTAAAGGAAAACATTAAACTTTAATGAAATAAAGTGTAAGGAAGAAATGGGAAAAGGGGTTGGGTTAGGCTATAGGGGACCTTCTTTCACTTAGGCATAAATTTCAATCCAGGAGTCAGTTTTGAGAGTATAATATACCGTTGGAAAGCTCTTTCTGAGCCCTTTCTGATGGACATACTTAGAACATGATTTTATATTGAAAATGTTGTGGAAAACTTCTCTGAAGGGCAGGGTGGTGACTTTGTGGAGATAACAGCTTCTGAAGTGTGAGTTATTACATATGATAACATGAAATTACATAAAAGACGAAAATAAAGGCAAAGTATCATGTTTTCACCTCAAAACATGGTTTTGAGGTGAAAATTACATCAAGATGAAAACATTTCTTTGATCTTCCCAGATGTTGTGCCTTTGAGTTGATTTTTCCTCCTTACGACCTTGCTGACACCTGACTCATTAATTTGATCATGGCGAGACCCTAGAACCTCATGAGACCAAACCTATGACCCACTAACCTGAATTACAAATTAAATCATGATCAAAGACCATAGAGAGGGAGATCATGGTCAACTATGTTTTTGGATGCTCAGATGTAAGTATTTATTGTTGTCCATAGGATCTCATCAGGAGAATCAATCAAGGAGGCATTCTGCTTGATTGGTTACATGGGATAGAAAGGGGAATCAACAAGTTTCACATGAGGAAAAATTGATGAAAGACCACTACCATCAATGAATCCATAACCTAACGAAATGATGAAAATTTCCTCAGAATGGGACACCTAAGATGAAAATGCAAAAGAGTAATTTTGATCATTGATGGCAGTATGACAAGACTAACACTAACATTGGCTCCAATGGGGATGGTAGCTCCTTGGAGGTGCCAAGAATATCGTAGAACTAGTAGCCTTATCCATTGGGCATGGAATCAATAGCTAAAATCTTACTTCAAAAACTGACTTAAGACTGACTAAAACACACTTGACAGACTGGAAAAGATGCTCATAATTGAGCTTATTCTTCAAAACCTACTCTAATTTCTCCATTCACCACTTGATAAAGTGAAATGGAACAACCAATGCAACCATGTAAGAATCCTGGTTGCTATTTGAATTCTTCCCAAGTGCTTTCTTATGAGCAAGAAGAGAGAAGAACTGAAATGCAACTCCCATGGAAATTTGGAATGAAATTGAATCTTGATAAATTTGCAAAGCATGAGTTGACCGGCTGACCTAAATAATACTGCGAAAGGATCTTCGTAAGAACACTTATTGATTCCCATCCCATCTAATACATTACTGCTTTGCTCTAAGTAATCTCCGCACCTCGGTTTTAAAATTTTCTTAACTTCTATGCTTTCTTTCTTTGATGACTGCAGCAAGTTGACAAAAGGATCTTGAAACTCGTGAATAACCAATCTCTCTTGATGATTAAAAACAAAACAAAAATCTCCTTCATTACTCTCCTCATGTGATGGCAAATCTTTATATGAGCTTTGTAATGAAACATTTACTGAACAAGACAATGAAACTAGCTTTCGAATAAAGTTATTGTCAACACTCTTTTCTGGCACATGTTTAGCCAATGTAGAAGGACTTTTACTGTAGATATCATCCAACACATTAGCTATAGGGTCATAAAAAACTTGAAAAGACAGCTGCAAAATATCCATTGATTCTAATGAGACTGCATGACACTCTACAGACTGCTCATCCTTTTCTTAGAGATATTATGAAAATTCTACTTTAAGAACTGAAATACTTCAAACCATAATGGTACAGAATCATCTTGCATAATTTGATCATATATTTCAGCTTCCAAGCCTTTATCTGTGATTTGACCTTCAATTTCATTCGGTGGCTACAAATCTGGAGCTAAGGGGGATTTTATATCGCAAATAATTTCCTCAACCATTTCCGAAGAAGGTTTCTCATTAACAACTTGCTCAAGAACTTCACTGTCTATCTGATCCCCAACATTAAAACTGAGAGATTGTTGATTTATGATTGCATGAAGTTATCTCTGATGAACTGGATTGAAGTAAAACAAAGAGGCAAAGATCCCTCAATCACTTCCAAATTTTCTAGACTTTCCTCATCACTGTCAAGGATGATATGCATCGGATGAGTACTGTTTTCAAGCTGTTGAACCTAAACTTCCTCCCACAAATCAACTGTTGATTGTTCTGCAAGATTAGCTTTTGTTTGGAAAACATAATCATCATCATCATACTAATCAAACTTTGGAAAATCATCAACATAAAACACATCATCAAGCATACATGTGATATCAACAGATCTCTCTTCTCCAAGATGTTCTATAACACAGTCATTGTTAGATCGATGAAAACTAGGATAAGAAAGAAAATGTTTTGGATCAGCCACTTGTTCTTGAACATCATACTCTTTCCTTGTGGTGATTTTTCACATCATCTCTTCCACGGCGCTTACCAAAAGGTCGAGATTTACCTCCGAGGATGTCCGGTGCTCTGTAACGTTCTTCTTTTCTTCTTCTTTCAGATTTGCCCTTCTGATCAGCAAATTAGCCTCCACATCTACTACACGGTTCTGTATCTCTTCAAGTGTTGCAAGGTTCCTTTCTCTCAGCTGAAACTCCATTTCTGGATCAAAGACACCCGAGTAATGTAAGAGAGCTGAGGCAGGAGGAGGTCTTATATTGGCAGGTATTGAATAATAGACTCGATTGAATCTGGTAGAAAACTATTCTACTGTCTCCCCTAACTGTCTTTTCAGCTGGGCATACTCTTTTAAAATTAGGAAAGGGTTTTGTTTTATCACCCATCTATTGAGGAAGACTTTGACGAAATGCTGGAAATCTGAGATGCTCGCATCAGGCAGGGTTTTGAACCAACTCTTGACTTTTCCTTGCAAAGAAAGAGCAAAAAGCCTAATATTGACATCTTCTTCATCAACTTCAAAAAGGTCTAGAAAATTCTCAACCTTCTGCACATGCTGCTCAGCATTGATGTTGTCACATTCACCATCAAACCTCGGCAAATATAGGTAATAATTTGTAGGGAAAGCATGAAGTATAGGAGGTAAGATGAGAGTTTTATATCTATTTGGGACTCTTACCCCATCCACTCCAATGATGCGGCCCAAGTAAAGCATCTCTGTGAGCCCAAACTCACATTTGGAGAGCTTAGCATAGAACTGCTGCTCCTTAAGAATGTGTAATACTTCCTCAATATGTTGTAAATGTTCCTCCCATGTGCGGCTGTAAATGAGAATGTCATCAAAGAATACCAATACAAACTTCCTCAAATTACCACGAAAGATGTGGTTCATGCAAGATTGGAATGTTGTTGGAGCATTGATTAGCCCCAAAGGCATTTCCAAGAACTCAAAATTCCATAGTGACACATAAACGTTGTCTTGGGGATATCTTCATCCATCACCCTGATTTGATGATATCCAGATCTCAAATCAATCTTGGAGAAAAATTTGGACCCTCTTAGTTCATCCAATGCTCTATAATCAATATGCATCCTCAATGTGCAATCCTTCTTCTTCACCAAGACCACTAAAGAGGCAAATGGACTAGTACTAGGCTGAATGTGTCACAAAGCCAAAATCTCTTGAATGGCCTTTTCAATCTCATCCCTATAGGCTTTGGGGTGCCTATAAGGTGTGGTAATCACTGCTTGGAGTCCTTGCTCCAACTCAATAGTATGTTAAAATCCTCGGTCAGGAGGTCTCCTAGGTGGGATATCTCCAAACACTGTAGAGTATCGGTCCAAAATAGATTGTTCATCTAGATATACTGATGAATTCTTGCTCCCAGCTTATGACAAACACAGTTCTACTGCCCATTCTATGTCTCCTCTGCATAAATGTGCTTCCATCCTGTGGGCTGAGACAATCTAAGGTGGATAGGTGTGTATGCCTTTGATTTTATGATGTTTACCATTCCCCTTTTCTGTCCATTCCATCTCCAAGGTTTCCCAATCAGTGGTAACCTTCCCTAACGTGATTAACCACTAGACACCCAATATAAAATTGGTGTCTGGAATATCAACCACAAAGAAGTGGTCCGTCAATGTGTAGGTTCCCATGGTGATGGTTAATGCTGGAACATATTTGGCACACTACATGGTTCTAGCTCCTGGAACCAAAATTGATAAACCCTCAAAGTCTTCTATGTGAATGCCCCTCCTTTGTACCAGATGTGTATCAATGAAGTTATGAGTACTCGATTGTCTACCAAAACTGATACTCTTTGTCCCATAATAGTGCCTCTAACTCTCAATGTTAGATACTTGGGAACTCCTCTTAATGTTGCAAGATCCCCTCCCATTGGATAAAAGGCCTTTACAACATCTTCTGTGGGAGGTACAACGATGGTCTTCTCCTCCTCATCAGAAAATATCTCAATGCAATGTGCTTTCCCTACAACACATTGGTGGTTTGGCACCCGTGGCTCTTGACAAGTGAAACAAAGTTTCTTCTTCCTTAGACTCTTTCGATCATTGTCAAAAGGTGTTCTCCCTTGATTCTCCTTTGGGCATGAAGAAATCTCTTGCTGAAAAGGTGCTTTAGTCTTGGGCAAGGCATGTTGTAAATCCCTAGCCTTCTCCATAGCTTCTTGGAGTGTAGTGGGTCTAGTGGATTCACCAACCCATTAAATGGTTCAACCATCCCATCAATAAAAATGCATATCCTTCGGTTCATAGTGAGGTTAGATACCATCACTGAAAGCTTTAGAAACTCAGAAATATAAATTTCTAGATCTCCCATTTTTTTTAGCTTGGTTAGCTCAAAAAAGTGAGCCTCTGGATCCCTAGGATCAAATATCTCTACTAACCTCCTGGTGAAATCTGAATATGAAGTGATATGAGCATGCCCAAGTGTAGATAGCCCATGGAGCCACCATTCATGAGCCTCACCTTCTAGGTGCAGCGCTGCTATTTTGATAGCCTCCGTTTCAGAAACTCTGTTGAGTTGGAAATAAATATCCAACTTCTCTACCCAAGCCTTGGTTGTGCACTTGGGTGATCCATCATAAGAGGGAAAAAATAACCTTCCCAGGTTGCACTGTAGATCTGAGCTCTGCATAAACCCACCCCTTTTATGGTGATGAAAATATCTCCTTCCATCCTTGATCCAACAGAACTCCTGAAAGCTCAAATGTTCTTTGAACCCTAGAGATTGAGATTCATATTCTACAAAATAATCACCAAGGGTTTCTTCCCTCAAGGGCCTTCCTTCCTCACCTTCCATATATAGTAATTTGGGCATAGTGGAGAGTTTTGAAGAAGTTTTGATGTTGTTTTTTCCCACAAATGTGATGTGCCAGAGCTTTCTCCATAGTGAAACCCTCTAGGGGATTCCTTCTGCCTCATCTCCTTGATGCCTTTGGCAATGTCCTGCATAGTCTGAAGAAGAAGATTTGGGATCTCTCTCTCCTCCATGGCTGTAGATATATTGACCCCACAATCTAAGCCAAGATCAGAGCTTTGATACCACTGTAATATCCATTTTCAGGAAAATCAGCAATATTGACAGCAAAAATGCAGTTTTCAGAAAATAATGCTATAACAATGAGAAAAAGCACTTGGATCCATTATTTTATGTATTATAGCCCTCAAATACATAAGGGAATCAGAAACAAATCATTATATATATGTTAAACAGATCTCCCAAGCCCAATATAGGGTTAAAACACCCAAACCCTATGACTTTTACAACACAGAATTTCTGAAGCATAAGACAGCGCAATTTCATGAGGGTTTCTACTACAGAAAAATGGAAATCAATGTACAATATGATATATTACTCAAAGAGCTGAGAAAATGGAGATCTAGTCTCTTTTATACAATCTTGAGATAACCCAACAAGGGTTTCTTGAAAGCATGAAGTACAAAAAGTAGATGTATAGATACATGATTGAAAATTGTGTTGTCTAACTATAGCTCTGCATACATATGGCAGAAAAATACAAGAAATGGTTGAGGGGCTAATATTCGCATGTGGGCTAATTTTCCATGTTTTTTCCAAAAAAAAAATCCCCAATTTCCATTTTTTATAAAAATGATTTGCCCAAATTTTACAATATAAAAATATTTTAACTTAAAAACTGCCAACATTATATAAAGAGTATATAGGAAATCATTATAAAATTGAATAATTTTACAATATATCAATAAACATTTTATAGTTTGCATATTAGGGACTAGTGATATTTGCCAATTTTTTAAACTTTATAATAATTTCCCATCCTTCAAATTTTCCCTGTCACTCCTTGCTAGCTTTCCGGGAGAAAGATTGATCCTTTCCCTAGGAAACTAGCTCATAAATAGGGGTTTTAACCCTACCACTGCAACACCATGAGAAATAACGTATTTTCTCCAAGGGACTGCGCTATATCTGTAGGTGGCTACTTGACCCAATGTCTCATAGTGGAAAGATAGCCCAGAATACTCCTCTCAAATCCCTTCACCAAGCAATCTAAGAAAGAGTGTGGAATTCCCGCATGAGAATACCTTTCACTAAACAGTGCAGCAAACCCAGCTAAATGGCTGAAGTATGCAAGAAGTCATAAGACTCAATCATAAATAATATTATGAATGCTTCTCATGGCTTCCGTCCCTTCCCTTTTATTCTTGGTGAGCCTTCTCATCCTTGGTCCCACTCATTCATGAGGTTACTTCCTTGCAAAGATTCCTCCTCCAAAACTACGTTGTTTCCACTAGCTCTATCTCCTCTTTTGGCAGCGTTGTTGATTTGTTCAACATGGATCTAGTCCACATGCATTGCCCCCTTTCACCCAATGTGACTTTATTTTACCTACCTAAACTGATCCACATTCACATTGGAAGTGTTTTATTCCTACTAAAGATATTTAAGGATCTCCCTACCCCATTTATTCTTCTAGACTGAAAAATAGAGCAACATATAATATTCCAACTACCAATAAGCTAATTGGGAATGTTACACTATGGCTCAAATTCCATCTAGGTGTATTGTGATGGACATGGTAGTTACAGACATCCCAGCTGAATTTGGAATGTGTCTTTCTACATCTTGGGGAATAAAGCTGGGAGGAGTATTAAATATGGATTTTACTTATGCAATAATTACAGTCTTCAGTGGTGAAGAAAGAAGACTATGTTGAGAGTCAAGATTTGTCAAAACAATCACAAAGGAGGGGAGTTCCAAAAAATTTCCCATTTATGGTCATGAAAAGTATTTTTCTTGTTTTGTGTTGGAAGTGCATGAAGATATTGCTAAGGATACACAAGTGCATGTTCCTACAACAATTCAGAAGAAAGAAGCAGTGAAAAATGGTATTTGGAAGTTTTATTTCGATGGAGCTTACTCCAATGAAGGGAATGGTGCAGGGGTTATTCAGCTTTCCCCAAAAAGAGAAATGATTCCCCTTTCCTGCAAATTGGAGTTTGATTTTACTAATAACATAACAAAGTATGAAGCTCTAATAATTGGTCAGCAAGCTCCCAAAAACATGAAGATTGAATGTATTTATGTTTTTGGATATTCAGAATTAGTTGTAAAACAAATAAGGGGGTAGTGTCAAATAAAGCACCCAAGACTTATATCTTACCGAAATAAATTTTGGGATCTGGTGGACAACTTCTTTTAAGTGTTCAATTTCCAGTAAGAGAGGGTAACATATTGTATGATTCACTTGTAGTTGCAGCTAGCACCTTTAGATCCCCATAGAATCCAAAGTTAAGGTATGAAGTTGAAGTCTGAAATAGACCTTCTATACCTGAAAATGTCAAATATTGGAAGGTATTTGAATATGAGGAACAAATCAAAATATTTTTGGAAGTTGTGGGGGAATTTTCTAACTCAAGGATCAATCAAGAAGAGGAAGCTGCAAATATTGAATAGGAAGAGATTGAAGATGAGTTTCTTTGGAAAGATTGCATGGAATACCACAAGATTGTACAATTGAAAGGTAATGTGATACCTAAAGGCCTAGTACCTTTAGAGATATTGTTCGATGCAAACTATGTTCCAGTGAATGTCAACAAGAAAAGCTGGGAGGATCATGTTGAAGACTGTAATCTTGGAATTAAACACCGGCCCAAAATTGTGAAGCTGGAAAAGGGTATTTCAAAAGATTATAAGCACTTGTATGTAGATCTATTCAAAAAATATATTTATGTCTTTGCATGGTCTTATGAATACCTTAAAACTTATAATAAGGACATTATACAACATAAGATCCCTCTTAAATCAGGGGTCAAACCATACAAATAGAAGTTGAGACAGATCAATCTTTTGTTGTTTCCCTCAATAGAAAAGGAAGTGAAAAAATTATTGCATGCAAAGATAATTCTTCCTTTGATGTATTCAGACTAGGTGGCAAACTTAGTGACTGTAAGAAAGAAAAATGGAAAGATTAGATTGTGTATTGACTTCTAAAATCTAAACAGAACATCACTATAGGATAACTACCCTCTTCCAAAAATGGATCATATCTTGCAAAAAGTGATAGGATCTTCAAGGTTGTCTATGATTGATTGATTTTTTTGTGTGACCCATGTGTGCTATTTTATCACATTGTTTGTAGTTTGTTTCAACACAATGGAATCTAGCTATCACATTGTAATAATTATACAACATTGTTATGACCTATATCCTACTCATCCATTGACACACGATATTTTTCATGGTTTAATATGTCAATTTTAAACGCATATTTTAATAAATTGCACCAATATTAATATATATGCATCATGTATATTTTTTGATATATTAGGCTTACTAACACTTATATACACTACTTATTGTAACCTTAAGATTACACCCATCGTACCTGTTGGATGTGTACTTTTGATTTTGGCATTTTCATTTGTCATTATTTCCATAATGTATCCCTTCCTCGCAGTGCATAGTTACACTATTATTTTTCTTATTGGAAGGTGAAGTGATATTGAATTAGTAGCAAGTGAAATTGTGTTATCACTAAAACTTGTGATGACATTTATTTGGTGACATAAATTATAGAAATAAGGTAAGGCTAGTTTACTTCTCTACAATGGGTCAGCGCTTCCTATCCCATTATCGCATATACTTTTTCCTTTTGCTCTGCGTCATGCACTTGTGACTCTATTACAATGGTGGTGTGTACAAAATTGCATGGTTTTACTTCAACTCTGACTTGCACTCCTTTGTAACTATTAAAACATCAATTCCAAAAAAAAATTCCAATATAGTCCCTTATTAAATGTAATCAATATACAATGATACATGGTAGTATGACCCTTTGCATGCATAACTTCTTATGTTGGTGGCATTCCCATCCTCCAATGTAGCTTCCCTGTAATCGATAACCTTCCAATGGACCATTAATTCATAGTATCCATTTCATTGTATAGTGTGCACTATTATCATATTCCTATTGTATGATTTTCGAGTGCAATACAACAACTCTGGATAGTCTCATTATAGTGATGTACATTTAAATAGACATGGACCTGTTTAATATACCTCAACGCACATTTTCTATAGTTTCAACGGAGGAATATAGCCTTGCTCACATATCTTCCTTATAATTTTGTCATTGCACATTCTTATTCTTTCGTTGTGCGTACTCTAATGAAGTTGTTGTAGAGTTGTAAATTATTCTTGAATATATTGTGGGTCCTATTACAAACATGATATTTTAACATAAATATGTATTATATTCATTTTAAGATACGCTATTTGTATGAATTGTTGAATAAAATCTCTCATAAGTTCTTATAATGTAATCCACCTCAATCTCATCATTTTAATACATATTTTTCACAACCTTTAGCATATTTATCCTTTTATCGCATGCTAAAATTTGCACCCCGTAGTCTTAGAGTGCATTTTTCATTGCAGCTTTATTATCACTGCATGCATTCACTATGGTTTCCAACATTAGTTAAGCGAACGACGACTTGCACGAGAGTTAGATATTATATAACCATTGGTGACATTATAATATAACCTTTCAATGCACTTTTATACGATCTCCTTCTTGGTATTTTCTAACATATAGCTGAACCCAACTCCATTGCCATGTGTCAACATAGTTTTCTTCATATTGGTATGACTTTTCATTTCCTTCCATATTTTTTCAACGTATGTTTAAATTGTCTTCAATGCATGTACACAATTATCCAAATGTGTTGCAATATCATTTAAATGCACTTTGTATCTCATCAAACCATTTATATCACTTCAGCGCTTTCCTTAAGCAATTTAACGTTGTCTTTGCATTGCTTTTAACCCCTGTAATGCAGCTTTTGAATGGAGCCTTAATAATAGTTTGTAATTCCATCCTATTGTCACATATTTTTTCCTTTTTGCACATATGTTAATATATTCATCCATCATAATGGTGTTTAAATATAAATCTTTGCACTAATAATTCATATGTATTGACATATGCTCTTTGGAAAATTATATATGTAGTGTTGCATTGTTTGGTATAATCACCCCAAACTCTGCATATCAACATATAATATTAGTCAACTTGTGCTATGTTGTAGCTTGTTCTCACTCTGTTCATATCAGTGTAAAAAAAAATCATATATGCTAAAAAAAAAAACCGAAAGAAAAGTCAAAAAAAGAAAATTATTGGAATTATTTTGTGGAGATTCATTTTTAAAAAAAAATATTAATATGGGTCAAAGATGGCATGGGTTAAGTAGAATATATTTTTTACACAACATTTTGTCACTGTCCCTGCATTCCCTATTCTGAATACTAGAGGACCATCATAGTGACCCCTGTGTACTATCACACATCATAATGAATTTCATTGCATCCCTTAACATGAAAGGAACAAAATCTCTGTAGACCATTCCTAAAGTAGACCCTTAAAAACATGGGTCGGCGTTGTGGTGTGGTTATGTCCTCGTGCCCATGGATAGATTTGCACTAGGCCTCGCGTCATGGTCACCCTATCTCTAAAGACACCTCACGCCGAGCTACTTTTTGAAGGTTTTTTAATATGGAAACAAAGCTTCTAAGATCTAACAGCTTCGTGGGCTGAATCATGGATGTTTGTTTGAGTGGTTGTGGTCGAGTTTATCCCTTTAGCCTTCTAGTTCCTACAAAAATGCAACTTCCCAAAGGGATAGACCTTTCCTCCACCATAAGTGGATCCCAAAAATCTCCCTCCATTCCTATAAATTCCTCTTCATCCCATTGATTCAGCTATCTAGAATAGACCAAGAGCTGGTGTGCAGAAGATAGCAAAGAATAGTCCATAGTTGTGAGACAGAGTTTAAGCCTTTCACCTCTTTGAATCAAATCAACGAATGAAAGCTTTGGAGACGTGCTCGACTGAAACTGTCAAAGGAGGTCTACAGCGTCAAGGCACGGGTTGTAAACTCCTTTTTATACATTAATCTGACATGACTGATTTCTAGTTCCATCTTTGTCTATGTTAATATCCAAATTTTTTGACAATCCTTGACTAGTTAGATAGTCATAAATGAATATGTATTCTCGTATGCATTTATTGTTTGCTTGATCTTTGTGCGGGTGTGTGGATATTGCTACCAATGGTGTACAAGGCTTGAAGAAAAAATATCGAGGGATCACTGCAACATACTACGTCAAGAGCGTTGGATTGAGGTAGGACATCTATTCCAATCTACATTTCATTTATGAACTAGGAATTTAGAGACCAGCATGTTCCCTTGTTGTTAGACCCACCCTAGGGCTAGAGGGATCACCTCTGTCCACAGAGGGGATTTTCTTGCTCAAAAAGTTGGAAACCATACTGGGGAGTGTCAATACATGTTGCATCTTATTGTTTGTTTTGAATTTTTGATTGTTTGTCCAACTCTGGCCAAATTGTCGTTTCCCTACTGTTTTTGGTTTGTTTGATTGCTTCTATCCATTTATCCTTTTTCTGGAGTGATAAGCCTAGTTTTGCTCAGCAAGCCCTTTATTTTTTCCTTGTTTTCCTTTCTCGACACTACTGATTATCTGACAGGTTTGCCCATCTGCGCGAGTTGTCATTAATATAGGCTTGATTTTGCCTGATTGGCGCCAAATGCTGCTGAACAGCTGTGCCGATTCCTATAAGATTGAATTTTAGGCCTTTTGCACTGAGTTTCCAGTGTATCTTATCCTTTAGGTTGGTTTTTCTGCTTGGATTGACCCATCTAGCTCTTGTTTCCTGACTTGGTTGTCTCATTCATTCCTCATTCAGACAGTGTGGCTTATTTATCCTTGGGTTTCTAGGCGTTTCGAACCATTCTCTTGGTTTCATGTTCATTGGGTGTCTGATCCATTTATGAGTCAATTTGGTCATTCATTTTTCCGCCTTTCGTGCGGTTTCTTGGTCTTTTTAGTTGATTTTACGTGAAGTATGGTTGTCAATCTTTCATTCTGTGTTTGTTTGATTCTCCCTCCATCGCCCCGAGCATAGATCACATTGCTCATTGAGTCGACTAAAAATCTCTTTATTTTGCGTAAGGAAATGCATGCCTAGTTTTGAGTGCATGTTTATGTTTGCTTGGATTTTATCTCTTCATGTTTTGATGATCTTGTTCAAAGCTTGAATAGATGATCATGTCCAAGAGGAAAAAATGCTCAAAATTGGAACTGCTCAAAATTGGTTGCAAATTGAACGACCGAATAAGCCTCGTCGCTACGATTCTAGCGCCATGAATGGGACCTAAATCCGATGTTTTATGAGGAATATATTGAAGTTTTAAAACGCCCAATAACCTTCAAAACAGGACCTTTGAACTCAGAAATTTTGTCATCTTCAGAAAAATTTTATGGCAAAAAATTCCATTTTAATATGGAGTTACGGTGGCCTATCAAAGGGTGCCATGTGACCTTCCCAGAGGCTACCACGTGGCCTCGGCCAAAGGTTCAAGTCTGTTTAAAAATTGGTGTTAGTGGGCAGACCTGACCCGAGCTGAACGCATTCGGGTCAGTCGGGCATGACCCGACTCGAACGTTCATGGGTCACACTAAACTCAAATGGGTCATCAAATAGCATTCGATTCATTATTTAATTGGGGGGAGGTTGACCTGACCTGACCTGAACGAGGATGGGTCAGTCGGGTCGTCGTGTTGTTTGTTGTTGAAGCCGACGGAGCAAGGAGTTAAGCCCCAGGGCTTAAGGGTGGAAGACTCCGTGACCGTCATGTGGAACTAAGGGCTTGAGATATTCAAACCAGTAGGTTATCTAACCGTTACACTCGACGGCTAAAATAGAAATGTGACTAGCATTTATCTGTGCGGTTAATGCTACGTTATGGTTATCATTTATTCCGTCGGCGGGTTTGACTTTTCAGCATGTGAACACAAGTTAATAAGACAGTTAAACTAAATTTTTCCACCTTATATAGCGCGCGGTTCTGATATATTCAGAGATTCCGCCTTTTTGGTGGAGCTAACTGGAGTTAGCCAATTTTAGTGGAGGATTTCTAGTGCCACTAGGCAAAATACTATTTGGATCATAACTTTCACCATATTTGACCAAATTAGACAAAATTTTAGTCAATTTTGAGTATTCTGAGCATTCTGGAGCCATTAGAATAGGTTTTAGAGCCAACAGAGGTGTTTTTCAGCCATTTTTTCTTCAGGGAAGCTGGAGAGCCATAAGGGCCATGAGGGAAATGGAGCTGCATTGGGCTACACTTCACTATTTGAGGTGAAATAAAAGCCATGCTTAGCTTATTTCTATCTTATAAATTCATTTTCATAGTTGTTTCAAACTTTTTAGGCTCCTTTCTCCCTGTAAAACCAATTTGAGCATCATAATATATCAAGGGCATGCCCATTGGGAGCCTTGGACCGGACAGATGTAGCCCAGGAGGGGTGAACTGCCTCATCATGTTGTTGTGTTGTTACGGTGAAGTTATTCTGTTGTGTATTTCTAATTCAAGATGTTAAATAGTAATTTTAATTAACATTCCCTAACACATAAACTCAAAAACAGTTACCAAAAACACTTTGTTTAATTTGCAACACATGACAAACACTTTTCACACTTAATTAAATGGAAATGAATACTTTGAACAACAGATACAAATAGTTTCATTTTCAGATTAGATGGTATCAGAGCTAAGGATTTGAGCCTTAGGAGCTATAGTTTTACTCAGCATTTGTTTTGTGCAAAGATATAGTTGATTGTTTGCAAGTTTTGATGCTTACTAGGCTTAAACTCAGGAGAGGTGATGGACATTTGGTTAGTGTACAAAGTAATCCACAATGAAGAAGGGTCAGAGATCCACCTCCAAGATCCATAGAAGTAGCTTCAAGCATGTCTTCAAGAGAGTGAGAAGATCCTAAAGATATGGATCCCAAAAAAGAGGAACGAGTGTTTCGAAAGGCTTTCTTGGATATGACAGAGATGGTGAGGATACTCTACCAAGAAAGGAATGATAGGCTTGTTGGAGAAGGGTCTAAAAACCATAAAGAAGAAGAGGGTTCTTCAGCAGGACAGAAAAGTGATGACAAGTCAAAGAAATGACATGGGGGAAATAGTGATCCACCATCCCCATCTTCATCCTCTTCCTCTACATCGTCATCCTCAACTTCGGTGAATCAATCTCACAAGTATAAAACCACCGGTAAAAGTCCATTTTTAAAGCTTGATGTCAAATTTGAGTTGCCTATGTTTAACGGTGAAGTCAATGTAGAGAAACTTGACAATTGGATCAGACAGTTGGAAGTTTACTTGAGGATACATAACTTTCATGATGACGACAGCAAGATACAGTTAGCCTTGTTGAGAATGGATGGAGCAGCATTGGTATGGTGGGAAGCCAAGACCAAGGATGAAATTAAAAAACATGGTAAGATCACTTTATCATGGGCTGAATTTATTACTACAATTAAAAATCAATTTTATCCATTATCTCATTTACAAAAGGCTATCATGAACTGGAAAAAATTTAGACAGCTTAATTGACAAAATGTACAAGACTACACCCAAGATTTTAGGAGAAGAGCACTCTTATTAGGGGTAGACTTAAAAAGTCAAGATAATTTGCTGAAATATATAGGTGGTTGGCACAACTACCTTAAACATACTATCCTTATGTTCAATCCTACTAGTCTAGACGAAGTTTGTGTACAAGCTATGCATTTAGAGGCTAGAGGGAGAAACACTTTTGATGAGGGTAGAAACAAACCTTTTAAGGGGAAAAAAAAAGATAAAACCTTTAAGGGAAAAGGAAAAAAGAATGCATCTGTCAAACAAGAGGGTGAAAAAGTGATATGTAAACATTGCTCAAGAGAAGGCCCATGAAGTGAAAATCTGTTGGAAATTACATCCTGAAAAAAGAACTCAGTTTAAAAAAAACAAAGGAAAGAAGAAAATAACAGCTACTAAAAGTACACCACAAGACTTAGGTGATGATTCAGGTGAGAAAACCAAAATTGCAGCCATGGGTTTGAAAAGTATGAAGGGAAAGGAAACTGAAACTAAGCCAAGCACTAGTAATTCAAACTATCATGTACAAACTCCAAATGAGGAAGAAAGAATTGAATTGTTCCATGTGAGGGTAGTCTCAAAACGTACAAAAATAGACACACTGTTTGATAGTGGGTCACAAGAAAATCTCATATCAGAAGACTTGGTCAAACAGCTTAAAATTGAGACCATTCCACATCCAAAGCCTTATCCACTTGGATGGATATGCAAGGATGCAAACTTACAAGTCTCAAGAAAGTGCATATTGTGATTCACGATTAATGCACACTTTATTGACGTAGTTGAACTTGATGTAGTATCGCTTGATATATCAGGAATTGTTTTGGGAAGTCCTTACTTATTTGACAGGAAAGAGATCTTCCATCACCATGAAAATAAGTATCATCTCTTTAAAGATGGCAAGGAGTTCATTGTTAGAGCACATCGCAAGAAGGCAAATATAGCGATGGTAAATTCAGGACAGGTAAAAAGGCTAGTGAATTCTAGTAAGTTTTTTGTACTTCTTATGGTTAAGCCCAAGGTTGATGTGAATCATGAGTCATTTGAAAATTGTGATTCCAAGCTTAAATCATATTTATATTATGTATTTTATGCACATCATGAGATGTTTCAGGAACCGACAGGTTTACCTCCTAAAAGGGAGATTCAGCATGAAATCCAATTACATCAAGATTGTACTCTTCCTAACATAGGCATGTACCGCATGTCTATCATGGAGAATGTTGAAATCAAGAGGTAAATTAAATACTTGTTGGACAAAGGATTCATAAGACCAAGCATTTCGCCATGTGGGTCACCGATAGTGTTGATTCCAAATAAATATGGAACTTGGCGCATGTGTGTGGACTTCAGGGCATTGAACAAGATAACGGTAAAGAATCGTTACCCACTCCCAAGGATAGATGATTTGTTAGATCAGCTGAAAGATGCTAAATATTTCACTAAGTTAGACTTACGTAGTGGTTATCATCGAGTTAGAATTGCAGAAAGTGACATTTGGAAGACAACATTTAAAACCAAACAAGGACTCTTTGAGTGGCTTGTTATGTTGTTTGGTTTATGCAATGCACCTGCAACTTTCATGCAGGTAATGGATGATGTCTTATGTCCTTTTCTTGATGATTTAGTTATTTTCTACTTAGATGACATCTTAATTTTCAGCAAGACTAGAGAAGAGCATGTCATGCATGTTAAGAAAGTACTTGATATTTTGAAGAAAAATCAGTTGTTTCTTAAAATGTCAAAGTGTGAATTTGTAAAGACTTCTTTGGTTTATTTGGGACACATAGTAGGAGGAGGTACTTTTATAATTGATCCTTCTAAGGTAGAATCCATTGTGAATTTTCCTACTCCCAAATCCGTTATAGAGGTAAGAATTTTTTTAGGTGCAGCTCAGTATTGGAGGAAGTTTATTTCTAACTTCTTTGCCATAGCCGCTCCTATGCATACAGTGACAAGTGTGAAGCGTGCTTTCCAATGGGGAGGAAAGCAACAGAAAGATTTTGAGTCTTTGAAAGAGAAGATAAGTTCAGCTCCAGTCCTTGCATTACTGGACTTGAGACAGCCATTCGAGATTCATACCGATGCTAGTGATTACGCCATGGATGCAGTTCTCTTACAGCATGGTAAGCCTATCGCATTTCATTCTAAGACATTTAATGGTGTTGTTGTGAATTATCCTACATATGATAAGGAGTTGTATGCGTTGGTACAAAGCATCAAAAAGTGGAAACACTATTTGATGGGCAAATAGACAGTTGTTCATACCGACCATCATCCTTTACAGTACTTGCAGTCGCAAGGTAACTTGCAGCAGTCACGACATTTCAGATGGATGGGTTTCCTACAACAATTTCACTTAGTAATAAGGTACAAGAAAGGTATTTACAATAAAGTTGCTGATATGCTTTCAAGGCCTATTATTAGTGCTACTACTTTACTTAAGAATGATTCTATTGTACATGAGAGCTACATAGAACAGTATGCATCAGACGTTGATTTTAAGGATGTGTATGCTAACTTGAGTCAAGGGAATCATGTTGAGGAGAATGATTATCATTTCCATAATAATTTTTTGTTTCATATGGGCAAGTTATGTATACCACAAGGGGAGAGACTAAGCATCATGAGAGAAGCTCATTCTTATCTTATTGCTGGACATTTCGGGGTAAGAAAAACGGTGGCACGTTTACAGAGGTATTGTTATTGGCCTCGCATGGTAGATAGTGTTTCATGTTTCATTAGAGGATGTTCATTATGTGCTACAAGCAAGCCTAGCAATAGGAAGCTTGGTTTATACACGCCCTTTACGATACCTTCTAGACCATGGGAAAGTGTTTCTATGGATTTTGTTGGAGGTCTACCATTATCTAGAAAGCAGCATGATTATCTTTATGTGGTAGTTGATAGATTCAGCAAGATGTGTATTCTTATGCCATGTAAGAAATCTATAATTGTTGAACAAACTGTTGATTTATATTTTCAACATGTATTGGTTCATTATGGCTTGCCTACTTCTATTGTTAGTGACAGGGATTCCAAATTTGTTGGGAATTTTTGGTCCGATATATGGAATATGATGGACACCAAGTTGAAGAAGAGTATTGTTTTCCATCCACAAACAGATGGCCAAACAGAGGTAGTGAACAGAACCATTGTACATATTTTGAGAGGTTATTGTAGTAAGCATCCCAAGCTTTGGGATGAGCACTTGCATTACATTCAGCATGCTTACAACCAAGCCAAGCACTCTTCTACAAATACTTCACCTTTTGAAGCTTGCTTTGGGTATTTTCCTAAGTCACCTTTAGATTTCATTCTTGAGAAGGATGTTGCCATTGATGGGCATAGTGACATTGACAAAGCTCGCATGTTCATTGAAATAATTCAGCCGATACATCAGGTTCAAGAACAGCTTGAAAAAATTCAAGGCAAGTATAAGGAGAGGCATGAAAAACATAGATTTGATCATAAGTTTCAAGAAGGAGATGAGGTATGGTTGCATATTAGTAAGGAAATAATGCAAGGAGAAGGTAAAAAGTTGAAGCCTATTGGTTATGGTCCATTCAAGATCCTTAAAATAGTTGGAAATAATGCTTTTCAACTAGATTTTCCTTCATATATGCAATTGTAGTCCATTGTGAATGTGGAAAATTTACGTTTGTATGAACCTCCTTTAATTGTTGATTATGAAAGTGACATTTAGCTGCCATCCATAGAGTATTTCTCACCAGAATTTTTGGATGAGTTGAAAGAGGATGTTATCCTTGATAGAAGGACACGCACTTCAAGGAGGGGAAATGTTGATTATGTTCAGGTTGGTCTTTGTTGTGTAACCAGCTCCAAAAATAGAAGAAAAGAGATATGAACACCTTAGAAATAAGCCACTTCGAGGGGGAAACCTCCAATACATTACATAAATGAACAATTCTTGGATGATCCAATTTACAAAACCTCCTTTCTATATATAGGAGTCCATGGGGCCATAATGTAATCCTAGTGGGCCACAATGTAATCCTAGATGACCTAAAAATAATAATTTAAGGGCACAATAATAATAAAATGGGGGTTGCAAGGGTACAATAATAACAATAAGGGGGTTACACTAACAACAATAAGGGACTATACTAGTAATATAGGGACCTAACATGCCCCTCTCCTTCAAAAAAGTGTTGTCCTCAACACTTGAGTAGCTCCGGGTGCTTCCGTATAAAATTCTCATCCTCCCATGTAGAATCTTCAGTGGGTAAGTTCTTCCACTTGATGAGATACTCTGAAATTGATCGATTCCGTAGTTGTCGAGTTCTTGTTTTCGTGACCGCTTCAGGTTCCAATATGATTTTTCCTTCCTCATCAAGTTCTGGTAATATTGTTTGAACTGGAAGATTTTCATTGATAACCTTCTTTAAGCATGAAACATGGAAAATTGGATGTTCTCGCGAAGAAGCAGGAAGCTCCAATTTGTATGCCATAGTACCAATCTTTTGCAACACCTTGTAAGGACCATAGTACTTCTAGTACAACATCAGCACCTCCCATAGGAATGGCAAGCTTTGGAATAGTCAATACATATTCCCCCATGGTTAGCTTGATATTATGGCATTTTCCAGAGTAATTTGTAGTTCCTCCATTTGTAACCATCACTTGACATTCTGGTGCTGGGTATAGGAAAAAATTTAACTCCTTGGCTACCTTAAAATGAATAAAATTATGGGTGTTACCTGAATCAATCAACACTATTACCCTTTTCTTCTTAATATGTCCTTCTATCTTGAGAGTTTGAGGAGTGGTAATTCCTGCCAGTGCATTACACGATATGGTCGGATTCATTTCTTCCTCTTCTAGGGTTGGTTCCTGGTGTATATCCTCTTCTTGTTCATTTTCTTCTTCCTCTTCACAATCTATGTAAAATAATTTCTTCTCAGCACACTTATGACCTTTAGTGTATAATCGAGTAAGGAAATTCAGCCATTTTTGCTTCAAATAATCTTGGAGAGCCATCAGGGCCATGAGGGAAATAGAGCTGCGTTGGGCTACACTTCACTGTTTGAGGTGAAATAAAAGCTATACTTAGCTTATTTCTGTCTTCTGAATTCATTTTCACAATTTTTTCAGCCTGTTTAGGTTCCTTTCTCACTGTAAAACCAATTTTAGCATCATAATATATCAAGGACATGCCCATTGGGAGCCTTGGACCCGACAGATGTAGCCCAGGAGGGGTGAACTGCCTCATCATGTTGCTGTGTTGTTATGGTGAAGTTATTCTGCTGTATATTTCTGATTCAAGATGTTAAACAGTAATTTTAATTAACATTCCCTAACACATAAACTCAAAAACAGTTACCAAAAACACTTTATTTAATTTTCAAGACATGACAAACACTGTGCACACTTAAATGGAATTGAATACTTTGAACAGTAGATACAAATAGTTTCATTTTCAGATCAAAGCTACTCGAAGCTAGTATTTTTTTTTTTTTTGTGTAGTATTACATTGTTTCTTATCACTTATACAAAAGAAAAAAAAATCATTCTTCCTTCTCATTCACAAATGAAAAGTACTCTTTTGCGTTATTAGGTTCTCTTTTTCATTGGAAAGTGAAAGACAAAAGAAAAATTTTTGTTTTCTTATTTGGCTGTGTTAGTAGAACAAGGAGAAGTGTCATTCTTGCATTTTCTTGACTACTAATTTGTTATGAACCTCTATTCTTCACTTAGTTACCTTTCATTGAAACGAAACGATATTCTTTCTCTCATATAGTTTCACATTACAGATTTGAGGTAATATTCGATAGGGCCTTGAAACTGAAACCTAATTTCAAGATAAACCATAAAATAAACTCAGTCAACCTAAGGAAGCATTGAAAATTAACACTCACACTTAGAGGTCTAGGCTAGTGACGTGTTTTGGCATCATTAAACCTTGTAGCTGTCGCTCGCAATCTTGCATTAGACAACGCTACTACGGACTTGTGCTCCCTGTACCGTCGTGTATATAAAGGGAGACCCTTTTAGGTTTCAATCCTTTATCTATAGGAAGTCGAGTCTGCCACCCTGCAGCCATGATACACTGAACACAACATTCAGGGAGACTTCCTGCACGTATGTTAAGTCCTTGGTAACTTTATTTTCCAAGGTGTATATTGAAGTTCACGGGAGCTTGGTACACCTTTTTCCTAGAATTCCTGAGTAGTCATTTTGATCTTTCCTTGACTCTTTAAATTTGAAAAGATGATTGAGCACTTGTCCTTTTGAGCTCATTCAAACTGAAAGTGAATAGAGTCACCTTTTGTCCCTTTCTCAACTCTTAAAACATGAAAAGGCAGAGTTTTGTTTCAATGTTATAAAAATTAATTTCCCACGATTACATCACGTGCCCATTAAGATATTTCTTGGTCAGATCATGATTAATTCCTTAATGATTGTCGTCAAAGCCTCGAATTAATCATCTCTTTTCTTTTCTTCTTCTGTGACCACGTCATCGTGGCAAAACCATCTGTTTCAACCTCCTCTTCATTACCTCGTGGTGAAGAGTCTCTCCCTAGAGTCTCTCCTGAGACACCCCCGTATGTTGAGACCCAAGGCCTTGAACATGCCGTCATCCTAAGAATTTAACCTCTTCCCTCTCATTCTCCCCTTGAGGAGTTTTTTAATATCAACTGGCAGCCCCCAGATCCTTTTTTCTTTCTAAGAGAAGATCCCACTCAACGCTCGGGCCTGCCTATGACACCATTGTCACGTGATTTTCCCTCCGCTGCTCACCAACTTTTCCCTGACAGCATGTCTTCATCCACATGGATGCCTCAAGTCTTGTTACTAGTTAATATACTCTGATATCTACTGGGGAATAACAATTCCCTCCTGAATATTTTCCTTATGAGACGTCTCAGCCTTCCTCTCAGCCACTCCCGGCTGGTTACCGTACTTTGGGACAGTTGATTTATGGTGCTTCATCTTTGTACCAGAACCAAATATGGTCAAGTACTATGGCTCATTCTTCAGTGTCATTTGTTTCTGGTCCATCCTCCTTAATTCCCATTGTTCAGATAACTATCACAGCTGTCCCAACCCAGTCCACTGTTTGTGTGGCTTCCTCCGCACCATCCGTCAGTGTGGTTACACCGTCTCCATCAGTTACTACTATTCGAGGAATACATCCCAATGCTTCTGTGATGTCTCTTGGGCCCATTGTGAGTGGATCATAACCTCATATATAGAGATTCAATCAACCTATTGGTAGTATGCCTATCCCTTTTAATACTATTCCAAAAGGTTTTCCGTACGACCAGTATATGATGGATGTTCAACATCATAACTACATCCCTCAGGGTTCTCAGCAAGTTCAAACTCTGAACAATCCACAAAATCTCTACAATGAGTTCAGGAATCACATATATTACCATGGGCCTGTCCAACAAGGTCCATTGTATGTTTAAACAAATCAAATTTTGTTTCACCAGAATCAGTCCATGTACCAACAAGGACAACCATATGGGTTGTAAGGACAACCCTGCCATTTTCAGGGACAACCTTCGGCCCAATAGGGGCAACCCTACGGTCATCCAGGTCAACCCTACGCTCAGCAGGGAGCACCTTATGGTCATCGGGGGCAAACCTATCCACCTCAGGGACAGCCTTCTCTACAACAGAACCAGCCTTACATTCAGCAAGGCCAACCTCTTGTACAACAAGGTCAACCTGGTCTTTAGGGGCATCCTAGCTCATATCAACCATCAGGCCAACCTGATTCTCAGGGACATCCTGGTCAGCCTTAGCATCTGGGCCAACCTGGAACCCAGGGATAGCTTGGTCAACCTAAGGGCCAACCTTTAATTCCTCGAGACAAACTGTTGGTTTCCCAAGGTCAACCTTTGATGGCACAAGGTCAACCCAAGGCATTACTTTCATCCCGAAACATAATCCATACGTTGCTCAAACTGGGCCTCATTGGTTTACTCAAAACCAGTACCCTGGTCCCTCTTGGGTGCGGTTTTGCACACTTTTCCTACATTTATTTTCCCTATTTTTCCTCATGACTATAACCAATGGGACTATCTTTGCCTATTTTTCCTACCTTTCTATCCTAACTTGTGTTGTTTCACCTTATTTTCATTACTCTTCCATTTCATCAATTATTATGATATATCGTGCATTTTTTATGACTAATTGAGGATGAATGTTTGGAGAAGATCTATGGTCTTTGTATTGTCTTTCCAGATGTCATTTTTAGCACCAAATACCCTGAGCACGAGGTATACAGGAGTGGTTAACTGCTGTTACACTTTGTTGTTACAGACCCGCTGGCGAACTGCTGATACAATTGTACTACTGACTGGATCTCATCAACTCCTATTGTTGACCTGTCCTTTAGTTGTTGCGCTACAACTGTGGTTTATTGTGATAGATGTAGAAGTTATTTATCATTGCATTTTTAGATAATAGCCTAAGGGAGTTTTTGATTGTAATCTATAATTTTCTAGTCATACTTTTATTAAGAAGTGGTTATAACCATATGTATTCTATTTCGTTCAGCATGAGAATCATAAGATTCACATGATTGGTCTATCCCTTGATTTTTTGAGATGTAAGCACTATATAGTTCTCAGCCCTAGAGGTCAAAAGGTGAGTGGAGAACAATATTATTTTGGCTCTATAATTTTTCTCATATTAATACAGATTATCTTGTTATTTTTGTTACATGCATTATTCGATTTAGTTTCTGTTAAGTTCTTTCTCTACCTATGCCCTGCTAGGGAGGAGGGCCCCCCTTTTTAGTAGGGATTGCACTGATTAAGGTAGTTGTGTATGTGTGTTTGTATTTCGGTTTATGTTTCAGCAGAGGTGTTTTTTTTGTTGTTTCAGCTGTGAATATATCCACTTCAATTCAATATTTTGTATGTTGTTACACATATGAGATTAGAGACACCAGCTGGATAATTGTTGCGTGGCGCGCTAGAGAAGATTAATTAAAGTGTGATTATAGTCTTGTAGATCATTTTATTTCTGCATGAGTGATTTACTTCCAACATTTACTTCAGCAGTGATTTCTTTTATTTGGAATTTCTTCTGGTTTAGTGTATCGGCAGAGGCAGTGCAACTGTCATTGAAATAAAAGACTTCCCTGGATTGATAATTTATGTGTACTATTTTAGTCATTCAACAGTGATTAATACAGCCCAAAATTTTAGCGTCATTGCTAAAGATGGCAGTGACGATCCAATCAATCAGATTTGTCTCTTAAAGGTGCAATTTCTGTGTGTTTTTAGAGTGTCTCCAGCGACACAATTTCCGGGCAGTAAGATGAGAGGTAAGAACCTGTGCAGTGCTCTAACGAACTTAAGCGGGCTCACAAATTTCTTGCTGGGACACTTGGGAGAGTTAATTTCTTAGAATTTTATTTTTTAGAGTGTCTCCAGCAACGCAATTTCCAGGTAGTAAGACGAGAGGTAAGAACTTACGAAACGCTCTAACGAACTTGAGTGGGCTCACCAATGTCTTGCTGGGACACTTAGGAGAGTGAATTTCTGAGCACTTTGTTTTTAGAGTGTCTCCAACGACATAATTTTTCGGGTGGTAAGATGAGAGGTAAGAACCTGCACATCGCTCTAACGAACTTGAGCAGGCTCACCAATGTCTTGCTGGAACACTTATAATTTTAATTTTTGGGTGTTATTTTAGGGTGTCTGCAACTATACAGTCATTGGGAAGTAAGACGAGAGGTAAGAACCTGCGCATCGCTCTAACGAACTTGAGTGAGCTCACTGCTGTAGAAACTGAATCACTTATAGGATGAATTGATACACATAGGTCCCATGTGTGACGGTAGGACGGCATCAACAACTACAAACACCACCCACCCTACTGACTACAGGAAAGACGAGTCGTAAGAAGAAAAAGAAGAGTGAAAATTTGGGAAGAAGGACATTCTTTGGAGATCTGATCTCAAGGGTAGAAAAGGAATATTCTACATAATACTGAGATAATAGGAATATAGGATCACAGAAAGCAGCTACCATATCAAAGCCTGGGCCATTGGTGTCTTCCGTGTCTGGACCTCACCACCCTTCAAAAAACATATCCACTCCTGATATCAAGACTCCAGATTCAAAACAGTAGTGGATAGTCATTGATCAGGATCTGAGAATTGAAGGACACGGAGAGACCAGTGGGGAGCATCAAGGACCTGAGGAACAACATTTAATTAATCATCATTTGGACACTGGTAGTGTTGTTAAATAGCTGGTCCTAGAACAGCCTGATCCTTTTATTTGTCAATCTACAGTACACTCTGAGGTCAGTTCATCCCATTAGGAAGAATCAGCCATGGGGGATGAGAATTTCAAGACAAATAGCTCTGTTACTTTTGAATTGCCAATAGTAGTAACACGGGATGAGGCTCCTATGACAAATATTCCTTTATCATCCATACCATCCTTTCAAGGGATGGTTGTTTGAAGACCCTGATACCTTTCTGTTCAAACTCGATGTGTTGTGTAGAGGTTATGACTACACTTCAAATGCCCAAAAGCTGAAATTATTCCCTGCTACTCTGAAAGGAGCAGCATTAATATGGTTCATGAGATTCGGTGTTGGCATGATTCGAACCCAGAATGACATGAGAGAGGCCTTCCTCTTTAAGTACCAGGATTATTTTCGAACTAGGGATTTGAAGGGCGAGATTTTCATAATTGCACAGAAGGAGGAGGAGAGCCTGGAAGACTATATGGAGTGATTTCACTACAATTTAAAAAGGTATAAGTTCAGTAAATTAGACCCGTAAATTATAAATCCAATATTCTTAAGAGGTATAAGAGATGATTGTCTGGAGCATATGAACCTATTGGGAAAACGAGACATATCGCAAGAACCGCTTGATGAAATAATGAAGCTTTTCCTGCATAGCTCAAGAGGATCAGTCAAAGGGAAAGTTTCAGTTTGGGATGCTTCATTCCAAATACTTAAGTCCATGAGTGGAGGAGTAACCAGAGTAGAGATTGGGAACTTATTTGAGGATTTTAAAACCAACCTCCTTAGCACTCTCTCTGCCCAGATCACTACGGTACAAGTCAAGAAAGCACAAGCAGAAGCTGAAGTAGCCTTAGAAATATTTTTTCCCCTATGAAAAAAGAAACATTTGGAAAGATAATGTGGATTGAATAGTGTCAGCTTATGCAACATCTGTGAGTTGGCGCATTCTACAAATCAGTGTCCTGAATTACCTAGACTGAAGGTGGTACTTCAAGAATCAAGCGAGGATGTTCAATATTCTTATTTCATCGGATCAAAGAGACCATGGCAGTCGCGACCAACAGGTATGCCTTTAGATTTTTCCTCTTTTTATCCTTGGAATAATGTTTATAATAGTCAGCAATATCCATGGTAGTATCCTACTCCTTCGTCAACACAATTTCCTTCACCATGGAACCAGTGGTTGTCTCCTCCACCAATGCAATATCCTCCATCACAACCCAATCCTTGGGGTCAAGACTGGAGAAGTAATGGCCAAGGTCCAATACCCCATCCAATACCAATACAACAGCAGCAGTTACAACTTCCTTCTATTCAAAATCCTACAACTTATGTCTGACCCCAATTACCTATGCAACCTAACCCCAATCCAAATAATAAGGCATCCTAGAGCATGGATGCTCCAGTTACCCTCCAGAATTATCTTATTACACCTATTGGACTTAACGAGGTTCAGCTTCAATCAAGGAAAGTAATCAGATCTGAGCATACTCCCATTATTACCGAAGAATGTAAATCACCTAGAAAGGATATGGACGATTCTGAGGTAGTTGTTACACATGTAACAGTTGATACAACACCTATTGTTACATCTATAGGAACCAGCTTGGGAGGATCTGTTGTTTCTAAAATAGCCAATCTGCGCAAGGTTGGTGCATCTGTGATAGCTGACTTAGCTACCCTCAACGATTAACTGAAACTAGGCTGGTCTCACAACCTAAATTTGAATTCCTCAAGGAATTGAAAAAATTGTATGTGCGAATTCCGTTGTTACAAGCTCTTAAGGAAGTACCTATCTATGCTAAAACAGTGAGGGATCTATGCATCAAAAGGCCTAGAAGGAAACCTAAATACTATCCATGTCATAGGGAAATTGTCTGATCTCATGATTAATCAGCCTTTGTTGACTAAATATAATGACCTAGGGAACCCTACAGTGACTATCCATATTGACAATCATCCGATAACCAATACTTTGATTGATCTAGGGGCAGCCATTAATGTCATGACTAAAGACCTCTTCATCTCCCTAGGACTTCATGGACTTAGACCTACACCCACAGTGCTTGAATTAGCATATAGGTCCTGTGTCAAGCCCGAGGGAATGATAGAATATGTGGTTATCATTGTGGCTTCCTGGAATTATCCGGTTGATTTTCTCATTTTACAAACCAAATCCAACCTGGGGGGTCATCCTTTAATCTTGGGAAGACTGTGGCTAGCCACTGCAGATGCATATATCGGATGTAGGTCCGGATCTATGCTGATCTCAGATGGACAGGCCACTCAAAACCTGAATCTTTATCCCCCAGAAAAACCTCATATGGATTCGAGTAGTCCCTGCTGGGACAAATTTTCACCTGAATTTGATCTTTCCCTACCTCTTCTCATGCTTGGAAAAGCACATTACTTTAGGGATGAAACAGAGGACGATATCATTAATGGTTTTATTAGTAATTAACTCTCTGTTGCCTCCATTATAGATCTGGGGGAAGAAGATGAGGTAGATGATGTAATTATTGAACATTTGAAAACAACTCCACATACTATCAGCAATTTCATTGAAATCGAACGTGGGAAATGTTTAAACATCAATCCTAACCTGACTGCTGAACAAAACAGATTGCTGATACAACTGTTACAAAAATACAAAAATGAATTTACATGGGACTATACGGATATGAAAGGATTCCATCCTGGCCTATGCACTCACCACATTTAACTTAAAGAGGACTGCAAACTAGTTAGACAACCGCAGCACCGAATGAACCCCGCACTTAAGGAGATAGTGAAAGAAGAATTGCAGAAACTCCTTAATGCTAATTTCATCTACCCCATTTCTGACAGCCAGTGGGTGTCTCCGCTTGTCATAGTTCTGAAAAATAATGGCAAATGGAGAGTCTGTGTTGACTATAGAGAACTTAACAAGGCCACTCAAAAGGACCATTTTCCTTTACCATTCATTGATCAAGTCTTGGATACTCTCTCTGGAAAAAAATCATTTTCATTTCTAGATGGGTTTAGTGACTATAATCAAATAAATATTTCCCTAGAAGACCAAGACAATACAACCTTCACTTTCCCATGAAGTACTTTTGCATACAAATTCCTTCCCTTTTTCCTCTATAATGCACCAGCAACCTTTTAGAGGGCAATATTGGGTATTTTTTCTGATCTTTTGAATAACTACCTTGAAATATTTATGGATGATTTTACACCCTACGATAATGCCATTGAGACAGCATTAGCTAACTTCGAAAAAGTGTTCGAACATTGTGAACAAACTAATGTTGCTCTGAGCACAAAGAAATGCCACATGATGATGATTGAGGGAATTGTGTTGGGACATTTCATTTCGACAGATGGAATTAAGGTAGATCCTGCAAAAATTGAGGTAATCTCCAAAATCCCTACCCCTAAGACTCCAAAATACGTGTGTAGTTTTTTGGGACATGCAGGATACTATAGGAGATTTATAGAGAACTTTTCAAAGCTTGTGTCTCCTATTTTTTCATTACTCATGAAAGATGCAGAATTTGTGAGGACAAGGAAGTGTGAGCAGGCCTTCTTAAAGTTAAAAAATTGTGTAACAGCAACACTTGTTTTATGAGGACCAAACTGGAAATTGCCATTTCATATTTCTACAAACACATCAGACATAGTTGTGGGTGTTTTTCTGGGGAAGATGGAGGAGAAGAAACCTTACGCCATTTATTACTTCCGTAAGAACTTAACTCCAGCAGAACTCAACTACATTGTTACTGAGAAGGAATTCCTAGCAATAGTGCAAGCTATCAACAAATTTCGACACTACATCACTGGGTATCAAGTATTGGTACACACTAACCATGTTGCAATTAGATTTTTGATGAAAAAACTTGTTACTAATGGTAGAGTTACAAGATGGTTATTGTTGTTACAATAATTTTATATTACTATTTTAGATAAACCCGGAAAAGATAATGTAGTTGTTGATTTTCTTTCTAGGTTAACTATAAGTGATGACTGCACTACCACTGAGGATTCTTTTCCATATGAATATCTTTTTTCCATCCCTACTCACGCACCATGGTATGCAAATATAGCCAATTACCTTGTTGCAGGAAAATTCCCACACCAATTTTCTTCCAAGGAAAGAAGGAAGATTATACAACAGAGTGCTACCTACTCCTAGATAGAAGGCAATCTCTATCACACCGGGCCATATTTTTAGACTAGGCGATGTGTTAGAGAAGATGAGGTATTTGAGATCTTGAAGGCTTGTCATGAGGGACCCTGTGGAGGGAACTTTGCTAAAAAAAAGACACAATATAAAGTACTCTCAACAGGGTAATACTGGCCAACTACATTCCAGGATGCCAAGAAGTTTGTGAAAGGATGTGATAGCTGTCAAAGGATGGGCCAGCCTCTGAAATCATATGAGATGTCATTAAAGCCTCAGATAGTGATAGAACCATTTGAGAAATGGGCCCTAGACTTTGTGGGGCCAATTAATCCTTCATCTCAGAAAAGATCATATATATTGGTCTGCATCAATTATGTCACAAAGTGGGTTGAAGCAGAGGCACTAATTATAGCAACAAAGCAGGATGTTTCAGATTTCCTGTTTGAAGATATTTTTGTTCACTTCAGGATACCCAGAGAGATAGTGACAGATGGAGGGCCTCAATTCACATCTCATTTGATCAAGAAGTTGGTTGAAAAGTATGGAATTCATCACAGAATCACTTCACTGTATCACCCACAAGAAATTGGTCAAGTGGAAAGCACAAATAAATTCATTAAGGGAAACTTAACAAAGATAGTAGCCAGCCACCGAAGAAATTGGGCCGAGAAACTTCCAAAGGTATTATGGGCTTATAACACAACATGGAGGAATACTATAGGCTTCTCACCATATGAATTGGTGTATGGTAAGAATCCTCTATTCCGTGTAGAGTTTGAAATAAATACATTAAGAACAACATTGCAGGTCGATTTGGATTTGAGTACGGCACAGACACAAAGACTAAACTAGCTCAATGATTTGGAAGACAAATGGTTGGCTACTATTCAACGGACAGAGATCATTCAACAACAAAGAGCTAGATGGCATGATGGTTTTATTAAGAAGAAAAAGTTCCATAAAGGAGATTGGGCTCTTTTGTATGATTCAAGGTTCAAGGATTTCAAAGGCAAGCTCTACACCAGATGGCTAGGTCCTTATGAAGTGGACACGATCTTCAACAATGGTATTGTAAAATTAGTCACCATCGACAGTGCTAAGATACTGTTACTGGTTAATGGGCACCGTCTAATGTTATATCATCAACCTGCTTCGAAGGAATCATTTGTTAACATTGTCGCGGACTCCGATCTTCATTTTACAACAACAAGGGAACATTCTCTTGTGCAGCCTGAAAATTAAAATTCCAATAAATGAAATAGCTGAAAACCACCCTTGTGGTGGCTGTTACACCTGTTTTAAAAATAATAATAAAAATATATTAAAAAATAAATAAATATTTAAAAAAAAAAAAAAAAAAAATCTAACTGGAAAAACCTCTTTTCGGGGCACAATCAGACAGTTTGTAACAGCGAAAAACCACTCATGTAGTGGCTGTTACACCCATATTTTTCTCCTTTAAACATCATCTTCCCTTCTTGATCCATTTTATAGGATGATTGTATGCATTTGATTTTCTTTTCTGTACCAATTTCTCCTAATTATTATGTTTTTTGAAGAATAATCTAAGGGTTGTCTTGGTTGTTACACATGTAACAGCCAACAGCCACGAACACTGTTTATTATGTTTCATCCCATAACAACAATAATTGTGCCATCCAAATGGAACAACACGAGTGCTGCAAGCAGTACGCTGCCAATTTGAAATTTTCCTCCACGTCACCTCTGGTATGTCATTCAAAAGGTAATGTTATCATTTATGATTTGGTGATTATTGGCAGAAGTAATGATATTCTTGTGACAGTCATGGGCGGCCATCACCATTAAGGCGGGGGATGGGATATGTCTTTAAATCATTGCAAAAAGTTGTATTCATAAACCTCTATCAAATTGGCATGCACCCAATTAATAGCACAAGTGCCAATGATGACTAAATCTGGTTGGAAAAGAGTGTATGTACTAGAACTCATTACTTTCCATAACGGAACATTTATGAAGATTAGTGTGAGGTACAATTCAGTAATCCGTAAAATTTGTCACCTCTCATCAACCTCCTTGATTGAAACCTTGTATCCTCATTGCAAACTCATTAATTGGGATAAGAAGAGACGTCGAGAAGCAGTGAGCGGTGCAGTGATATTATAGTGGGGTTGAGCAGTAAGAAGCGAATTCAAAAACAACAACAAGATGGGTGGAGCAACGGTCAAGCACAAGCCAGATTCTATGGATGCCTTGTAGAATTTTCCAGAAGCCTACCATATAATCAGAGACACCGGATGGATTGAGTATTTCCAGAAGCCAGAAGGCTCGGACGAGGAGGTGGCAATCGAATTCACTCAAAATTTGAACAACAATCATACCTGAGTTAGGGGCCTACAAGTTGAGGTGACTGAAGAGGTAATTTCCCAAGTAACTACATTGCTAGTAGAGGGATGGAGGTGGTTTAACAAAAAAATCAATGACCCCTCCTTGAAATAAGACTTCCTAGAAGGAGAAGAAAGGGAGAGGAATTGACAGGTTGTCGCTTCCTCAACCTTGGGCAGATGTTGCCTTGGGTTTAATTAAATATATCACTTGTGAGGGAAGATCCACGATAGTGTTTAACTATCACTTTCCTCTACTTAATCACCTTTGGTACCAACAAAATTTTAATCTTCCATTCTAATTCTTAGGGAACATCAAGCATATGGCGGCAGTAGTAAAGACGGAAGCACACCCGAAAGCATGTGTGACCAATCACAGACTCATTAAATTAATCGTGTTGGATGCCCTAGGCTAGAAAGGAAAGACTTGGGAATAATTCTAGATAAAGAGGCCGAGGACAAGTGGGGGAAACAGACCACGACTTCGGGAGGAAGTCAGGCAGAAGCAGAAACCTAGACTCGACCTGCCAAAGTCAGAATTGGGAAAGAACCTACTGATGAACCAATTGGGGATAGACGGCTAAAACAGAGGGTGAAAGTCAACATACCTGCAGAACCTTTGCCTATGGCCAGAAAGCAGACATAAGTAAAAGTATTATAAGAAGAAAGGAAACCCTCCTCATCAGGTAAGGACGAAACTCATGTCCTATTTTTAGGACTCGAAAATCTAAGAAACGAAAATGAAGAATTGAAGCAAAAAATATCTAAGGCGAAGGAAGTCCTAGTGTCTGTATGCATGACATGTTTTCAAGAACTAACAGCAGCAAGATATATGGTCTATGGAGAAAACATCAACCCAATGGAAATAGAAACAGAACAGCAGGAGGTTGTGTCACAAGAACCTGTTAAGGATACTGTTGTTACACAAGAACCAACAGTTAAAGCAGAGCCTCCTGTAACAATTGACCTAGAAGCTGACACACAAGAACTTGTGGAGGCCACTCCTATTGTAGAAGAAGCAACAATGTACACAGAGGCTACTCTAGGTGGAAAATAAGGGGATGACACACAAGAACCCACCGAGGAAGATGTTACACAACAACCAGCAGCAGTGGTGGAACAACCCCATTTAGAAGAGGTTGTTGCACCCATTATTGACGTTGATATTGAATGCAGAAGAACATTGGGTCCCATCTTGGGATGGAGTTCTGAGAAAATCTTGTTAATCTCCAAATTACAAAAGTGGAAACAGGAAGAAATCTCCCTTCGGGAGGGACGATTTCGTTGAAAGAACATCGTAGGGAGATAGACACCCTACATGAAATATGGATGAAAGAAGAGTTGAAGAAAGGATGAGAGAACTATAAGAAGAAGGAAGCCTCGAAGAAATAGGAGGAACAACTGTTTTTGTTACAGCAGCAGGTCCAGGATCTTACCATAGACAAGCAAAACCTTCACGATCTTGCCCTCAATTTGATAGGGTGCAGGCGGCCTTCCCCGTCCTATCCTATTTTTATATGGGAACATTACTTCCTGTTCTAGATGAAAGCCGTTATGGAGAATAAACCCTATTTATGTTCTTCCATTCGCACATTTTTAGATGTGTTCTGTTTCTCCGATTTCAATGAGCAAAGCCTGTTGTGTGAGTTATTCTTACAGAATATCATTTGTGAGCATTTGAGTATGCAGATGGTTATGACAGTATTATCCTATATGGGGGATCTTCAGTTGTGAGCTTTTGTGTCCTTCATGAAGAATAAAATTGAGTGGCATTTTGTCATCAAATATATGGATGCTAATGAGGAGAAGATGGCATTATGGGTCCGAGCAGAACTGGGATGGGCCGCCGAGTTAAGGCGAGAACTCAGGATAATTTTGAGTACTCCTGGGATAAAGGAACCAACTGCCACTTACAGAATAAGGATTGTGAACTTCTGCCTCAATCAGTTCTCAATTATGAATAGTTGAGCCTTCACTGGGTGCTTGAAATGCATGGAAGCCCGCAATGCTAAGCTAATGAAGGGGGACCCATTTTCATTCCAGAATTTCATGGTGATTGTTACACATGTACCAGCCTATGCACAGATAGTAAAATCCCTTGGTGCTTTGTGGCTTAGATTGAGATTCAAGTTTCCTTTGATCTGGCTGCCAATTGAGGATTATCAAAGTAATTACGAATTGAGCAAGTATGAATCAGAGTCCTGGGTACGGAAGATGATGACCAATCAGGGGTATAGGTTTGAAGATGAAGATACAGCCCGCGCTTATGATCTCACCGATCTACACTGAAGATATTCCCATGAGAGATGAGTTTTCATGAGGACATGCAAGTGTTTCAGTTGGGGGGAGATGTTGGGGGCCAATTTTGCACACTTTTCCTACATTTATTTTCCCTATTTTGCGTCATGACTACAACCAATGGGACTATCTTTGTCTCTTTTTCCTACCTTTCTATCCTAACTTGTGTTGTTTCACGTTATTTTCATTACTCTGCCATTTCATCAATTATTATGATATATCGTGCCTTTTTTATGACTAATTGAGGATGAATGTTTGGAGAATATCTATGGTCTTTGTGTTTTCTTTCCAGATGTCATTTGTAGCACCAAAGATCCTGAGCACGAGGTATACAGGAGCGGTTAAATGTTGTTACACTTTGTTGTTAAAGACCTGCAGGCAAACTGCTGATATAATTGTACTGCTGACTAGATCTCATCAACTCATGTTTCTAACCTATCCTTTAGTTGTTATGCTACAGTTGTGGTTTATTGCGATAGCTGTAGAAGTTATTTATCATTGTATTTTTGGATAACAACTTATGGGCAGTTTTGATTGTAATCTATAATTTTCTAGTCAGACTTTTATTAAGAAGTGGTTATAACCATATGTATTCTATTTCGATCAGCATGAGAGTCATAAGATTCTCATGACTGGTCTATCCCTTTATTTTCTAAGATGTAACCGCTATATAGTTCTCGTCCCTAGAGGTCGAAAGGTGAGCGGAGACATTATTTTGGCTCTGTAATTTTTCTCATATTAATACAGATTATCCTGTTATTGTTGTTACATACGTATTCGATTTAGTTTCCATAACTTATTTCTCTACCTGCGCCCTGCTAGGGAGGAATGGCCCTGCTTCTTAGCATGGATTGCAGTGATTAAGTTAATTGTGTATATTTGTTTGTATTTCGGTTTATGTATTAGTAGAGGTGTTTTTGCTGTTGTTTCAGCTGTGAATATATCCACTTCAATTTCAGTATTTTGTATGTTGTTACACATATGAGATTAGAGACACCAGATGGATAATTGTTGTGTGGCACGCTAGAGCAGATTAATTGAAGTGTGATTACAGTCTTGTAGATCATTTTATTTATGCATGAGTGATTTACATCCAACATTTACTTCAACAATGATTTATTTTATTTGGAATTGCTTCTAGTTGAGTGTATCGGCACAGACAGTGCAACTGTCATTGAAATAAAAGACGTCCCTGGATTGATAATTTATGTGTACTATTTTATTCATTCAACAGTGATTAATACAACCCAACAGTCCCCAACTAGGATATGGGTAGAATTTCCAAAATTATACCCCCTGTGGACAAAATCCTCTGGGACAGAACATATGGGCTCAAAATTTCTCCCGACCTGGTTGGAACCCTAACACAGGTCTTTATCAAAGGTATATGATGCATTTTAAACTACATTTTCCATTCCTTGCTACATTGGAACTGCCCGATGTTCCGAAGCTAAATAATGATCCCATTCTTCATAATCCATAGTGGCCCCCATTTCCCACCAATATTCCTGGCGATTGTCCCAAGTTCGAAGGCATGTCCGGAGAAGACCCCCTAGGTGCATGTTATGACGTATCACCTATGGTGCTCCTCTAACTCCTAGATTTATGATTCTATTCGTTTACGTCTTTTCCAAAGGACCCTCACTGGTGCCACCACAAAGTGGTACATTTAACTCTCTCATGGAATCTTCCAAGCTTTCAATTCTCTTGCAATGGCATTTCTCACACACTTTCAGTTACCGGTTCACTATGAAATGGTAACGCACCTCCATACGTCCTTGAAACAAGATACAACCACACATATCTCATATCACATCCATGAATGGATACGACGTCATCATTTGATCAAGTTTCAAATCTCTGATCAACTTCTGACTAACAGGTTCACTACCTCTTTTTTTGGTCTGATAGCTAAGGATATTGCTATGGGGGCATGTGTCACCGAAGAGTAGGCCATTTCTTGTGCCCAATACCTTGGCCTGGTTTACTCCCAATCTGGCACGCTTTATGATCTCTTGCCAAATTCTCCATGGGCTGGAACTTCCAAAGCACCGGCGACACCACATGTTGACGGTATCATCGATTTCATTTCTCAGACTTCCTGTAAGTATTCTCCTGCTCCTGTGAAGCACAAATCCACCCCTTCTATCGATACTCCTTCTCAGCCACCTTCCAATCCTTGTAAAATTGTGGAAGTGGATGTCATCTAGTCTACCTCGGTAGAAAAAGCTTCCAAAGGTAAGAAGAAGGGTAAAGGCAAGGCCAAAGCTAATACCTTGAAACAAGATTCTCCTAAAACCAATGTTGATGATGGCTCAAAGCGCAAAACTAAGTACCCTTGTCTTATATGTGACAATGATCACTTCACTAAATATTGTCCTCGATGGTCTGAAGTGAGCCAATTGCTTAAAAATACTCAGGGGACCCAGGCTATCCTAAAATAGCCCCATCCCAGCAAACTCATGTGGTAGACCAACCGCAATCCTCTTCCTCATCTGCTTCTAAAGTGTTTATGTGCGGCACTATACCCGTGAAAATGGTGACTAGGTCAAAATATTACACTCTGTCGGCTAGGAAAGAAAGTGTCGATGCTCCTTCTACTTCTTCCCCACCTAATTCTAGCCCTCTTCATATCGAAAGGCCTAGTAAGGATTTTTTTGTTCGACCGCCTTCCAAAGGCGTGCTTCGAAAATCCTGTTACAATCCTAATGCTCGAGCAGCTCAACATTACAACATTGTTGATGATTTGGTCCAAGATCCTTCTGCTATGTCAGCATTGGAGGTTCTTCAAAGCCTTCCTACACAACGGAAATCATTGCTATGTGCCATTGGAGGAATCGATCTGGCTAACTCCCACCTTATTACTTTCGATTTGGAGAACCATGTTTCGTTTCTGCGTCACCAGATTGCTTTTCTTATCCAATTTATCATTAATTCAGAGACCATTCATCAAACTGTAATTGATGAAGGTGTATCTACATGCATTATGTTTGTATCTTGTTGGAAAGCCATTGGTTCTCCTTCTTTGAGTCAATCTCCTAATACCTTGGAGGATTTTGATGGAAGAGTTTCTCCTCCATTTGGTATTCTCCCTAGCTTTCCTATCGCATTGGAAGGCAAGACAGTCAACGTCGAGGTAAAATTTCTTAACGCCAATCTGAATTAAAATCTTCTACTCGGACGAAGTTGGACCCATGCTATGTGTTGTGTGCCTTCCTCTCTGTCCCGAATGCTTCGTTTTCCCCACCAAGGGAAGATAGTCACGGTCGAGCAGTTGTCTTTCTTCGCTACTACTCCCTCTGAAGACAATGTTTCGTATGTGGAGCATACCAATATTCCATATGAGAGTGTGGGAGCATGTATTTTTAAAGATTCTACCTTAATGGGTATTTTCAACCTCTCGCCTCCCAACGTCGCCTTTGTCAATATGATATCCGTCAAATCGAATCCGTGGCTCATTCCTTCCTCCAATCAAACGGATTCCTTCGGTGATGTTATGCCATTAAGCCCCGCCGAAATCAACTATGCTAAAATTATCTTGGATTCGACTTCTCCTTCTGTTCATACTTCTTTAAGTATTCCTCTTGACACATATTCTCAAACCCCTTGGCTCAGTGCTTTGGATTCCCCCGATCCCTTGAACGAGACGTTTCCAACTAATGAAGCCATCGTGGAAAATATGTCTCTCGAGGATCCTCCATAGGACAATAATCATCATCATTCGTCCTTTTTACCTAGTCTTGGGGCCATGTCTGCCTGTCTTGAGAATTTTTCTTCTCGCGCTCCTTCCCAACCGCTTCAAATGCCTATTTTGACACATGAAGTGTTTACGGAGGGCAACATGGGAAATATCACTCAGACAATGCCTATTGACATCTTCGTTAAACCGGAGGTTATCGAGAACATCCATATTGGGGTGACATGTTCCCCTGATGAGATTAAGGTCTTGTTGGAAATGTAAATCCTCGCTGCGGACATAAATGATCCCTCTAGCCCTAGAGTGGGTCTAGAAACAAGGAAACAAGCTAGTATGTAGGTTCCTATCTAAAAAATGAAATAGTTTGGGGTAGATTATCCTACCTATAATCCAAAGTGATTTTCGCAGTTATAGTAATGGCAACCTCTTGATCTCTATCCTAATAGGTCGCGGGCCTTCAACAATGGTACTCATATTCCTGCAAAAAGATAAAATACAAGAGAAACATATAAGACAATAATTGCATTTGTAGCTAAAAATTCAGTCAAGGAGGACTAAACACAATGCGTAAAATAAACCATATTAACACAATATGGGAACCAAACATAATCATGTATATATAAATAGAAGAAAGAGACTACAACCAGAGCCTTAACATCGCAGCCTCCTTCAGCGGGTTCATTCGAAGCACATCTCGAAGGATCGTTGGGGAAATGGGACAAGGCGAGGACACAAGCCTAAGCTCTCTCTCAACAAAGGTCTCTTTCTATGTTCTATCTCCCTAGCAAAATGTTTAGCAATTCTCTTCAACCTTTCAGCTAGTGTATCAATGGGAGGTAGCTTTATTTATAGAGGGAGAGGAGGTTGGGATCCCTAAAATGGTGGAAGGGAGGCCTTATCCTTTGGGACATTTCCCCAAAAGGTGGAAACAAGAGGCCAAAGGAGGGTGGTCGTGGTTATTCAGTCAAACCACCCAGGCTTACTCGCCCACGAAGTTGTTATCATGGAAACTTCACCTCTATTTTTAAAAAACATTCCAAAAATAGCTTGGCATGGGTAGCTCACTATGACAAAGTGCCAATGGGCATAGGGCCCAGTGTTAAGCTTCCTCATTGGCACGAGGGCATAACGGTCTACCAGCACCAACCCAAAAACATGTGTTTTTGAAGGTCTACTCAAGGAATTGTCAATAGAAGGAATGTTTTCCTCATGGAAAGGGATGCAATGATGGTCTTTGCAAGGCATGACACTTCTTATTAGTCACAAAAATGATCCTCCGATGTGCAGGATGGGGATTGTAGGGACGGTGAAAAAATGTTGTGTAACAGATGCCCCCTAAAGCATGAGGTCCGAGAGAGAGGAAGGGGTGAAATGCTTTATGAGAATGCATTTGAACAAAAGACCTCTGTCGGAAGACCTACAAGTAAAATTCAACTGATATCTCTGATACATGAACATGTGGCATGGGCGCAACCATCCATAATATAGTACATAAAAACTGAGATCTAAGGTATGGACGCAGCCATCCAACAGTAAGGATCAACAAATAGACTCAAGTATGGTCGCGGCCATCCAATCAAAAGATTCATGCAATAATTCATAATAAACCACAATATCCCACAACCTAGATCTTATCAGACAAAACCCAGGGTCTTGCACTCCATCTCAACCCGAACAAATACAAATTCAAGCATGCGAATATGTGAGCTGAAGTCGAACATGCGAGAAAGTCGCCTGATTACCAGCCAATAATGAAAGTTGTTAACAGGCACGAGAGAAGCCACCAATAATGAAATTGGCTCTCAAGGTACAACAGGTACAATCCATGGAATGTGAATAGTGATCTGGCGTCGAACACCCGTAGAATCACTCGATCGAAGGCCAATGATGTGGACCTGTCACTGAATGCGAAGAACTTGCCATTGAGGCATGCAAGCTCGAAGGTACCGAAAGGGAGTCTCTAGGTCAACTTCCTGGATAATGAGCTGAAGTTGATAGGAAGTGACCCGTTTGAAGGAGGGCCATAATGTTTCCCAAATTATCGACGTGAGACAAAGGAACATGATGATAGTGGATTAGGACCAAACAGAGGATCAAAGGAAGGTTGAAAACTACAGAGGTAAACTTCTCTTGAACATATCGGCGACACGACTCTAGATTTGGAAGTATTTGACATCAAGGGATCTGAGGTCATGATGACATGGCAAAGAGAAAATGAGAAGCCAAAACAGATTACCCAAACCCATGTAGGAAAAAATGACGAAATGAGATGTCCCCAACCCGACATGAATGCAAATGAGTGTCATGTTCAAGAGCAACATACTGTCAACAGGACTAAAAACTGGTTCCATTTTCCCCCACCATTTCTAGAGAGTGCCCCAATTATTTTTTGAAAACAAGCTTGAAGGGGATATCATATTATTGTGATGTGATTTTTTCCTTCGGAAAAATCCATCCTAGTACATTTTATGAGCTCTAGGAAGGAGGAACTCGGTGAACGTCATGGTGGCGATGTCCGATGTCAAGGTTTAAAAGTAAACGAGAAGAACTCGGAATCTTTTCATATTTAGAGAGTTTGAAAAAGAAGCGGAAAAACTCAGAGGGCCCCTTTTCGTAAATGGTCCCTTAGAGACAGAAGGTATAAAAAATATCACAAGGAAGAACCTCTTAGTCGTGATAGGCTAAGGTATTCCTTTTCGTAAACAATCTGTCCCGGCCCCGAAAAAGGGTTAGCATTATCTGGGTAGATATCATTTCACAACCATTTAACAAGTTAAAAACAACAGAGTCTCGACAATTTTAGGGGTTAGTCGAGAAAAGAGATGTAGATAACTCCTTGATGGCTTTTTCATGTTTTTTCTGAGAGGTCAGAAAAGTATATAAATACGCTCATTACTTTGTCGTCGTTACTTTAAAAACACATCCTTTGCCTGAGAAATAGCATGTAAAACCCATTTCTCGAAATAACATAGTGAAATAATCGAAAAATATGTCTTAAAACCTAATTAGGGTTCTAAAAAGTTATAAAATGCCAAAAATGGTAAAAAATAATTATTTTTCACTTTTACCTCTTGTGGAGCAATAGTTACCCTTTTTACACTGTGATTTTGCGACGGCGATAGCGAGCAATCCGGCAGACCAATCTCAAATCTGTCAGTTCCATGTAAGAGCTAGCATCCTTTCATGCATTTTGATTCCTTTTTTATTACCTACAACCCAATTTTATGCATCTATGAGGGAATTTGGAAAATTTTAGGGCACGGCATTTGGCGCAGGTATGAGGCACGGACTCGCGCCAACCGACCGAATTTCTGAACTAGGGCACGCCCATTGGTGTGATTGTTTCTAAAATAGTCACGCCAATTGTAGCGCGCAATTTTAGCTTAAAAATTAAATAAAATAGGCCCATTTTAACCAAAAAAAATCTTTGAATTCAGCTAATAACAATCATATGAATGTTTTTTGCAGGTATAAAGCGGTCAAAATGGTGAACAAATGGAAAGAATGAGAACCATAATGGTGAAGAAGATCAACTTGCCATGGAGAATGAGCATGGAAGCTCTTAGAGATTTTGGGCTCAATAAATTCTTCATGACATCATGCCTCAAAGCTCAACCAAAGCTGTTGCAATACTTAAACAGTGTCTGGGACGTTGATCAGGAAAATTTCATCATTCATGATCAGGAACTCGAGATCGAAGTTTCTGACATTTATTTCATCACAGGGTTGTCGCGGAGGGGGGCAATACCAATCCTGACTGACACCCGGCCGACAATGGAGAACATGAGTATGGTGATCGATAGGGTGTGTATGGGGGCAAGGAAAGGATCAAGAAGTGGAAACGTTGATATTCAAACAATTCCAGACTTAGCACTAAAGGTAGTGCTTCACACCATCACGCGAGATGCAGGATCGCAAGCACCACACGAAGCGACAAAGACACAACTGCTTCTTGCTGTAGACTATCCGACACCGACCCTCTACAACTGGTTCGAGGTACTGACAATCAACATGAAACATCAACTGACAAAGTGCAAGAAAACCAAGCTGAAGCAGTTTGGCTATGGGTCCATTCTGGTATCGTTCATCCTGGAACGACTACCAATATTTTAGCGTCAAGAGGTTATAGTCCCGACACAACTAGCTCAAGAGCCACAGATGGCCTATTAGGCAGATCTGATGCCAAGGTCAGGGGGCAGTCCACATATGTCCTTGAGACCATATTTCTTTAAATGGCTCCGCTGACACCTGATCTTCGTGGAGGATTGGCCCTACTCTGGCACAGATTTCACTGGCGATGCAGATATCCCACTCCCAGAAGGAGAGGATTGGGATGAAGTACTTGGTAAGACTCATTTTTTTATTTTCATGAGTATTATTATTTTTTTTGTGGTTATGAATGTTCTGACATTGAATCCATGTATGACAATTTTGGCCCAGAAAGACCTGCAGGTATGTCCCCAACAGAGAGGCAGATTCCTCGTGACTTCGATGTTGCTCCTCATGCTGAGGGAGGCGAGGAGGATGAAATCATCTAAAATTTGAAGGGAATCTCTCATGGGATCCCAAACTATTCGCGATTCGATGGCATTCCTCATGCATACCAGAGACACACTATAGGGGTGTCAAACTAAGTTCACCGCTTGTTGAGGTGGCTTGTATGGGCAGTGACATGCTATCATGAGCGTCATGCCCAGTAAACACCTAGGTTTTATTTCCGCATATTCTTGAGAGACATGATGTCTCAGGATGTAACAGAAACACACATATTTTTTAAAATTATGATGTACACTGATGCAAACATTTGATATATATATACATCCATTTTCTTATATGGATATTTTTCATGTAATGATGATTTTTACAAATTACGCAAATGTCTATCTAATACAATTTTAGCCATTGTATCAGTTAATTCATTCATTCGCCTAGGAATATGTTGATATGTGATGTAATCAAAATGTCTTTCTGGCAAATGAACACATAAATACAACCTTAATATGTGAGGGTTTCTAACTGAATAATGTCCATTAAGTTGAAGAACAACAAGCTGTGATTCTAGATTTACAACCAATGCACGAATGTTGAGGGTAATTGCCTCGGTTAATAGTTCAATGATAGAACTATACTCAGTGACATTGTTTGTAGTTCGTCCAAGATAGATACCTTGAAGATCTATCATCTCACCAGCAGGATCATAGATCACCCAGGCTTCTGAAGACAGGTTCTGGGTACTACGGGAAGCACCATCCGTGAAACCGGCATAAGGGGAAATAGACATTTTCACAATAAGCAATGATCCAAAATGAGCTTTGAACCACTTCTTCTGTGCTTCAATGACCAAAGCAACAAAGCGGCGAGTTTCATCCAGCCTTTCTAAGTATAGAAGACACTCTTCTTCTAGTTAAGTGTTTGGCAGCAATTCAACAGCCAACTTGAGCGAAGGTATTTCACACTCAATCATAAGGGTAGCTTCCAGATCGTGAACAAGCTGAAATGGAGTGAATCCGGACGCATCCTTAACTGAGTTTCGATATGCCCAAAGAGCCGAAAATAAAATGAGATTCCAGTTTGATTTGTGCATCTCAATCATACGTTGAAGCATGGTGACAAGAACTTTATTCACAGCTTCAACCTAGCCATTTTCCTAAGGATAGTATGGCATTGAGATGTTGTGACACAGACCCAACTTGGAAGTCAACCCCGCCACCATATAATGCCAAAAATGGGAACCATAATCAGTAACGATGGATTAAGGGACACTAAACCTAGAAATGATGTGATTGAATATGAACTGAGTTGTTTTCTTACCGTCATTCGTAAGTGTAGGCATTACTTCATCCCATTTGGTGAAGTAGTCAACGACTACGATGATATAAGCATGCCCCCTAGCCGTGTGAGGGTTACATGTCATAAATTCGATTCCCCACTTCGCAAAGGGACCAACAGTAATGATAGGGTGAAGATGGGAAGGCAGCGCATGCATCTTGCACTGGTAGATCTGGAAATCATGGCATTTTCGAACAGCAACATTGCAGTCCTTGAAGATGGTGGGCCAGAAATACATAGCACAAATAATTTTCTGTGAAGTAGCATAACCAGACATGTGATCGCCACAGGCACCACTGTGACAGTCATTAAGGGCTTTCTCAACCTCCTCGAGAGTCAAACACCAGTGGAGAATGAAATCAACACCGATGTGGTAGAGTGTATCTCTGACTATATGATAAGGTTGTGATTGATGATGGATGTGTCGGTGAGCATCCTTCGTCAACTCAGATCTAAAGGTAGAATTCTAAGGATATATGATGATATCACCATACCAATGATCGAGGGTGTTGATCAAAAAAAGTGTATCATCTGGAATGTGTACCTCGAAACTCAGATCTAAAGGTATAATTCTAAGGATATATGATGATATCACCATACCAATGATCGAGGGTGTTTATCAGAAAAAGTGTATCATCTGGAATGTGTACCTCGAAACCAGACGGAGTAGAGTCAGAAGGGAGAGAGCAGATAAGATTGGCAAATACTAATGATTTCTTCGACTTGGTAGTGGTGAACTCCAAATCTAACTCTTGGAGGATGATAATCCACTTCAAGTAATTTCCCCCCAGCAATTAACGAGACAATATGTAGGTCATAGGGTTTTAGTCAGAAATCACAGTCACCGTACGCAACAAGATGTAGTGACGAAAACGTTGAACTGCTTGAACAGCAACTAACGTTAACTTCTCTACATATGCATATCATGTTTCAGTATCGAGAAGGTTATGAGATAGATAGTAAATAACATGTTCATCATCGGCATCATCATCTTGTACCAAAACCATGGCAATCGTGCCGAAAGCGGCAGAAAAATAGAGGGAATAATTGCGATGATAATTTGGAGGACGCAACAGACGAGCATTGACAAGAAATGTCTCAAGTGCATCAAAATACTTATGGGCGATCTCATCCCAAAGGAATGGGATGCCCTGCTTCATTAATCATGTGAATCCTTTAGCCACTTCAGCATAGTTAGGTATAAAACGGTGTAAAAAGTTAGCCTTCCCCTGCAGACTCTACAGTCGATGTAATGAGGATGGAGTGGGGAGATTAATGATAGCCTCAACTTTGAGCGGATTGAGGAAAATTTCGTCTTTGGAAATGATAAACCCTAAGAGTCTACCAGAGTCAATGCAGAAGATGCACTTATGTGGATTTAGCCAAATGTTATAGCGTCGACAGCGAAGAAAAATATGAGGAAGATGGTTAGGGTGGTCTTTACGATTAGCTGAATGAGCCGGAAGATCATCCAGAAAAGGCTGAACGATGTGTTTAATATCAATTATTTGATCAATAAAGGGAGTAAGATAATTATCCTTAGGTCAGGCACGATTGATATCGAAATAATCAACACAGACATGAATGGTACCCTGCTTCTTATCGACAGGAACAATATTGGACACCCATTCTGTCAAGGGAATCAGATAGATAAAACCATCTTTTAGAATTTTTTCAACTTCACCCTTAATGGCAACAGCCTTTCTAGGGTTCACAGGACGAAGACGCTGGTGAACAGGCTTCGCACCAGGAAATGTAGGAATCTCATGCACCACTATATTGGGATCGATGTTGGGCATCTCTTTGTAAGACCATGCAAAGACATCGCGGAACTCGTGGAAAATTTAGTGTAAACCTGGACTTCATATGAATAATAGGTGACCCCAATATGGATGTTCTCGATAGGCATCGTTTGTGTGATGTTACTCAAGTTACCCTCCATAAAAACTTCGTGTGTCAGAATAGGCATTTGAAGTGAAGGAGAAGGAACCTGAGAAGCGAAACTCTCAAGACACATAAACATGGCCCTGAGGCCAAGCATGAATGAGGAATGATGATAACTATCATCCCACGGAGAATCCTCTAGAGACATAGTTTCCACGATGGCTTCATCGGAGGGAAATATTTCTTTCAAGGGATCGGGCGAATCCGAATCGCCGAGCCAAGGGGATTGAGAATAAGTGTCGAGAGACATGCCCAAAGGATCATGATCAGGAGGCAGAGGCTCCGAAGCTGAAATAAGTTCACAATAGTCAATCTCTATCGGACTTAATGGCTTTGAATATCCAAAGGAATCAATTTTTTCAGGCAAAGGAATGATCCACGAGTCATCAGACTGAGATATCATTATTGGGTGGAGAAAGAGGAAAAATACCCATGAGGGCAAGATCTTTGAAGAGACCGGGCCCTACGCTCTCGTAAGGCATAGAAATTTGATCTACATACGAAACGTTGTTCTCGGAAGAAGAAGTGAAGAACGATAACTAATTAACAGTAACGATATTTCCTTCATGCAGGAATTTCAAAACATGAAAGAGAGTGGACAAAACACATATCATGGCATGAGTGCAATTGTGACCGAGGAGAATATTGTGATTTATCTTAGCGTCAATGACTTCAACCTTGACGTTGACCGTCTTCCCTTCTAGAGTAATCAGTAAACTAGCGAGAACACCAAGAGGTTTAGATTCCCTTCCATCAAACACTTCTAGAGCATTTGGAGATGAATTCAAAGCTGGAGAAGCAATGGCTTTCCAACAGGCAGATGACATGACACACGTAGATGCACCCTCATCCACAACCGCTCGATGGATATTCAGTCCATTAATGCCAACTTGAATGATGAGCGCAAGCTGGTGCGGGAGACATGGGACAAAATTCTCCAAGTCGAAAGTGATAAGGCTTGGATCAGCAGGATCAACCCCGTTGATCGCAGATAACAAATCCTTTCGTTGAGATGGACAACTATGAAGTACTTCTAATACAGACAATGCAGATGGCGCCTGAGCCAAATCCTCAACAATATTGTAATGTTGAGAAACACGGTCATTGGGATTGTAAGAAGACTTATGGAGTACACCTTTGGAAGGTGGTCGTACAACGGGCTCAGTATTGGGCCTTTCAATTTGAAAAGGGCCAGAAATAGGTGGAGGAGGAGGACCATCAGCGATCTCCTTCCCCACTGCCTAACGCGGTTTGGTATAATCTTTCGACTGGGTAGTGAGAGTAATGGATGCAGAATGGTTCATCATGAAAACCTGAGAGCCAAATGGGGCAGAGGACTGAGGTTGCTCTACCATCTAGGTCTGCTATGATGGAAAAGGTTCTTTGAGAATGATCAGAGTTCCTTGGGTACCTTTGAGAAATCTACTCACTTCGGCCCATCGAGGAAAGTCCTTGGTGTAGTTCTCTTAGTTGCAAATCAAACAAGGGTACTTCAGTTTTCACTGTGAACCATCATCAGCACGAGATTTCTGAGAATCCTGTTTTGGGTATTGGCTTTGGCCTTACATTTACCCTTATTTTTTCCCTTGGAAGTTTCATCCACTAGATTGGCCTGAACGGCATTGACTTCCACGGTTTTACCAGAATTTGAGGTAGACTGAGAAGTAGTATCATTCGAAGGATTAGATTTTTGCTTCCTAGGTTTCAAAGGAGAATACTTCCGAGAAGTCTGAGATACGGAAAAAATGATAGAATCGACGGATGGCATCATCGGTGCTTTAGAAGTTGCAGGTCAAGGAGCATCAGGCAAGATATCATACAACGTGCCAGACTGGGAGTACACAAGATCAAGGTACTGGGCACGAGCAATGGCCTATTCTTTGGTTACACATGCCCCCATAGCTATGTCTTTAGTGATTTGATTGACAAATGAGGTAGTTAACCAATCAGTTAGAAATTGATCAGGAATTTCAAACTTGATCAAGCGACGGCAGCGCCTCCATTCATGAATATGATCCGAGATATGAGTGGCTCAGTCCTATTTCAAGGATGTGAGGAGGTGCGTCCCGGTCTCATATCAAACTAGTAACTAAAAATGTGTAAGAAGCACCATGGCTAAAGAGTTGAAATATTGAAAGATACCATGAGATAATTCAATGTACCACTTTGCAGCAGCACCAGTAAGAGTCCGTTGGAAAATATGGAGTCGGATGGGATCGTCAACCCAAGGGTTAGAAGAACACCAAAGATGGTATGTCATAACATGTGCTTGGGGGTCTTCTCTAGACTTGCCCTCAAACTTAGGACAATCACCAGGAATTTTGGTTGGAACTGGAATCCAGTACGGATTATGGAGAATTGGATCATCAGTCAGTTTTGACACATCATGAAGTTCCAACGTCGTGAGAAATGATAATTGAGGATTAAAGGCATTGGAGGTCGTTGATAAGGAACGGTGTTAACATTCCACCCAAGCTGAGAGAAATTATGCCCCCATATGTTTTGTCAAGGAGGATTCTGTCCATACGGGTTATAAGATGGATATTTCTGCCCATACTGGGGTTGAGGACTAGGATACTGATTCTAAGCATACCATTGATGTCCTTGTTGAGCAACATATGGATTCTGCTACAAAATGTAAGCATTGCCTTGAGGTGGATTATACACCATCTGGGATTGATTTTGAGGGTAACAAGTGAAACCTTGGGGCGCACTATATACAGCTTGATATTGACCTTGAGGAGGGTAAGTAGTGCCTTGAGGTTGTGCAGGTGGTACCTGCTAAGTAGGTTGAACGAGCTGTTGAGCTGGTTGAACAGGTTGAACCAACTGCTGAGCAGGTTGAACAGGTTAAACCGGCTGCTTAGCGGGTTGAGCAGGTTGACTTGGCTACTGAGGTTGAGAAGGTTGTCCTTATGGATTAGGTTGGCCTGGATATTTAGGGCCACCAAGTTTCCCTTGTGGAAGAGGTTGGCCCGATGGTTGTGATGGACCAAGTTGCCCCTGATAACCAAGTTGACCTGGAGAAGGACTGTAGGGTTGTCCTTGTTGTACAAAATTTTGGCCTTGTAGAACATAAGGTTGTTGTTGTTGCACAAAAGGTTATCCCTATGGTGGATACATTTTCCCCCCAGGAATATAAGATTCTCCTGGTTGAAACTGAGGTTGACCGGAAGGACCGTAGGGTTGTCCTTATTGGACCGAAGGTTGACCCTATAAGGGTTGTCCTTGTGAACCATAAGGTTGTCCCTAAGGACCAAAGGTTTGTCCCTACTGGACCAAAGGTTGTCCCTGTAAGGGTTGTCCTTGTGGGCCCGAGGGTTGCACCTGTATCAATGGCCCTTGATGCAACCTGTAGAAATAATCTGACTCAAAGTATGATAACCTGGTGGAAGTGACACCGATTAAGGACAAGGTTGACTAGAAACACGTGGGAGATCTTCTGAGAAAAGTTGATATTCCCCTATAGAAACATGCAGTTCTTCACTGCTGAAAGGACTCGAAGAATCCATATCTGATGAAGCCATAATATCATTGAAAAGACGATGAGGAGGTAAATCAGCGGCTAAAATTGGTGATCTCGAGGTAAGACGAGGGAATTCTTCCTCACTCCCAAAACCAGACCAAGCACCCTGAGGTGGCCAATTGAACTCAAATGAATCTTCAAGAGGAGATCGGGTAGCGAGAGGTTGAACACTCGAGAGAATAGGTTGTGCAAGCTCGGCAGACCTAGTGGATTAAGGGGTTTTGAAAGAACCTTCAGGAAAATAACTACAACTAGGAGGCAGTGAAGAGGATGACGAAACTGGTGGTTCCTCCACTATGACAATATTTCAATACAGGAAGGAAAACGATCAAATTCTAAGGAAATACGAAAACAAGCCAAACATAAAACTTTTAACAAGTATGTGATCGTAGGCAGTTAATTTTATGACATCAAAACAAAACTTTGTTATTCCATGTTTTAAGAGTCGAGAAACAGACAAAAGATTATTCTAGTCACTTCCAGAATTAAACGAGCGTGAAAGGACAAGTGCTCGATGATCTTTTCCTTTTTAAGGAGTCACGAAAGATCGAAATGACTACTTAGGTAATCTAAGCATGAGGGTGTACCAAGTTTTCATGAACTACCATATACACCTTGGTGATCAAATGAAAGAGAAATGATCAAGGACTTAACGTACGTGCAGGTAGTCTCCCTGAATGCTGCGTTCGGTGTATCACGGTTATAGGGCCGTAGACTCAGCTTCCTATGGATAAAGGATTTGAATCTATGAGGGTCTCCCTTTATATACACGACGGTATGGGGAGCACAAGTCCATACTAGTGATGTCTAAAGCCAGGTGGAAAACGATAGCTACTAGGTTTAACGATGTCGAAACACGTCACTAGCCTAGACCTCTAAAAACGTTTGTGTTAAGTTCTAATGCTTCCTTAGATTAATTGAATTAATTTTACAATTGGTCCTAAATTAATGTTTCAGTTTCAAGGCCCTACCGAATGGGATCTCAAATTTCTAAATGCATGCCATATGCAAAAGAACACCATTTTCCATTCAGTGAATTCTAATTAAGAGAAGAATAGAGATCTTCCAGAAAGTAGCAAAAAATGAAATCAAAAGAATAAATCCATTAATGCATCTAATAAAACCAAACAAAAAATGAAAAACTATTTCCTAGTTCACTAAGAGCTAGTTATGCAAAAGAACTTTTCATTTCCGATGCAAGCGAAAGAATGCAAATTTTTTTTTTGAATGAATGAAGCACACAGTGCACTAATTACATTAAAAATCAAAGCGACCACTAGTTTTGAGCACTATGGATGTAAATATCTTGAAATTAATAATTCAAAAGCAATATAGACATAAAAACACACTCAAACCAATGATGCACTCTTTCAAACAAACAAAAATCTTTAAAAATGACCCCAATGAGCAATGTGATCTATGCTCAAAGTGAAGAAGTGGAGAATCAAACAAAAACAAAGGTAATCATTCAACCAACCAAAACACAAAGGATCAAGAAAGACCAATGCAATTGATCAGGGAATAGAACTGACAACAATCACAAAGACTCGAACTTCAAGCAGAAGGCTCAATGAGTAAAGATACCTAGAAACCCTAGGGCTTCGAACTGCACTGATGATAGAATAGACAAAAAGTTGAGAAGAACAAGCTTACAGTAGTTGTAAAAAGCACAAAAGACCAATTTAAAATCAAAGAAACAACCCAGAGTCAAGCACAACTGACCAAAAACTTAGAAGGGAGGTCAAACCAAATCCTACAAGACTCGACGTGACTGTGAGGCGGTAATCCGCAGCAAACAAGGGTTGGCGCTACTGCAACAAAATCAATAAGCGCCAATTGGCGCAACTGTTCAAAGAAAACCCACACCAAGCCGGATAACTATGGGAAAAGGGAAAAACCAATGAGAATAGGTCAATCTTGACACTCTGGAGCTGAACAAGAGGATTCCAAACAGTCAAGCAAGACAAAAAAGACAGACAAGCAATCAAACGACCGAAGTCGACTCGACACGGAAAATTACAAATGAGCAACGAGATGATAAACTCACACTGATCCCTAGCAGATTCGCCAACTTTTTGGAAAGGTAAATCCTCTCTACAAACAGAAACGATCCCTCTAGCCCTAGAGTGGGTCTAGCAACAAGGGAACAAGCTAGTGTGTAGGTTCCTAGCTAACAAATGAAATAGGTTGGGGTAGATTATCCTACCTGGAATCCAACGTGATTGTCGCAGTTATAGTAATGGCAGCCTCTTGAACTCTGTCCTGATAGGTCGCGGTCCTTCAGTAATGGTACTTGGATTCCTGCACAAATATCAAAGACAAGAGCAACATACAAGACAATAATTTCATTCGTAGCTAACTAGTCAGTCAAGGAGGACTAAACACATTGCGTAAAATACACCATATTAACACAAGATGGGAACCATACAATAATCATGTATATATAAATAGAAGAAAGAGATTAAAACCGGAGCCTTGACATCGCAGCCTCCTTCAGCGGGTTCAGTTGAAGTGTGTTTCAAAGGATCATCGGGGAATTAGGACGAGGCGAGGAAACAAGCCTAAGCTCTCTCTTGACAAAGGTCTCTTTCTCTATTCTATCTCCCTAGCAAAATGTTCAACAATTCTCTTCAGCCTTTCAACTATAATTTTTCGGCTAGTGTATCAATGGGAGGTAGCTTTATTTATAGAGGGAGAGGATGAGGTTGGGATCCCTACAATGGTGGAAGGGAGGCCTTATGCTTTGGGAGGTTTCCCAAAAAGGTGGAAACAAGAGGCCAAAGGAGGGTGGTTGTGGTTATTCAGTCTAACCACCCAGGCTTACTCGCCCACAAAGTTGTTATCGTGGAAACTTCGCCTCTATTTTTAACAAACATTCCAAAAACAATTTGGCGCGGGTAGCTCACTGGGATAGAGCGCCAATGGGCACGAGGCCCAGTGTTAAGCTTCCTCATTGGTGCAAGGGCATAACGTTCTACCAGCACCAACCCAAAAACATGTGTTTCTAAAGGTCTGCTCAAGGAATTGTCAACAGAAAGAATGTTGTCCTCATGGCAAGCGATGCAATGATGGTATTTTCAAGGCATGACACTTCTTATTAGTCACATAAATTATCCTCCAATGTGCAAGATGGGGATTGCAAGGACGATGAAAAAAAAGTTGTGTAACAGGTCTACACTAGCCTCTTCTGGGAATTTCGAGATGTTTTCCCTTGGTCCTACACGGAAATACCCAGCATTTATCCAAGTATTGTCATGCACGAGATACCCACTTACCCTGATGTGAAACCTATTCGCCAACGTCTTCGTCCTGTGCACCCTAGAAAGGCAGCTGCCATAAAAGGAGAAGCTGAAAAACTTCTCAAAGCATGCTTCATTTATGCGATCCCGTTGACAGATTGGGTCTCTAACATTGTCCCTGTGGAAAAAAATAATGGCACCATTCTAGTTTGTGTGGCTTACCACAATATCAATCGTGCTTGTCCGAAGGATAACTATCCCACTACCTTCATCGACCAGATTATCGATGAGTGTGCTAGGAGTGATATTTTCTCCCTTGTGGACGGGTTCTCTAGTTATAACCAGATTAATATACTATCGGCTGATCAACATAAAACCACCTTCATTTGTCCATGGGGAACTTTCACGTATAAATAGCTTCCTTTTGGCCTGAAAAATGTTGGTGCCATGTTCCAACGGGCAATGTCATATGATTTTCACGATATTAAGAACAATGTTCAGCCTTACCAGGATGACCTCCCGACTCATTCCGCTAAGCATTAGGACCACCTGAAACACCTCCGTCAAATTTTTGTTCATTGTATACGCTACAACATTCATCTTAATCCGCATAAATGTGTCTTCTATGTCGAATCCGGCAGATTCCTTGGGTTTGTTGTTTCCAAAGACGGTATTCGTCTTGATCCTGTTAAGGTCGAAGCTATCATTAATCTCCCCTCACTGTCCTCTTTACACCAGTTGCAAAGTTTGCAAGGGAAAGCTAATTACCCACATTGTTTCATACCGAACTATGCTAAGGTAGCCAAATGTTTTAAGCGATTGCTTAAGAAAGGCATCCCATTCCTATGGGATGAGATTTCCAAAAACTCTTTCGATGCACTGAAGACCATTCTTGTCAATACTCCTCTTTTGCATCCCCCAAATTATCATCGCGATTATTCACTCTGTCTAGTTGCCACTTTTAGCACTATCGCCATGGTTCTAGTACAAGATGATGACAGTGATAATGAGCATGTCTTCTATTTTCTCAGCCGCAATATTCTCGACACTGAAACGCGTTACGCTCACGTTGCAAAGTTCACGTTGGTAGTTGTTCAAGCCGTAAAACGTTTCCGCCATTATATTTTACTCTGCACCACCACCGTGATTTCTGATTGTAACCCCATGACCTATATTTTAACTCGAAATTTGTTGGGGAGAAAGTACTCTAAGTGGATAGTTATCCTCTAAGAGTTCGATTTGGAGTTCACTACTGCCAAATCAAAGAAATCATTGGTTTTTGTTGAATTGATCTTCTCCTTACCCTCTGCCTCTGCTCCTTCCAGTTCTGAGGAACTCATTCCAGACGATACTCTTTTTTTTATTAGCACCCTCAATCCATGGTACAATGATATCATCATTTATCTCAAGACTTATACTTTTCGGTCCGAGTCAACGAAAGATGCTCGTCGTTGTATTTGTGATCATTCACAACCCTAACACATAATTGGAGATACTTTATACCATCTCAGAGCTGATTTTGTCCTCCGTCAGTGTTTAACCCTCGAGGAAGCTGAAAAATTCCTTAATGATTGCCATTCTGGCGCATGTGGCAGTCACATGTCTGGGTATGCTACTGCTCAAAAAATTCTTCATGCCGGGTACTTCTGGCCTACCATTTTCAAATATTTTATCCTAGATTTTTGTAAATTTCACGAGTTCTAGATCTACTAGCGCAATATGCGCGCACCACCCACTCACCTCCATCCCGTCATTACCATTGGTCCTTTTGCGAAGTGGGGTATCAATTTTATGACATGTAACCCTCGCTCGATCGGGGGGCATGCTTATATTATTGTAGTCGTAGACTAATTCACCAAATGGGCCGAAGCAATTCCTACACTCATAGCTGACAGTAAGATGACCTCTCAAGTTCTCTTCAATCACGTGTGTTCTCACCACCCAAAATTTTCAAAAAATAACTTGAATTCTGTCAAGTTTGTAAGTAGATTGGTTAGGAGCATAGTATCATGAAATGATAAATTTTATGATATGGTATAAGTTTTTAGGATTGATTTAAGTTGTTAGGGGATGTATTCAAGTCATGTCAAAATGGTAAATCTAAATTAGATACTTTAATTAACCAAATGTGTCAAATCTAGCAACCTGTCGAAATTTTCCTGAGTCCGCAGTGTTTTTAGTACAAAACTAACAAATTTCACTACAGAAACACCTAGTAATTCCATAGCGACTCTAACACTTGTTAAACTAAATTCGCTACGAAATCTTGTTTTCCTGCAATGGTTTTTGCAAATTGATCAGTTATCAAACTTTGAGTGTTTCGAGGTCATGCTGTCAGAATAGGGTCATCATTGAAATTTTTAAGCTCGTTTGGGCATCAATTACCATTTTCTTATGAATTTCATCCCATTTTTTCCTAATTTACTCCTTATTCCTCACGCTTTATCTTTCATTCTTGTAAGTTGTTACTCAAGCAGCTCGTTGTGATTTTTCTTCCTCTAGAAGTCCACTGTCATACCAGCCCCCTATTTCCATAAACAACTTGTTGTCATCAACTTTTTACTGAACAGGTGTGAGTATCTAAAGAAGGCCACCGTTGCAAAACAAAGGAAATGGCTCCACCAAAAAGGACAAATAAACAAGGCTTACCATTCAGGTACGAGCCTGTAAGCCCAAAATTAATTATGGAGGATCCTAGTTCTGTGGAGGCTTTCACAAGAGAAGGTTGCATGCAGTTTTGTCAAAGATTATAGGGTCATCATAGACAGGTTTCAAAATATTTCACACTAAAATTCAAGGGAACTTCTAAAAAGTTTGATATTCTCCATATTCCAATTTCACCCGATAGAATTTCTCAAGAAACAGGAATCCCCATGATAGGAGATGAATGGTTTAAAGCCACAAAGTTTGATTTAAAAATTTTTGGTGATTATCTAAAACCTGAGCATGTAGGGATAAATATGACTGTAGGTATTCCTAGAACTTGTCTCAAAGATAACTATTCTAATCTACTGATGGTGATACATAAATACTTTACCTGCAAGGGTAGATTTCATACAATCTACATGTATCATTTCAAGTTGCTGCATCATTTTATAGGAAAACAGCTAATGGATATCCCTTTCTACCTTTTTAGAAGCCTTGGAAAAATGGCAGATAAGGTGCAAGGTAGACCTAAAAGAAGTGAAACTTCCATCTTTCACCATGGATTGATCAAATTACTAGTATTGGAAGAATTGAATAAACTAAAAAGAGACTTGGAAACCTTTTTCTTTATGAGTGGGTATAAAATAGATGCTTTAACTCCAAGGAAAGCTTATAAATCCAAGACTCTTACTCCTAGATAAGAAATGGATGCCATTGTGGAGACAGAAGGTGATAATCAAGAAGGTTTGCAGACTTCGGCTGAAATCATGGAGATAGAAGCTGAATTCATTCAAGAAGAAACACCTCATCCAAAAATTAGCAAGCATGTTACAGAGCTTGCTACAATTAACAAGTCTAAATATTTTGCAAAAAAATTCTAAAAGAAGCACAAATAAATTCACTAGAGGTAAAGGCAGGCTTGAAGATATTTTGCAGGCTATAGACACTGGAGAGACACCTGTAGTGAAAGCGGTTGAGGTAGAAGGATCCAAGGTTAAAAGGAAGGGTCTTACTGCCAAGAAATTATATTTTTCAACTAAAGATTCAAGTTTTATATTTAAGCCTATAAAACCTTTCATCGGATCACAGATTTCTGAGATTACTAAAAATGATAGCAAGCAGCAGAGGAAAGATAAAGGAAAAGGGGCAGTAGTGGAAGAAATCATAGTCATATCTCCTTCTGAGACAGACATTACTAAAGGAAAGGAAGTTAAATCCAAAAGGAAGATTCAGAAGGAGTCTGAGGTATACTTTCCAAAATAACAGCTTAAAGATAAAGAAGAAATTGTCAAAAAGAGAAAGGGAAAAGAAAAGGTCACAAAGAAAATTGAAAAAGAGCTTCTTAAAGAATAGTTGAAAGAGATTAAATAAGAGCTAGTTGAAACAAACGTGGAGCTAGAAAGATACAAACAAGATAGACAGTTGATATATGAGGTGAAAAATAAAGTGACTGAACAAGTTACCCACTTTAAAAAAACCATTGGAAAGGCCAAAAATCTGCTTAAGAGATCATAGCCTTTGCACATCATGATGAAACACACAAGGTAGAGAAATTTATGGTTATAGGCAGAAAGGAAAAGTCTTCAGAGACAAGTCAAAGAATTGAAAGAACATATGGAGATGATGAAGATAGAATTAGAGAATAAAGGTTTGGAAAGAAAGGTTGTAGAAGAGGCTACTAAAGTTACTCATGAAGAAGCTGTTGATAAATGAGAAGGTAACAGTAAATAACATATCCTTTTTGTCTTATACCATAATATTTCACATTCAAGTATATTCATGGACCTTTTAATAGGCTTAAATTCTAAATTTTTCCAAATCCATGAGAAATTAGGAAATTCCGCAACGTATCCTAGGCTTGAAGCCCAGTTTTTGCTGTAGAATTTATGAAGATATCTTTTTGGTTCAAAGCCAAGTAAATTGACCTGGTTAAGGAACTCTAAGGTTTGTATTTAAATTTTTTTGATCACCTAACAACATCCAATGTTCAAAATTTTCAGAGGTACAACACAGATGGCCTAATTTTTTTCGCTACAAAAGTACCTACAAACTTTGTTTTTACAGCAAAGTTAGTTTTTGGAAATGTCTGAGGGGTAAGTAACTTTTTCAAAGCTATTCTCCATGGGAAATGTCAAGGAGTATCAAAGCAGTGATAAATAGTATCAGAACAGAATATTACTGAATGGAAACATTTTTCATGAAGATGGTTTGGAGATGCCAACTCATCATGCTGCCATATCATCAACATAATAGCTCCTTAACAGTAGGCAGAACAATTTCATGAAGATAGTGAGGGTATTTATGTTTTGATTGTGGTCAGTATTTTTGAAGGACATGATTCCTTTCGAGGAAGTGGGATTATCTTTAGATAAAATTGTAATAAATAGGTGTTTGAGTTATGTTAAGACTCTAACTCCTAATTTAGTAGGTGCCAGTGTCTAGTTATAAATATCTAGTTTGTGGATAGATTAGGTGGCAGTAAAAGAACTTAATGATCTAGCCATTTGGAAGATTGGGTGTAAAGGCTATATTCCTATAAATAAACAGTACTTTGAAGTATGAAGGATTGGAATATGTTATTGTTGACTTCTACTATTGTAAACAAGTTTTCATCAGTAATAGAGAGTGGCTATTGGTTTCATCCTTCACTTGAGATTCATTTGATGTTTTCATGAACACTGTTTGATTACTCAGAATTCGTGCTTTTCATGCTCTTAATTCCTTTTAACATTAAACTATTGGATATCTTTCTCAATGTCCTGCTTTCAGTATCTTAATGTTCATTACTCAGAATTCATGTTTCTCGTGCTCTGACTTCCTTTGAACATTTATATATTGAGTAAACTTTGTGTGTGTGTGTGTGTGTATTCTACTTTAATTTAAATATCTACATGCCTCAGCTTCCACAAGGAGAGATTTTGTCATTGAGATCCCTGTCACTGAATCCATAGCCCAATGGTAGTAAGCCTTCATTTTTCAACCTGTAAACATAAAAAACCAAGACACAACTTATAGAATCATCCATCTAGTACTATCATTATTCAATATCATAAAACCCCCTTGAGAGAGCCCTCTCAAACTTAAGAGGCTAAGCTTCAGTTAGAAGTGGTTTGAAAGAGTTACTCCAAGTTTACCATTGAAGCAGCCCAAAAGGACTCAATTTGGTGATAACAACATGATTTCTAGGTTTGGAGTCCCTCAAGCCATTTTCACTCACCATGGCTCCCATTTTCGCCATTATATGATGGTTGATTTGACTACTTAGTTGGACCTGCATCACAACAACTCAACGTCGTACTACCCCCAGGCCAATGGTCAGGTCGAAGCCGTGAAAAAAAATTTAGTCACTATGCTTCAACGTACTATTGGGATGCACAAGTCCAATTAGAATCTCATGTTGTTCTCAGCTCTCTGGGCTTACCGAACCTCAGTGAAGGATGCAATCGAATTCACACCATTTCAACTTGTTTATGGTCTAGAAGCTACCCTTTCGATTGAATGTGAAATTCCTTCACTCAAGCTGGCTGTCGAATTACTTTCGAATACTTCACCAGAGGAAGAACATCTTCTATATTTGGAGAAGCTTGATGAAACTCGTTGCTTCACTGCTCTAGTCATAGAAGCACAGAAGAAGTGGGTCAAAGCCCACTTTGACCAGACAGTTTCCCCTCATACCTTCGTACAAGGAGACTTAGTCCTCTTGTATGACCAAGCCCATGATAATTCATGGGAAGGTAAATTTGAACCCATGTGGCATGGGCCCTACATCATTAAATGTGTTTTGCAAAAAGGGGCCTATGAGCTTATTGACTATGAAGGCCATCTCCTGGATCAGCCCCGAAAAGGGTTGTATCTCAAAAAATATTATGCATGAGTTTTCTCGTGCATTTATTTTGTACATAAATGTGATTTTTTCATTTTTATACATTTTTGGCTTGGTGTGCTTTGCGATCAGTTTTTCCTGCTTACTATGTCTTTTCTTACTATGCAGACCTTATGTCGGTTTCGCTGACGATGCCTCCCACAGTACTCGGAACCTATCCTCCGCGGCTTAGGTAATTTATGATCCTAACGGTGAGTTAGTAGACCTTTAAGGCATTTTTCTAGGACGTACAAATAACAATGTCGTTGAATACAGTGCAGTTATCGAACTTCTAACTGAAGTTATTGCCCTTGACATTCACGAATTAATTGTAAACCTAGACTCTCAGCTTGTTTTTCTCCAGCTCAATGGGCGTTATTCTGTCAGAAACCCTCATATTTTAAGGATGTATTTACATGTTCGTTTGATAGAAAGGAATTTTGATTATATTACATATCAAAATATTCCCATAAGAATGAATACGTTAACTGATGCAATAGATAATCTTGTATTAGATAGGCATTTGAGGAATTTGTAAAAGTAATCATCATTACATAGTAAGATTTAGACAGGAAAATAAGCATATATATATATATATATATATATATATATATATATATATATATATATATATATGTATATGTATATGTATATGTATATGTATATGTATATGTATATGTATATGTATATGTATATGTATATGTATATGTATATGTATATATATGTATATATATATATATATCGATTGTTTGCATCGGCTTATACATCATAGTTCAAAAAATATGTATGTGTTTCAATTACATCCTGAGATGCCATGTCTCTCAAAAAATGCAGAAATAAAACCCAGGAGTCTAATAAACATGGTGCTCATGATAGCACATAACTGCCCGTACGACATGTCTCAGCAGTCGATGAATGCGGTTAGAAACCCTCGTAGTGTGTCGATGGTAAGAATGGGGAATGTCCTCAAATCTCACATACTTTGGGATCCCATTCGTGAATCCCTCCAGGTTACGTGAAATTTCTTCCTCGTTATTACCTCCCTCACCATGAGGGGCCACTTCGAACTCTCTTTCGACCCTCCGAGATATCATAGACATCCCCGCGGGTCTCTCGGGTCCAACATCTACAACACATGATAAAACATCAGAACACACATATATATAAACCAAAAAATTCGTAATACTCATAAAAATCCAAAAAATGAGTTTTTACCTCTGTCCTCATCCCATTTGTTACCTTCCGGAAGTGGAAGATCTGGATCACCCCTGAAATCAGTACCGGTATATGGCCAGTCCTCCACCACGATGAGTTGTCGGCTCAACCAGTCAAAGAACTTTGGTCTCCACGACATATGTTGCCCACCCCCTGATCGAGGCATCAACTCTGCCCAACGGACCATCCGTGGCTCTCATGATAGTGGCCTAGGTACAACTACCTCCTGATGTTGGAATATTGGTAATCATTCTAGGATGAATGATATCAAAATGGACCCATACCCAAACTGAGTTAGTTTACCCTTTTTTGGTCAGCTGACCTTTCATATTTATCGTCACTGATTTCGCCCAATTGAATATTGTCAAAGACATGCAATCTATGGCTAATTGGAGTTGAGTCTTTGTGGCTTCATGGGGAGCTTGAGATCTGGCAGCTCGAGTAATGGTATGCAACACTACCCTCAAAGGTAATTCGTGCACTTTCTGGATGTCTAGTTTACCGCTCTTATGTGCTTTGCGTGTTTCAGGACACACTCTCCCTATCAGCATGGCCATGCTCTCTCCAAGGATCCAAGTACTTTTCATTCGTGCTCGCTCTCCCCTCTGCGACAATATTGTCAAGAAGTAGATATCAGAGACTTCTGTCTCCAATTCCTGGTCATGGATGATGAATTTCTCTTGGTCAATGTCCCATACACTAATCAAGTATTTCAGCAGCTCTAATTGAGCTCTCAGACATGGGGTCATGAAAAATTTAAGGAGCCCACAGTTCCTCACAACATCTACACATGCACGTCCTCCATGGCCTATGCATCTTCTGCCCCATGCTCCCCCTCTTTCCATTATATTGCCATTACAACTGGTGATTCTTCCTGCAAAACAAAATACGAGATTCCATTAGCCATATTGCTAAAAACTAAATCGATTTTGATAATATTTTTGGAAAATATTTTAAAAAAACTTATGCGCAGCGCTCAACGCAACTGTTTTTCAAAAAACAGTGCCGAGCGATGCTTTCCTTGTATAAAAATCACAGAGGTCGGTGTGGCTTCATGCCGAGAACTGGCGCCGACCACCACGGATGTGAGTTTTTAAAACTCTTCCATAAAATATATCAAAACATGAAAACATATGAAAAATGTATGAAAGTGCAGGGGAAGTTCATGGCTCTTACCTGGAAGAAGCATATTCGTCAATGGCCTCCTGGATTGCTTGCAATCAACTCCCCAAATTCACAATGAAAAACGGTGAAAGTGCTCACAAGAGAGTGAAAAGGTAAAAGTGAATTGTTTTTTACTATTGATTTATTTTATAACCTTTTCTAAACCTAATTATGTTTTTGGACACATTTTCAGTTTTTTTTTTTTTCTTTCTTGAAAATGGGTTTTACATTTGTTTCTTATGCAGCAACAGGTCCTAAAACTGGAAACGATGAGGAAACCAGTCATTTTTTATTACTTTTTTAGACTCGGTAAAAAAAAGAAAAAAAGTCACCCCCTGGAGTTATCTTTCAACTCTTTTCTAACTCTCAAAATATGAAAATATTGTTGAGCTCTTGTCATTTTGAACTCGCTAAAGGTTGAAAAACTTCATCTACCCAATATAAATTTACCCCTTTTTTGGGTTGGGACAAATTATTTAAGAAAAATGAATACCTTAGTCGAACATGGCTTAGAGGTTCTCTCAGATATTGTTTTCTACCTTTTCAGGTCTAAGAGGCAACCTACGAAAAGGGACCTTCTGGAGTTTTCTTTATTTCCTCTTTTAAAACTCTCTAAACATGAAAAGGTGTCGAGTTTTCCCTTTGTCAGACTCGTCAAATCTAAATGACATTGGAAGTCATCGCCATGACGTTACCGAGTTCCTCCTTCCTAGGGCTTGTGAGATGTACTAGGATGGATTTGTCTGAAGGAAAAACTTACATGAAAAGAATATGTTATCTCATTCAAGCTTGTTTTAAAAAATAATTGGGGTACTCACCAGAAATGGTGGGGGGAAATGGAACTAGTTTTTAGTTGAGTCGACAGTATGTCTCTCTTGAAAATGACACTTGTCAACTGAGGTACATCCTACATTCGTCATTTTTCCTCCATGGTTTTGGGTTATCCATTTTGACCTCGTCTACTCTTTGCTTCGTCACCATGACCTCAGATCCCTCGATGTCAAATATTACCCAAATTCTAGATTCGTGTCACCCATATGTTCAAGAGAAGTCCCTTCTGTAGTTTTTCAACCCCTGATCCTCTATTCAGTCTTGATTCACTATCATCTTATTCCTCTATCTCACGTTGAAGATGTGGGAAAAATTATGGCCCTCCTTTGACTGATCACTCCCTATAGACTTCATCTCATTATCCAGGAAGTTGATCTAGATATTCCCCTCTAGTACCTTAGAGCTTGCATGGATCAATGGCAAGTTCTTCACATTCGACAACATGTTCTCATCATTGGCCTTTGATCGGCCGATTTCATGGATGTTCGACTCCAGTTCATTTTTCATATTCCATGGATTGTACTAGCAATACCTTGAGAGCCATTGTCATTATTGGTGGTTTCTCTCATGCCTGTTAACAACTTCCATCATCGGCTGGTAATAAGGTGACTTTCTTGCATGTTCGACTTCAACTCATTCATTCACATGCCTGAATTTGTATTGAGCACAAGACCCTGGGTTTTGTTTGATGAAATATAGGCTGCGGGACAATTTGGTTTGTCATGACTGTATACACGACTATTCTGATTGGATGGTTGAGGCCATACCTGAGTCTATTTTATGATCCTTCTCACTATATGGTTGTGTCCATACCATGGATCTTATTACATGTTCTCTATTATGGATGGTTGTGCCCATACCTCGTACTCATGTGTTAGAGATATCAGTCATAATTGATGTTGCAGGTCCTTTGACGGCAACGTTTTGGTTTGGGCATGTTCTCGTAAATAATTTCACCCCTCCCTCTCTCTTGGACTTCGTGCTTTAGGGGGCATATGTTACACAACATTTTGTCACCATCCCTACATTCCCTATTCTGAATACTGGAGGACCATCATAGGGACCCCTGTGTACTGTCACATATCATAATGAATGTCACTGAATCCCTTAACATGTAAGGAATAAAATCTTTATAGACCATTCCTAAAGTAGACCCTTAACAACATGTAGTTTTGGGTCAGTGTTGTGGTGTGGTTATGTCCTCACGCCCATGGCCATATTTGCACTAGGCCTCGTGTCGTGGTCACGTTTTCTCTGAAGAAACCCCACGCCGAGTTACTTTTGGAAGGTTTTTTAATATGGAAATGAAGCTTCTAATATCTAACAGCTTCGTGGGTGGAATCATGGATGTTTGTTCGACTGGATGTGGTCAATTTTCTCCCTTTGGCCTTCTAGTTCCTACAAAAATGCAACTTCCCAAAGGGATAGACCTTTCCTCCAACATAAGTGGATCCCAAAACTCTTCCTCCACTCCTATAAATTCCTCTTCATCCCATTTATTCAGCTAGCTAGAATAGACCAATAGCTGGTGTGCAGAAGATAACAAAGAATAGTCCATAGTTGTGAGAGAGAGTTTGAGCCTTTCGCCTCTTTGAGTCAAATCGACGAATGAATGCTTTGGATGCGTGCCCAAATGAACCCGTCAAAGGAGGTCTACAGCGTCAAGGCGCAGGTTGAAAACTCACTTTTATACATTAATATGACATGACTGATTTCTAGTTCCATCTTTTTCTATGTTAATATCCAAAGTTTCTGACTCTCCTTAACTAGTTAGATAGTCGTAAATGAATATGTAGGCACATATTATTTTAGTGTTTTCTTGATCTTTGTGCAGGTTTTTGGATATCGCTACCAATGGAGTGCAAGGCTTGAAGAACAAAGATCAAGGGATCACTGCAACATACTACGTCAAGAGCGTTGGATTGAGGTAGGACATCTATTCCAATCTACATTTCATTTATGAACTATGAATTTAGAGACTAGCATGTTCCCTTGTTGCTATACCCACCCTAGGGATAGAGAGATCACCTCTGTCCACAGAGGGGATTTTCCTGCTCAACAATATATAATGATTGGTGGGAAACACTCTCATAGTGGAGGAAATACAATTAAATAACGTTCTTTTCCCAGGGGTGATGTCTTTCATGGCATGAAGACTCACACATAGGAGAAACTCGACACCACTATATGCTTGAAATATATGAGGATGGGTGCCCCTATAGGTGGTTTGGTTGGAAACCATCATTGGAAGATCAACTATTTGGATCTTACCTGACATCACCTCAAGTTGGATCTGCTTATCACCACAGGTGCCCCCGTGAGTGGTAAGTGGTATTCATTCGGTCTACGGCAAGCGAGTGAGAAGTGTAAGAGAGCATGATATCATTTATTCGTGTCATGTTCATGTCACTCCTCCAACCCACCACCTCATCTATCATTCCACGTCACCCCACCACCTCATCTGTCATTCCACGGCACCCTACCACCTTACCAGTCCACGTCATCTCCCCTCACGTCAGCATGTCATACACTTTTGTCTGCATTCATTTACTTCGTTTTTTCCCTCGTTTCTTTATAAAAAACCCTTTTTCTTCATTCAATTATTTTTACTATTGATCGCTCCAGAGATTACTAATTCCCAACTGCATCTAGCAGCTTGCCAACTCAAATCCAACATCAGCTAGTAATTATCAGGTATTTATTCCACTACGCAACATTGTCTAATTGTCCAAAATGTAAAATAAAACTTCATTAGTGGGTTCTGCAACCCATATCTCGATTATGGACATAGAAAGAGATGTTTTTGACCTCGTATTCTCACTAAATTTCATGGAATTGCATCAATGTGTCTTAGTTGTTCAATTGGAGTCAGATGTATTTTCTAGGGTCGTTGACCCATGTCTATTAACTGTAATTGTCCCTAAAAAACACCCTTTTCCTAAATTCATTACTTGGTTAACCTCATCCCTCTATCCTAAAAAAAATTATGTAATGAATTCATTGGGATAAAATGTTTTTCATGTTTCTGCATTGTTGATTCAATAAGCCTTGTATTTTTCACAATCTGACCAATACACTTCATTTTCTGAAGAAAATCTTGTGGCCACTTTCCAGAGTCTCTCTGCAGAATATTATGCCAAAATTTCTTTCCACATTATGCCACATGGGAATACTTTGTCTCTAGAGCCAAACATGTTCCCTAAAGATAATTTTGATGGAGTTAGGCCCATTTTGTAGGAAATTGTCAAGATTTTTGGAAAAGATGATACTTCCATTGTTGATCGAGCATCCATAGCGATGTTTCATTTAGTAATGCAACCTAATGTAATTCTCAATATACCAGCATTTTTGGAAGATTCATTTCATACTCAATTGTTTAATTTTAGTCTCACAAGGTGTTTTATATTCCCTTCTTTGTTGATCTATTTGTTCTTATATGTCCATATGGATCATATTCATGCACCTTGGATTAAACATAATGGACCCCAACAAGAAGAAATAGTGAGTGATAAATGGGACTGAAACTATAAGAATACATCCCAGTTATGAATATTTTTCATATTTTATAGCCTCTTTCATGTCAATGGTCTACACCATTATTAACAACTTTGTTCCACCTAGTATATTTCCCAAAGCCCAGTCATTCTTATAGTTGAATAGAGATGTCAAAGTGGAAAATTGGTTTGCATTTGAAGATTATATAGAAATTAGGTTGTATGGAAAATAAGTTGCCCCTTATAGGCTTCCATCTTTTGTACCTATGAGGTTGTTTGCATAAGAATTTATTAGACAAAGTTTAAATGCGGACCAAGTGAATTCTATGCTAGATATGAAAGGATATTTGTTCAAGTTTCACGAGATTGTTGGGCCTTTTATTGTCAATAAATATAAGGTTGTAGAAGAGGTAGATAAAATGCTATAGGAGATGTAGTTTCAAAAATGGGATAAGTGGTCCTATGATCTTTATCATATTATTTCAAATAGAAGAGTGAAAAATTCTTATGCACCATATGTTCATGAAACAAGGCCTAAAATTGAAAATCTTACAAGTGGTGGCTTATTTGATTCATAGGAAAGGAATGGAGGTTGAAATTCCCTAACCTACAGAGAAGACAAGGATACATAGAGAGGAAACATAATATGAGCCGTTGGTGGAAAATCCTTCTACTGGATTTGGTTTCCAATTGCAGTTGGGAAAGGTAAGATGTGCACCTTCCTCTCCCATTCTTGAAGAAGGTGAGAAGACTTCATTTACTTTTTTCAAGGAGTCTTATGATAATGTTGAAGAAATAAATAAGAATATCAAAGAAAATGTGATTACTCGGCTAGAAACTCAATCACTCTGGAAGATCATACTAGATAGCTGTCAACTATGGACCTGAAGAGGAATCAGATAAAACTTTATATTGTAGGGGAAGGTCTCAGACTTGATAGCTCTCTACACTATCTCTAATCGTCTCACACTGATCCAAGCAATTTGGTCCAATAGTTAACCAATTCCTTGCCTCTATCTAACTAGAATTTCTCACGCATTCCTGAGGGAATTGAGCCCCTATTAATTAGGAAATTCCCACTAATTTATTTTGCAATACATCCAAGGCATCCTACTGACATCATGCATGACCTATACAATTTTCTAATTATAAAATTGATAGTTTATTTCCCTTTAATACCAATCTCAACTTGGAACTCTGTAGATCTGAAATGCAACAACTATTTAGAGTGAATTATCAGTTATTTGATTGATCATTGCATGTCAATTAAATCATATTTAATTCAATGGACCTCTCACTAGCTCATCCACCAGTTAGAACTAGTTAAACTGTTAAACTGATTTTAACTCAAATAATTAAGTTAAACAATTACAAGTCAAAATAAATTGCAACTAGACCCCCTAAAACATAGAGTGAACTCTCTATTCCTCCAGTTTGACCTCAACTCGAATTTATTGAGCTAACTAAGTCTTCCCAGCTCATTTAACTCATACAAGTTATTTAGAGTGAATTATCAGTTATTTGATTGATCATTGCATGTCAATTAAATCATATTTAATTCAATGGACCTCTCACTAGCTCATCCACCAGTTAGAACTAGTTAAACTGTTAAACTGATTTTAACTCAAATAATTAAGTTAAACAATTACAAGTCAAAATAAATTGCAACTAGACCCCCTAAAACATAGAGTGAACTCTCTATTCCTCCAGTTTGACCTCAACTCAAATTTATTGAGCTAACTAAGTCTTCCCAGCTCATTTAACTCATACAAGTTGTCATGTGATGTGGAATTACAATTTCCTTTTAATTTAATTAAGGGAAAATTAAATTAGAAGCCTCTTCTTGTTGCCAATTTCAACACTCCCTCGCAAAAAGAAATGGATTGTCTACTACCCTGATTCTACCTCTGTGGAACTCAATTTTCCTCTTGACAGTGTCTTTGTCAATATGTCCGCATCTTGATCCTCCATGGGAATTTATTCTAATGACATAGTCCTCCTCTATACACAATCTTTGAGATGGTGATACCGGATATCAGTATGCTTAGACCTGTCATGAAAAACTGGATTAATCGATATTTTGATGCAACTATAGTTATCACAATGAATCATTGTCGGATCCATATGTCAATCAAACACAAAACAAGTATCTTCCTTATCCAAATGGCCTCACATGTTGATTGACTAGAAACCTGATCCAGGTGGATATTGGTGCCCACCTGCCTATTCCACTTCGACCCCCACCAATTTTTCTTTCAGTTTTTCAATTTCCTTAATTATAGCATAGTTTACTATCTGTAGCATTTTTTCAAGTCCTGAACTTCCGGAGCCGTTTTGAGGCCCTAAATGATGTTTTTTTGGGAAAAATGGGAGCAACATGGAATTTTCTTCGATGTTGCTTACATCAAAAGTTATATTCCTTGAAAAGATATTTCTAACGAGGAATTGTGCTCGTCAAACGTAGATCACATGCCAAAGTTACGTCCTTAGGAAGTTGATGTACTAATTTACCCAAACAGGGCCCATTGTTTTGGCGCTCCATCTCCTAGGGTTAGGTTTTTGGATGTTTAGGGTTTTCCATTGTTTCTCAATATAAATAGGCCTTCAAGCCTCATTGCAACATAGTTCAGAGGCATGTAGCCACTGCATCTCTTCTTAGAGATAAGCTACCAATGCCTTAGCTAGTTTATTTCCATTATGTCTGTAAGTATATTTAAGTTATTTGTTATTAATGAAATAAAGTCTTATTTCTGTTGCATCTATGTGTTTATGTGTATTTATGTATTTCATTTTGTTCCTGCATAAATCTATATCACAACCATGTACTCTACATTTGATGAGATGAGTGCAACTGATCTCTACTTCCTATTGTACCAAGAAACCATTGTTGACCCAATGCTAAATATTCCCCCTGATGTGCTCTTCCTGTCAAATGGACTCCCTGCCCAATTTGCATCTATGAAGCCTTGAAGCTTCACTCCCTCTGTCTACTTCTACCATAGCCAAAACACTTTAGTGACGCTGAGGTATCTCAACACATGCTTGACTGCCTTCCCAAAGAGCTTGGTAGGCTTAACCATAATTTAACTAATTCGGTTAATGACATAGCATATGTATTATTGTGTGTTCACCAAATACATGAGTGAACCCACAAGGTGCGTGTAGATGGTAGATGTTGGGCATGGCCCAACTTGGTCCAATTTCTATTTATATGCTCTGCATTTTGAGGAAGCGGAGCACACGAACTAGAAAAGATAAATCAATCGCGTGGAGTTTTAGGATTTCTAGGGGCTTTTGGGCAGGTCAAAGCCCCTCTTTTTGTAAACATATCAAGTTTATCTTTATAATTTTATGTCCTCCCATGGTATGTGGACCATGGTATTAGATGTATGCGAAGGCTATATAAAGCAATGTATTCTCAAGTCATAAGGTATCAATGTATTGAGTCTGTAATTTTCACTATCTTTCTGTGTTAATTTGGGCCAAAGGGAAGGCTGCACAGCTGTGTGCACGGAGGCCTTGAAGGGTATCTGCAACTGTGTGTGCGGGCTGAAGAAGGGTTGTACTGAAAAAGATACATCATTAATAAATAAAAGGAAGTTCTGAAGAAATTATGTGTTGTGTGTGAAATTTTTTTACTATCTGTACTTGAAGTTATTTTATGCATCGTGAAATATTATTTATATGTTTTATAGTGTGTTGAATACTACATAAAACTGGTAAAGGTGCAATGTGTGATAGTATTAAATAGAAATTAAGGCATCAACTTTGAATTAGATAACTGCATCCGTGCGGCTCGAAATAAATTAAGGAAGAAGTTTGGCAGTAAATTCATGTCCTATTGTCCCTCTGGATGCAGAAACCTGGTTCTATCATCCCCCAATATTGCCTCAAGTGATATTGCGGTCTGTGCTGCAGATCGTTGCCGAAAGGGTCGGTAATAGATGGTTTTGTTGGTCGCGTAGCTAACTCTGAACCTGGGTCTAACCCCTCCAAGCCAAAAAATGGTTTCATTGTCGGGACTGGGATTTGATTGATATGACATGTGGATGTGGCACTCGACAAGAAAGGAGATCCAAGACTGGGTAGATAAGAAGGAGCGAGAATTTGTAGTGCAAGAGAACAAAAATCTGCAATTATCGACAAAAGCTTGGTTACAAAGATATATTTCATAGATCAACATGAGATATTATTCTCATCGTTCACTAACGAGCTACAGGAATGGTTTTCAAGATTGATTAAGAGTAATACTTGCTTCAATAACAATGCACCTACTACGTGAAACCTTGAGCTGATAAAGCAACTCAAGGAGACTAATAACAAGATCTCAAGATATTTTGATTCCTGGATCGATAGTATTCTTGGAGGCTTTATTACTGAGTTCTCTATTGACACGTCTATATCCTACAGTGAAGTCGAGCGAATATTTTTCAAGGGCCACGAGCCTAACTACTTGAAATCCTTAAAATTTTGGATTAACATGCTTTTATGTGAAAAGGGTGTACTGCAAATGCAATCAGATTAATGTTTGGAGGAAGTAAGTATGGATCTACACGAAATGGAAAATGATTTAGGGTATATTGTGAGAATTTAATTGAAACTGCTTACAGTCCGTTATTGGATGAATATGAGAGCGAAGAAGAAAGAAGTAACCCTACAATCCCTAGAGGTGTGTCACAATTAGGGGTTGAGGATAATCATGGCACCTCTAGGATTCTCCATACTGATACTCCCCCCACCCCTCATCCCCCTCCCCATACTTTCCCTCCCCCTCCACCTCCACCTCCATCTCCCCCATCCCCTCCCCCTTATACCCAAAGAGAAATGGCTAACGAAGTCAAGATACTAGTTTTTAAAGGTCAGGGATTAAAGGATCCCGAGAAATTTTGGTTTGTCGCTAAGGCAATATGGAAAGCGTGACATGTCACTCATGAACATACAAAGAAATCTTAGCTTGTCACAGTGTTGCAAGAGAGGGTGATGACCTGGTATATTAAGTATTCTACAACGAACCCAACTACTTCACTAGATGATATGAAGAAAGCATTGAATGCATAATTTAAGAAGCCAAAGTCGCAGTCGCAGTGTATTACTGAGATAAAGGAGATCAAGCAAGCAACAAATGAAACTATCTGGGAGTTAGATCAGAGATTCAAGAGCTTGATCAGGAAAGTCAATTTTCAAATTCTGGACGAACAACATAAGTAGTGGCATTAGAGGAATTTTGATGTCTAAAATTGGCCTCTTAAGGAAATTACAAAATAATAGTGGAAATAATAAAATAAGATTAGATTACATCATCAAATTTTAGAGGGAAAAAATAAGAAAACTGTTTTTCAACTTGTATTTTCAACTTATCTTCCTACGAGTCTACTCAAATTTCGAGTGACAACACTCCTTGGATGCATAATTTGATTCCTCATCCAAGGAGTACCCATGTTCCATACTTTTGATGGAACTTGCTACATGAAAATTGAGAAATACATGAAAAACATGATTTCAATCACGTTTTTTCATGTATTTCTCATTTTCTTGTAGCAGGGTCCATCAAAAGTATGCAACATGGGTACTCCTTGGATAAGGAATTAAATGTTGCATCCAAGGAGTACTCCTGCCCGAAATTTGAGTAAAACCTTAAGGAGATAAGTTGAAAATAAGAGTTGAAAAATTAGTTTTATTGTTTTATTATTTTTTAATATTTTTACTTTTTTTACACCAAAATGGTGAATCATCCCCCATGGTTAACATCATCATCTTGAATCCTATTGGTTATTATAAATTTTATTTTGGTTGTACAATTTTCTTAGGAGGCCCATTTTAGACCTGAAAAGTCCCCTAATGTTTATAGCTTCTCTATTTCCACATATTAGGATATCATTGACACGACAAAAGATTTCAACACAAGCCAAGGCCCTAGAGATTGCAATGAAGTTGGAGGCTTCGTCAGTAGCATATACCCATATAGGAGTTTATTAGATCCAGAGCTAGTTAGCAAGTTTACATTTGGAGCTGCAAGATCTGAAGAAGGGAAAGGAAATTCGATCTAATGTGTGATTCGAGGTCTGGTATATCAAATGCAAAGTAGAGGGCCATTATAAATATCAATGTCTTGTATATAGAGATTATTTGGCCATTGGCACACCTTATCCATTGAATCATGGGTCAAGTACATGGTGTGATATTTTCAAGGTTGCAGGCTAGCATCATATTAAAGAATTTTATTCAATGTAGAAGTATGTGCAGACCCCGAAGCGATTTTTTTGTAAATTTTTCATATTAGTGGGACATGATGAAAATAATTTTCGCAGTTATGATCTGATGATGGAGTAGACTGCAGGTGTGTATAGAATGCAATTTTAAGGGAGTGTGCATGAGGATAATGGCCAGCCTTCAGGTCACAGAGGATTCCAAGGTCGAGGACGTGGACGAGGAGGAGGTGTTGGTCGAGGGCGTGGCCAAATCATATGTTACAATTGTGGCGAAGAAAGACACTTCATGAGTGATCGTCATAATCCCACTACTGCCTCCTATAGGTATTGTCGAGATTTTGGTCATGTAATATAATATTGTATTGTTTTGATAGCAAGGATGCAAGAGAAGAGAAATAAGAAGCCCACATAGAACATACAGATGATGACAGTTGAGCCACGCGAAGAAGAACCTAGTGCTAACATCGTGATCTGAAGTGGCGCAACTATAGAAGAAGATAAAGCAGCAGGTAAAAAGCCTATGGAGGATACATGGGTCAGGAAGGCTGCATATAAGAATAATGGGTTCAATATGTAGAGAGAAAAGGAGAGATTTATGGAGGCAAAGAAAAGTTTCATGGAACCTAGAGCTTCGACATCTAGATCGCAACCATAGACTCAAAAAAATTTAATACCACATAAGAAAAACACCAAGGTGATTACTGCGAGGAAGGAGTTTGATCCAGTTATCTTGAGATCATTTTTGCATATTTGTATGAAGTTGTTGCGAGATCATAAAGCTATTGAGAGGCTCCAAGAACTGATTAATTCCTATGCTAATAAAGAAGAGCTGCAAAGTGAGAAGCGCACAATAAACCAGCTATATAGACATGAGAAGCGAATGGGTAGAGAAATGAGATTAACTACGCATATTGGAGAATACGAGTTGGATCAGGTAATTCTTGATATGGGATCAAATGCCCATGTCTTTCCGAAGAAGGCTTGGGAGAGAATGGGAAGACAAAGCTGCAGTGGTCGCCAATTCATCTAAGAATGGATAATCAACAAAACATCGTCCCTATGGCTAGATTGCCTGGTATTATAATAGACATTGAAGGAGCGCGCACTCCTATAGATTTTAAAGAAATTTAAATTGTGGATGACAACAACCCATATCTAGTGTTGCTTGGGTTGGATTGGGATTTTGATACTGATGCCATAATCAAGCTGAAGAGAAAGAAGATGGTGTTTGAGAAAGGTAATACAAGGGTCATTGTTTCGTTGGACCCCTCATAAGTAGCGCGCTACATAGACCTTTTCCGTGATGAATATGGTGATGCGGACATTGATAATATCTATAAGTTGACTACAAAATATGAAAATTGGATCAATTCCACTGCAGATGGAAGGTTAACTTGGGAGCATGATAGTACATATAGCTCTAATTCTCAAGAAGAATTGGAGAATTGACAGAATAGATTACATGAGCTAACTACCAGACAATGTGCAAGGATTACAGAGTCACTGTGCTACATCACCTATGAGGTATGTGAACCACCCTATTGTGATGGAATAGGAGATGTTATCTTATTCTTGAATGAATATGAAATAATAATACCAACAAAGAAAATATTGCAAGCGTTGGAGGTACAGCTGAGATCTACACCTCCTAGATGGTGGCGGATCTCACAACAAGAACATCGGGAGCTGGGAGGAATATAAAATATTCATGTGGATAACATTTGGGCTGGAAAACACAGGAATCACAATTAAATATGATGGTAAATTTGATCCTAGGGAAAATATCTATCAAAGCATTGAGTCTTGGGCTGAGATTCCAGAACAAAAGTGGGTCCATGGGTTCATCTACAACCTGAATAAGATTCCCATGAATTGGTATTTGGAGACAGAACTATACCATGGGACTGAGAACTGGACAAGTTTAGTTGATGGATTCATAATTACCTTCAACTTTGAAGATGATTCCCATGCATAGATAAATCTCTTTAGTAGATCAAAGAGAAGGTATTTAAACACACAACTTCGCTGACATGGACGCAACTAGATTGGACTGCATAGTTGAAGCAGGTATTGGAATGTTAGAATGTGACTGCAGAAGAGGATGAGGAAGATTCACGCAACATTAATATTCCTAAATCATAAGGACATCGCGAGGTTACTGGGACAAAACCTGAGATATTGGACATCGTGCAGCCAGCAAAGACAAAGAATGTTAATATTGGGACAGAAGAATTTTAATATTGGGATAGAAGAGGAGCCGAAGTTTTCCATGCTTGGAGACTATTGGGCCAAGGACACATTGAGTAAAGTTTCAGAATTACTGCATTAATATCAGGAGTTGTTCCCAAATAAGTTTTCGGAATTAAAATGCATAGTAGGGGACCTAGGAGTGATGAGGATTACCCTTAATCTAGATGCAAAGCTGGTGAAACAATGCCCATATAGATTGAACTCAAAGTAAAAAGAAAAAGCGAAGGAAGAATTCGAAAAGAATATCAAGGCTGCAATTATTAAACCTGTGGAGGAATTTGAATGAATCAATCCTATGGTAGTTCAGGAGAAAAAGACAAAGGGTGAAATCAAAACTTTTATGGATTTGAGGAAACTGAATGATGCATGTGTGCATGACCCATTCTCAACGCCCTTCACAGATGAAATTTTGGATAATCTGGGTGGACAAGAGTGCTTACTCTTTTACAGATGGATTTTCAGGCTACCATCATATCCGAATTGCACCAAAAGATAGGAGTAAGAGAAATTTTTCCACTAAATGGGGATCCTTTCAGTATACAATCATGCCTTTTGGGTTGAAGAATGCTCGTGCAATATTTTACAGAGTAGTAGTTGTATATTTTAAGGAGTATATACACAATTTTTTGGAGGTTTACTTCGATGACTCAACTATTTTTGGTCTATTAAAGAAACATGTTGCTAGCTTAAGGCTGATGTTCGATACATGTAGACAATATCAGATATCATTGAACTTGAAGAAATATATCTTTTGTGTTACATATGGTATATTGTTTGAACATGTATTTTGCAGACAAGGATTGATGGTGGATCCTGCGAATGTCACAGTTATTGTAAATTTTCCAGCACCAAATATCGTAAGACAACTACACACGACTCTAGGACACACTGGATACTACATGAATTTTATCAAAGGATACACGCAGATAACTGCGTTGATGGAGAAACTATTGAAGAAATATTTTCCTTTCCAATGGGATGAAGAATGCCAAAAGAGCTTATATATATTGAAGGACAAGATGGAAACTGCGCTTATCTTGGTTTTTCTAGGCTGGAGTAAGAAGTTCCATGAACATGTAGATGCATCTTTCATTTCTTTGGGCATCATATTGGAAAAACCAGGGGCAGGAGATATTGATCATCCCATAGTGTTTGCAAGCATAAATTTGTCCACCACGGAGAAGAATTATTCCACAACAATATGCGAAGGATTGGCTATGGTGTATGCACTCCAGAGTTTCAAGCATACACTTCAAAACGTTCACTGAACAATCCATGCTGAAGTATTTGGTGAATAAGCATGTTCTCAGAGGGAATATTTGTAGGTGGCTATTGTTGTTTCAGGAGTATGAATTTGAATTTGTAGTTAAGCCAGGAAGATTGAATGTTGGACCGGATCATTTGTCGAGGATAGAGATAGGAGAAGAACCCACAAGCATTGAGAAAGGATTTCCCGATGCAAAAAAAAAAAAATCAATAAGAGTCGCAGATGATCACTTTGTAGACATTATTCAATTTTTGACTGGCACAGGAATGGCACCTGGAAAATACACCACGCAGTAGAAAAAAGAGCTGGTATTCAAGGGAGCCAATTTTTCATTGATTGCACGGCACCTGTACAAAATGGGACCGGATGAGATACTACGTTGATATGTCCCCCAGCATGAAAGGAAAAAAAATTTAGCAGAATCTCATGGCGGAGTTGCAGGAGGCCATTATGCAGGAAAGACCACTACACAGAAGGTGTTGCGAGATGGATTATGGTGGCCCATAGTGCACAAAGATTCAAAGGAATATTGCAGCCCTTGTGATGTATGTCAGCGAACTGGGAGGTCGTCTACGAGAGATGAAATTCCCTTGAAACCACAAGTAGCATTGCAAGAATTTGATAGGTGGGAAATATACTTTGTGGGATGCATTAATCCACCAGGGAAGAAGACTAGCACAAGGTATATAATCACTGCGATGGATTATCTAACAAGATGGGCCGAAGCATAGCTGGTGAGGAATTGCAGCGCAGACACTGCTGTGAAATTTAACTTAATTATATTTTGTCCATATTTGGATGCTCAAATATCTTAACGAGTGACATAGGGTCACACTTATTGCATAGGATCATTGAAGCGTTGACTGAGGAATTTCAAGTGCATCATCACAAGAGTACATATTATCATCCTTAGTCGAATATTTTAACAAGATTTTGGAGAATGTTATTACTAAAGTATGCAATGTCAACATAAATGATTGGGATGCCATACTTCCAGCGGTGTTATGCGCATAGTGGAATACATGTAATAAGTCGACAGGATAGACTCAATTTAGGTTGATTTATGGACAAGAAGCAGTTATGCCTATGGAATATATTGTGCCTAGTCTAAGAATTGTAGCAGTTGTAGATATGGCAGACAATGATATAATGGAAGAAATGATTTAACAACTTCTCGCGTTGGAGGAAGATTGGTTCATTGTAGGATTTCATCAGCGGGTGTAGAAGGCACGCAAAAAATCCTAGCATGACATGAACATTAAGTAGAAATCATTTAAGGATGGATACTTGGTACTCTTATATGATATTAAGTTCGTGAAGTTCTGAGGGAAGTTCAAGACACATTGGTTGGGGCCATATATTGTATAGGATATCTCTGATGGTGGCACAGTTCAGCTCACAAAGTTGAATGGAGAATTGTTTCCTGGATAAGTAAACGATAGTAGATTGAAATTATATAGGGAGGAATTTGTCCCTGGAACTTCGCATTGACTATATGAAAGGGGAAAAGTCTTAGTGCTACAGGTAGTTGAAAGTGGGCACATGACTGTAAAATACTCTGTTGAGGAAGGAATTTGTCGATGATGGATTACTGCATAGTATTCAAGAGGACATTGAAGTCTGAGGGAACTGTGATGAGGAAAGAATGATTGTGACATGAAGGAAATTTCGTCAAAATTCACCCGAAATATGACCGTTGGAAGAGCAAAAGTTGATTTGATAGGAAATTTTCCGTTAAAAGGAGTGGGGGAAACACATTTATTGAGCATAGATGGGAAAATCTGCTGCCAATTCTGCATTAATGAGATCAATCTGAAGACAATCATGGGTCCTAAAATTCTAATTTTCTATAAATATCACATCTTGCTTCACATTTTGACACTTTTCTCACTAAGAATTAGAATTTGGATTTTGCGCCTAAGTGTCAGCCGACTGTTGAGATGCATGTTAGAGAATATTTTTGATGATATTTATAGGGATTTTATCAATATTGGATTAGCCATAATCATGACTGCTACACCACCACCGAGTGTGACAGGGACGAGATCACCAAGGAAGAAATCCACTACAGGAGAGGCGCAACCGAAAAAACAACCAGTAAAGAAGCCCGCTGCGGTTTCTAGTGTGAGAGAGTCCCTTAGAAAAAATATCACCAAGGACCAGAGGTAAAATTAGTGGCTCGATAAGAAGAAGAAACATATAGAGTTTTAGGTTACTGATGAGGAGGAAATTTCTGCAGATATTCCATAGGATATTGAAGCAGAAGAAGTTGAACCTATTTCTAAGTTGTCGCTGTATATAACCACCCAGGAAGATAGGTGCGAAATCAATAAAGGACCCCGGGACACCATGAAATTCAGTGTATTTACACCATTTTTGTCATATAATGTACCGTTTGAAGGGAACATTTGGCAAAGGTACCTCACCTAAGAATGGAGGACTGGGACTTGAACGACAGGATCACATATCCCCAGCTTGAGCCTAGCCAATACTTGTGAGCGGTGCATTACCTCAAGAATAATGTTACGAGGTTGGAGCCACACATGTGGGATGCAGGGATACAATAGGCAGGGCTGCTCAATATATTGTATGTTTTTCATTTTGGGCGTAGCAATATCAACATGGTTTTTGTTCAATAATTTTTGGTGTTAGTGCATGACAGGTGACTTTGGTTAGGCAAGAGGATACCCATTGATGATATGTTAACTCGCGGAATTACCGCACTTCCTTATCAAGGGAAGAAACCCGCAGAGGAGTTCCTAAGAAAAATCTAAGACAAGGTCATTGCCAACGAGATGAATAAATAGTATGGCATTATAAGAAGTCAAGGGGATATGATATTAGCTCCATCAAATATCCAGCGGTGTGCTTCGCCACAAAAATCCTGGTTGGAAAAATTATGAGGAAGTGTCGTGCAAATGAAGTGCTAGCACTTGTAGTTTATTTGGATGCGCAGTGTAGCAAAGGATTCCAGTATAACTAGGAGGGATATTTGTGCAAAGAGTTTATTGATAACTTTCACGAGGCACAAGAGGAAGGTAAGTAATTCCAATATGTGTAGTTATTGTTACTTATAACAGTAATGGCATGGAGGGAGCTCGTGTAGTCACAATTCCCCACTATGGATTCACATATATGTGAAGCTGCGAGGTACGCCTCGTTGTGGTTTACCAAGGAACCTACCCGGGCGGCGAAAAACAAAATGTTTTAGGTGCTGATTGTTGAAAAGTCAACAAGAAATGTATGTCTAATTTAGTTTTCCCTTAATTAAATTGGACTATAAAATGTAATCTTATCTCATAATCACTTGTAATAGTTAACTGAGTTTGATAAACTCAGTTAGCTCATGAATTTTGAGTTGAGGGTGGTTGGTGAGGCATGCAAAGTGATTCTATTAGTTATTGAGTCCAAGTTGTAGTTAGTGCGTTAGTTTAATGCATGAGAAATCAGTTAACTCAATTAATTGTGTTAAAATCAGTTTAACTAGTTGTAACAGATCGTTGCACTAATGAGAGGTCAAGTGAATTAAATCAGATTTAATTCACATGCAGTGATCTATCATGTAACTGATGATTTACTATTAATAGCTGCATGCATGTCAGTTCCAGTGGAGACCCAGTTGAGACACAGGTTAAAGGGATGTTAACTATCAGCTGTATTATTAGTAGGTTGCCCGCATGTAGTAAAACACCCATAGGATTTCCCATGAGCATTGTTCAGTTTTGGAAGTCTGAAATTCCTAAAGAATAGGTAATTCATTTCACATGAATTGCGCAAGCAAGGTAGGCTGAGAAGAGGATGAAAATTCGCAAAGTGTTGGTCGATTTTGTCCGAATCAGTGTGAGACAATTGTGAGAGTGCAGGAGACTCTTATGAGAAGAGTGCATTGTAATTGTTTCATGATTACTTGGTGAATATATAATAGAATATAAAGGGGTTTTGAGCAGTAAGCTTTCCCAAGGAAAATATCTATGTTGTGGATTGATTTTCTTCTTTCTTTACTTGTTGTGATTGGAGATCGTGTTTATTTTCCGCAACTAATTTGTAGAAGGATTCAATATATTTCTTTAGCATATCACATGATTGGATTGAATCCATTGGTGTACATATTGTTTGTATAATTTCTACATGTTATCGAAGCACAGGAAATCACTATAGTGGAGAAGAAATTGAGTTTGTGTTGAATAACATTTGAATTTACAGAAATATTCTTTGGTGCGACAGGTGGATCAAGATGGCTTTCAATGGCTTGAGATTGGAATATGCACTCGAGGGAAGTTCTAATTATATTGCGTGGAAAGACAGGATGGAGGCAGTTCTGGAGGACAATGAGTTGAAAGAATTCATTGATAATGACATTCCCAAACCCGCAGCAGCAAATTCCGCTCTTCTTGATGCTTGGCAAAAGAAGGTTGCAAAGATGAGGATGATCTTATTAGAGGGAGTACGAGACCACATTGTCTCAAGTATCCATGGAAAAGTGACTCCATATTCAATGTGGAAGGCTTTGACAGATCTTCTTCAGAGGCGCAATGACCACAGAAAATCGGCACTGAAGGACAACCTCAGGAAAATCAAAATGGAAAAGGCGACACTATTCCAAAATATTTAATTAAGTTCGTCCAATGTCAAGATGAGCTTGGGAGTGTCAGAATTACTGTAGCGGATGATGACTTGGTGAGCCTAGCTATTCTAGGCCTTCCCAAGAGTTGGAATAGTTATCATGACTCTATTAATGGGAGGGAGAATCTACTAGATTGGGAGCGACTTTGCTTGGATTTGGTACAAGAAGAATTTAGGCGGAATACCAAGGATGCACCCTCATCTGAGATAGATGATGGGAAAATTGTGCCTTGGCTAGTAAGGCAAATAAGGGGAAGGAAAATAAATCTTATTCCAAATCTAAGACCAACAAAGAAGGCAAGAATCGTGACATGTCCAGAGTGAAATTTTTTCACTGTCACGAGCATGGACATTATGCCACTAATTTTCCACAGAAGAAGAAATAAGGATTCAAGATCTCCAGCTGGTGGGGCTTTAGCCTCGCAATTTGAGTTGGACTTCTCACTCATCGCATGCATGGTGTCTAGTGCAATGGGATCAGTGTGGTACTTGGATAGTGGTGCATCTTTCCACATGACGGGAGACAAAGAACTTTTCAGTAGCTTGGAGGAGAAGGATCTCTAGATGCATATCGAAATGGGTGATGACGGAAGGTATAGCGCTACCGGGATTGGTACAATTACTCTCTAGATAAAGTCGAGTAAACCCTTCTTATTAAAAGATGTAATTCACATACCAGGCTTGAAAAAGAATTTAGTTTTAGTTGCTATGTTGGAGGTTAGAGGTTATGATGTGGTTTTCAATGAAGGTAAAGCATTCCTTCATCACAAAGCCACATGACAAGCCAAGAAGATTAGGATTCGTTTGAAGAATCTCTACAAACTTGACGTAGATGGTTGCACAACATTGATGGGTAAAACAGACAAAGTGGTGAGCCTAGATGAGAGTGAGTTATGGCACAGGATATTTGACCATATATACCATGGAGCTTTGAAGTTCATGCAACATATTTCTATGAGGCTTCCAAAGGATACTTTTGCGCAGATAGACACATGCAAGGGATGTACCATGGGGAGGTATGAAAAGGCCACTTTTCACGAGAAGGAGAACTGAGCAGCGGAAATATTTGAGAGAGTTCACTCATATGTGTGTGGACCATTCTCTACAACTTCGACAGCAAAGCATAGGTATTATGTGATCTTTGTTGATTATTTTTCTAGAAAGTGTTGGATCTACTTCATGCAGAAGAAAGATCATACGTTCTCAAATTTTTGTGAGTTCAAAGCACTAGTTGAGAGTTCAAATCACTGGTTGAGAAAGACACGAGGAAGCATGTGAAAACTCTAAGGAGTGACAATGGTGGTGAGTACATATCCAATTAATTCAAGAACTTTTGTGCCAAATAAGGAATTCAGAGAGAGTTGATTGCGCCTCATAACCCACAATAGAAGGGGGTCACAAAAAGAAAGAACAGAACAATTGTGGGTGTGGCATGAGTGATGTTTCATGATCAAAGCCTACCGTTGCATCTGCAGACAGAGGCATGAAACACAACGGTATTTTTTCAAAATCATAGTCCTCATCGGATATTTGGCATGAGTACACCAGAGAAGGCTTTTTCTGGTAAGAAACCTAATGTTTCATATTTTAAAATTTTTGGCTCATCTCTCTATTTCCATGTGATCAAAGATTCCAGGAAGAAGCTAGAACCAAAAACTAAGATTGGGATATTTTTGGGGTACACTGATACTCCCCACAACTATCGGGTGCATTTTCCAAACAACAATATTACTGTTGTGAGATGGGATATAAAATTTGATGATGAGAAAGCCATGTGATTATCTCATGAGAGGGAGCTTGATTTGCATGCATGTGAGGAAATATTGGTTCTGAAGGATGAACCTCAAGATGTGGAGCAACCACATGTGGAGGATCATGAAAACACTCATTCAGAGCCATCCACCAGACATGGTATAAGGCGCACCACAAAAGCTGATAGATTGAGACTTGATGCGATAGAACATGTAGGCACACTTACTTCACTGCGCAAAATGAGACAATCTCCACATAGTTTTACTGGATACATGGCTCTTATGAGCAAGCGTATTGTGACAGAACCATCCTCCTTTGACGAAGCATTGCAAAAACTAATTTGGTTTGATGCCATGGTTGAGGAGTATGATTCCATCGTCAAGAAAAATGCATGGGAAGTTGTCCCAAGACCAGTTGCAAAATCAGTGGTTGGATATAGATGGATCTATAAGGTGAAGCAGGCAGCGGATGGGAGTGTGGAGAAGTACAAGGCTAGATTTGTAGCCCGAGGATTCTGACAAGTTGAGGGGATTGACTATAAGGATACTTTTTCACCAGTTGCGAGGTACTCATCGATTAGATATATCCTTGCACTCTCAGCACAGAAGGGGTGGTAGATACATTAGATGGATGTGAAGACTGCATTTCTTAATGGAGTTATTGATGAAGAAGTGTACATAGAGCAGTCAGAAGGTTTTGAGACCTTTGACAATGGGTTGCATGTGTGCAGACTCAAGAGAGCATTGTATGGGCTGAAGCAAGCACCTCATTCTTGTTACACCAGGTTTTACAGCTATTTCACCAGGTTGGGCTTCATGAAGAGTGAAGCAGATGCAAAATTGTACCATACTGTGGTCGCTGGTAAGCTCTTGATTATCGTACTTTATTTTAATGATCTAATTTTGATAGGTGATGAGAATCTCATAACTTCTTGCAAAGAGGATCTTGAAATAGAGTTTGAGATGAAGGACATGGGACTCCACTATTTACTTGGTTTGGAAATATGGCAGCGGGATGGGGAGATATTTTTTTCTCAAGGCAAGTATGCCAAAGAGATTCTGAGAAAGTTTCGCATGGAGAGATGTAAAGCCATGGATACTCCTCTTGCAGAAAACTGGAGGAAGGAGGACGCTACTTCAGGTGAGGTAGTAGATGCTATTGTTTAAAAGCAGCTTGTGGGTTCACTCATGTACTTGGTGAACACCAGACCAGAAATTTTCTACACAATAAACCAACTGACTCAAGCTATGGTTAAGCCGACCAAGATCTTTTGGAAGGCGGGGAAGCATGTATTGATATATATCAGGGGCACTACAAAGTATGGATTATGGTACAGACTAACAGAGGGACTGAAGCTTCAAGGCTTCGCCAATGCAGATTGGGCAGGCATTCCATCAGACAAAAAGAGAACATCGGGAGGGATCTTCAGCATAGGATCAACAACAGTTTCTTGGTACAACAGGAAGCAAATATTTGTGGCACTCAGTTCAGCCGAGGCAGAGTACATGGAAGCCAGTTAAGCTACATGTGAGGCCATTTGAATGAGAAATATTCTTGTTGGTTTGTTTGGGCATCATATGGATCCGACGGTGATACATTGTGATAACTAGTTGCATTAAACTCTCGGTTAATCCGGTATTCCATGATAGGTCCAAGTGTTGGGTATGTGTTATATTATTTCCATGACTAGCCCCACGTGTTGTACATTGCGTCGGGCACAGCAGGGGGGTCATAAGGGGGGAGGCAGCCCCCACTGTTGGGGTTTGGGGCAGTGCCCCGACGAAAATTTGTTTGGTGTGCAGACCCACCCATGTTTTGTGCATGATTTTGCACATGGTTTTGGGGTACGATGGTTTTCGGCCCCTGGTATTTTGTAAATCCGGTCAAGAGAACTACAATTATGTTCTAATCCAGGGTTAATGGATTGGGGTTTATGTATGCTTCGGCATGTATATATATGTGTTGTAACACTAAAAGGAATATAATGAAAAATCAAGTTGGTCGTCCCAATTTTGGATCCAGGGGAAAATATCTGTGTTTATTTGTTTTATGTTTTATGCTCTCACTATTGTTTATTTTCTGTTATAAGATTCGTCTGTAGATAATTTATGTTCAGGGTTAAAACCTACATTTGGTATCATATATGTTTCAGCTTCAAGGGGATGCCTTTGCTGCTGAGGGTTTTTTGCTCGGGCCTGAGGTAGACCTTGTTCAGTGGGAGATCTGCGGGATCGATTCTTGCGGTGAAAGAAGATGGTGAGTGGCGGAAAGATAGAGATTGAGAAATTTAATGGTCAGAGTTTTGAGTTATGGAAGCTCAAGATGGAGGATTTGCTGGTGGATAAAGATCAGTGGATCGTGGTAGATCCGGGTACTAAACCAACAGCAATGTCAGATGAAGACTGGAAGAAACTAGATCGGAAGGCTAAGAGCACAATACGATTGTGTGTCTCAGATTCAGTATTGTTGAATGTATCTGGGGAAGCTACAGCGAATAATTTGTGGGAAAAACTTGGGACTTTGTACCAATCTAAGTCTCTCAGAATAGTGCTGCTTGGAAAAAGCCGTATAACCCGAGGATGAAGGATCGAGACTGCAGACAGAAAGAGACCTTAACGCCTCTACACTGTGGTAAGTCACTGCCATCTCATGAGAAGGTGTTATCGATGAAGATAAGCATCATTTTGAGTGTGCCTTCTACCAGATTCGTGGGACAGTCTAGTTATTGCAATAGGTAGCAATACAACTACCTTGAATTTTGATGACATTGTCTCAGCCTTGTTGTCGGAGGAAATGAGACGGAGAAATATGGAGGGCCAAAATGGAGATGCCTTATCTGTACAAGGAAGGTCCCAAAACATAAACAAGAATAAGGTTTCGAGTGGGAGATCCAAATCTAGAGGGAGATCTAAATCTCCTAGCAATTTTGTAAAGGTATGCTGGAAATGTGGAAAGGAAGGGCACTACAAAAAGGACTACATATCTAAAGCTCCTGAGAAAGGAAAGGGATCTAATGATGCTCCTTCTGCAGAGGCAAAAACCACCTTGGATGAAGGTGGAGATGTGTATTTGGCTTCTTCTTCAAATACACATGTAGATCATGAGTCATGGTTGATTGACTCAGGTGCATCCTTTCACTTCACTCCCCATAGGGAGTGGTTCTGCGAGTATGAGAAATATGATGGTGGTGATGTCTTCCTAGGGGATGATAGGAGGGCCAGAATCATTGGACGTGGAAAGGTCAAGCTGAAGCCGCAAGGTGGAAGGATTAGAACACTTCCTGGTGTTCTGCATATTCCTACATTGGCCAGAAATCTGATTTCTGTAAGCAAGATGGATGATGCAGGTGTAAAAACAGTGTTCGAGAAAGATGCCTGCAAGATGGTTCGTGGAGCACTGGTATTAATGCAGGGAGTTCGGACTGGAACTCTGTACAAGCTACAAGGTAGCACTCATATTATGTGTAATGCTTCTATGGTTTCGAAAGTGGAGCGTTAAAGCCTAGTTTGCCTCTGGAGAAAAGACTATGCTATGGCATCAAAGGCTTGGACATATTGGAGAGAAGGGCCTTCGGATACTGCATAGAGATGGTATGGTAGAAGGTATGTCTAATTGTTCTCTGGATTTTGATTTCTGTGAACATTGTGTATATGGGAAGCAGAATCGGGTGAGTTTTCCTTCTGGTGCTAAGAGGGCAAACAAGATATTAGAAATTGTGCACAGTGATGTGTTTGGGCCTGTGTCAGTTCCATCACTGGGAAAGTCTGTGTACTATGTTTCATTCATAGATGACTTCTCAATGAATACATGGATATATTTCTTGAGGAAGAAATCTGAAGTCTTTGACAAATTTAAAGAATTTAAGGCTCTGGTGGAAAACCAGACAGAGAAGAAGATAAAGGCATTGAGGACCGATAATGGTGGGGAGTTCTGCAAGAAGGAATTTGAAGAGTTCTGTAAGAAGTTTGGTATAGTACAGCAGAAGAATACTCCATACACACCTTAGAAAAATGGAGTTGTAGAAAGAATGAATAGAACATTGATGGAAAAGGCAAGAAGCATGCTCAGTGGTTAGGACAACAATTCTGGGCAGAGGCAGTGGAGACCGCATGTTACTTAGTTACCGTAACTTCTTCACTGGCCATGGAGGATAGCCTCAATGAGAATGACTGTAGAAACCCTCTCTTTCACATCTAAGGGCATTTGGATGTGATGCATATGTACATGTTCCAAAGGAGAAAAGGACCAAGTTGGATAATAAATCTGAAAGGTGCATCTTTATTGGGTATAAGGATGGTTTAAAGGGTTACAAGCTTTGGAACCCAAAAACAAGGAAGGTTGTGTACAGCCAAGATGTGGTGTTTAGAGAGGTGAAATATTTTGTTACACATTAAGTCCTACCAAAGGAACCTGAGAAGATAGATTTTGAGCTAAAGGAGGATGAATCAGACTCTACAACAGAAAAAGACTTAGAAGAGGAAGAGCCACAAACTCCAGCTGTGAGAAGATCAACTCGGGAAAGAAGGCAACCAGAAAGGTATAGTCCATCTGCTTTTTGTTCAGGTTTTTCCTTAACTATAACTAATGATGATCCTAGAACTGTCAGGGAGGCAGTAGATTCAGAGGATGGAAAACTCTGGAAGGAGGCCATGGTTGATGAAATGGCATCCTTGCACAAAAATGAGGCATGGGATCTGGTGGAGTTGCCGACTGGAAGGAAGCCCATCGGGAGCAAATGGGTGTTTAAAAAGAAGATGAATGTAGAAGGCAAGGTGGAGAAATACAAAGCTCGGTTGGTAGCAAAAGGTTATTCCCAGGTGCCGGGAATTGATTTTGGTGATATTTTTTCTCCTGTTGCCAAAGTTACTTCTATTAGATTACTTTGATCTGTTGCTGCTGCATTTGATTTTGCAATAGAATAGATGGATGTGAAGATAGCATTTCTTCATGGGGATCTAGAAGACGAGATCTACATGAAGAAACCTAAAGGCTTTATGGTAAAGGGTAAGAAAGAACTAGTGTGCAGGTTGAAGAATTCTCTGTATGGGTTAAAACAGTCACCAAGGATGTGGTATCAGAAATTTGATACCTATATACGGGGACTTGGCTTCACCAGAAGCAAGGAGGATCACTGTGTTTATTTTAAATTAATTGGTGATCGTGTTATTTATTTGGTCTTGTGTGTGGATGATATGTTGTTGATTGGAAATGACAAAGAAATTATCCAAGATTTGAAGACCCAACTGTTCTCCAAATTCGACATGAAGGATCTTGGTGCTGCAAACTATATTTTTGGCATGGAAATTAAGAGAGATCGGGCAAAGAGGAAGCTCTAGTTAAACCAGAGGAAGTATGTCGAGACTATATTGCAGAGGTTCAATATGCAGGATAGTAAACCGGTGAATGTTCCTATTCCTATAGGTGTAAAGCTATCTGCTGAACAGTGTCCCAAGACACAAGAAGAAGAGGAGGATATGTCCCGTGTTCCATATGCAAGTGTAGTGGGTAGCCTGATGTATGCAATGGTATATACTAGACCAGACATTGCACATGCAGTGGGAGTATTGAGCAGGTTTATGTCAAACCCAGGGAAGGAGCATTGGACAGCAGTGAAGCGGGTTTTCAGATATTTACGTGGCACTAGTGATTATGGCTTGTGCTACCAGGGAAGACCGAGATTGGAAAGAATGTTGGACATTCATGGTTTTGTTGATGCAGACTGGGCTGGAGATCTGGACCAAAGAAGATCTACAAGTGGGTATGTGTTTAGCCTATTTGGAGGCGCAGTCGGTTGGATGAGTAAAAGACAGTCTGTAGTGGCTCTTTCAACTACAGAGGCAGAATACATAGCAGCCACTCATGCAAGCAAGGAAGCAATTTGGTTGCAAAGATTGTGTTCAAGTATGGGGTTGGTACAACAAGCTATAAGGATAGACTGTGATAGCCAAAGTGCAATTTTCTTGGCTAAGAACCCTGCTTATCATTCAAAGACAAAGCACATTGATGTTCAATATCACTTAGTTAGAGATATGGTTGAGGCTAAAAGGGTGTTGCTGGTAAAGGTGGACACTTTGAAGAATGTTGCAGATGCATTGACGAAGTCTGTGAGCACTCAGAAGTTCTCTTGGTGTAGAGAAACAATGGGTGTTGAAGAATTGGCCAATGACTAAGCTCTCCTTTGGCCCCCTGTGGAAAGAAAACAACAAGTGGGAGAATTTTGGGTATGTGTTATATTCTTTCCATGACTAGCCCCACGCGTTGTACATTGCGCTGGACACAGCAGGGGGGTCACAAGGGGGGAGGCAGCCCCCACTGTTGGGGTCCGGACAGTGCCCCGGCAAAAATTTGTTTGGTGTGTGGACCCACTCATAAGCGGACCCACCCATGTTTTGTGCATGATTTTGCACATGGTTTTGGGGTACAATGGTTTTTGGCCCCTAGTATTTTGTAGATCTGGTCAAGGGAACTATGGTTATGTTCTAATCCAGGGTTAATGGATTGGGGTTTATGTATGCTTCGACATGTATATATATGTGTTGTAACACTAAAAGGAATATAATGAAAAATCAAGCTGGTCGTCCCAATTTGGGATCCAGGGGAAAATCTCTGTGTTCATTTGTTTTATGTTTTATGCTCTCGCTATTGTTTATTTTCTGTTATAAGATTTGTGTGTAGATAATTTATGTTCAGGGTTAAAACCTACACCAAGAATATAGACATCTGATACCACCATCTCATAGATTGTGTTCAGAGAGGAATTATGTTACTTCAGTAGATTCCCACGGAGGATCACGATGCAGATATTCTGAACGAAGGCGCTCGCTAGGAGAAAATTCAAATACCATAGAGACACGATCGAGGTAGTTGATAATCCCTTTATTGTTGAGAAGGAGTGTTGAAAATTCAACAATAAATGTGTGTCTAATTTAATTTTCTCTTAATTAAGTTGGACAATAAAATGTAATCTTATCTCATAATCACTTGTAATAATTAACTAAGTGTGATAAACTCAATTAGCTCATGAATTTCAAGTTAAGGGTGGTTGATGAGGCATGCAGAGTGATTCTATTAGTTATTGAGTCCAAGTTGCAGTTAGTGCATTATTTTAATGCATGAGAAATCAATTAAATCAATTTAACTAGTTGTAACTGATTGTTGCACTAGTGAGAGGTCAAGTGAATTAAATAAGATTTAATTCACATGTAGTGATATGTCATGTAACTGATGATTTACTATTAATAGTTGCATGCATGTTAGTTCCATTGGATACCCAGTTGAGACAGAGGTTAAAGGGATGTTAATTATCATTTGTATTATTAGTAGGCTGCCCATAGGATTTCCCATGAGCATTGCGCAGTTTTGGAAGGCTAAAATTCCTAAAGAATAGGGATTGCATTCCACATGAATTGCGCAAGCAAGGCAGGCTGAGCAGAGGCTGAAAATTTTCTAAGTGTTGGTCAATTTTGTTCGGATCAGTGTGAGACAGTGGTGAGAGTGCAGGAGACTCTTGTGAGAAGAGTGCATTGTAATTTTTTCATGATTCCTTTGTGAATATACAATAGAATATAGAGGGGTTTTGAGCAGTAAGCTTTCCCCGGGAAAATATCTGTGTTGTGGATTGATTTGCTTCTTTCTTTACTTGTTGTGATTGGCGATCACGTTTATTTTCCGCAATTAATTTGTAGAAGGATTCAATATATTTCTTTAGCATATCTCATGATTGGATGGAATCCATTGGTATACATATTGTTTGTATAATTTCCACACTGATGGAGATGGATCTACGCATGGTGGTGAGTCAGCGTCATAGACTCTCACTAGTTTTATTTGAAGGTTATCACAAAGTGGAAGATTTCAAGGTAGACTTTCATCGAGTATACATCCAGGCGCGGAAGGATCACAAAGAAATATGGTACCCTTTACCATATTCGGTCACGGAAATTGATATTGCACAAGTCGTAAGCCGTTGGCCAATCTATTAGTTTCCACCTACTGGATGAGTAGAGATAGAATAGGTAGTCGGAAAGATACTGCAGCAAAGAAATATACCACGACAACAAAGAAAACAAGGAAGCATTCTGGAAAAGACACACATAAAGAAACAAGAAATGCAATAGAGAAGGAAACTAGAAAAGAAACAACGAAGGGAACAGGGAAATAAATGGAGAAAGAAATAGAGAAAGACGGAGAAGAAACTAAAGGAGAACAGGGTTCCCAAGACCTTTTTTCTGAGATCGAGCAGATCGATTCCCCATTTATTGTAAAGCATAGGATACCTACTATGGGAGGAGCGCGCAAAAAGTATAAGTCAGACAGTCCAACAGGCACGAAGCCGATGGTCCTCACTGAGGAGGACATTAATGAGAGCGGTGATAAGGTGTTGCACATCACTGAAGATATATGGAGAAACATCGAGGATCAATACAAGGTTGTAGTGACATAAGTTCAACAGGGAATACATGGCTAAAAGTAGTAGCGCGGATAGAAAGACCGCAGGAACATCCTGCCATTCAAGCAAGCACAGTACAAATGATTAAATATGCTACAATTGACGAGCTATTGGGAGCTTCATTTGGTTTAATAAATATTGAGATATGTCTCTCCAAAGTTGAAGTGCCAAAATTTTGAAAATTCTAAAAATATGTTTACGTCAACCAAAATTAGAAAAATTAATTAAAAATCCAAGCCTAATTAAAATAATTAAAAATTGTTAATAAAATATAAAATAATAATTAATATATTAATACAAATTAATTATAATTATAAAATTAATTATATATATACAAATAATTAATTTAAACTATAATTACAATTAATTAAGTTAAACTAAATTACACTAATCATAAGTTTATTTATTTAATTAAATTATATACCAGACTTAAACTATATATAGAAAATTTAATTAAATTATTAAACAATGATATAAAATATGTTATTTAATATTATATTCAATATAATAAAAAACAATTACTAAACTAATGTGAAACAAACCCATCAGAGGTGAACAAGGTACATCGAACATTAGGGGTGCGGAGATATTGGAGGTTCTTAAAAAGAGCTCTCAAATAAAAAAAGGTCCTGAGGTTCCAATTATCATATGTCGAGGGACTGTAAGGCATTTGAGATTTTGAAATATCAGAGGTTCTTTTAAAAAGCGCTGTGATGCCATAAAATGTGTGGCAGTCTAATTAATTGAATGTAATTGGGGGTTTAGCCATTGGAATATTGGAGAAATGAGAATATTGGAAGTTGAATTTTAGATGTGTTACGATATGAATAAGAAGTTTCGAGGTTTCGATAGGAGGGGAAGTATGGTGTGAAGGAGGAGAGGAGGGCCATGTGGATTGGTACCCTTCCTCTTATGTATAAATTATAATCGCTTTTTAATTAAAGTTCCAATATAAAAATTAAAAAAACTGTAGTCACTTGTAATTTCAAGATTTTAAATTTTCTGAATCTTTGAAATTGAAATTTGGTATAGACTTTTTGAGATGTTGAAAACGTATAATTTTAATTTTTTTACAATTATTAGCAAAAAATGAATTAATTAGTAAAAATTAATAAAAATTAATATTTATAATTAATAACTAATTAATTTACAAAAATTAAAATAATTCATATTTTGTATATTTTTTAGTTATGCTGCAAAAAAAATCATTAAGCACCATTTACTAACCATTCATCTAAACGAGATGAAATGAGTATTAATGGAAAGATAGCGAAAATTTGAATGCAATGAAGCAACCATAAGAGAAATTCGAAGAAAAGAAAAATATGACAAAATTGTTGGATGTTTAACCAAAAAAAATGTCAAAAAGTGATTTAGTCATAATTTATGAAAAGGGTCTCCATTGTTATTATTGAATAATAAGTTAATGGGGGTGTTGTGATTTCACTACAACAATGGTGACACGTGCGGAAGAACCAGTTTTCTTTGGTTAAAGATGATGTAATTTAATTTACCCAGAGGTTAAAAGTGAGGAATTCTATTAAACCATCAAACAATAAGACATTTTGCATGGGTCCTGTTGTCGACAATTGTTGTCTCTCCTAGAGACAGTCTAGAGTTGCCATAGACCAGTGCCTAGGACATCTTATCATAGCAAGGAGCTCATAATATAGCATGGGTGTCAATCCAAAAGGCTCTCCTGCTATCTCTTGTAAAACAAGGAGATGGATTTAAATGGGACCAGAACTTACAGAAACTACCACAGAAAAAGCAATGTTGCAGAGACAAGATGCAAAGCTCCAACACAAAAGCATCAGACAGTTAAGAGACAATTTACTGTAAAGAGGGCCGATTCAAATAATATGCCACAGAACTCAAGTATCAGAAGGTGTATGTAGTGAAAGACACATTAAGAAGATATTAGTTAACTTTGGGCTGATACCCAGATACACAACAGAACCATGCATGGGCTTACCAATCTAAGAATCCATACATGACAATGGCATTTTAAAAGCACCCTCCCAAAGTAACTAACATAGCAGAAATATGGATGAAATGAACATGGAACAGTATATCATGCCTGAGCCAATTTAAAGCGCTTGACTGATTCAAATATGGGCATCAACTAGGATGAATCCTTACCTAAATCAGTGAGCCACTCGCATTCCAGGATCATGATACAAGAAGAAGATATATGAAATGAAATATTGTATTAAGCACATAAAAGAAGTTTACATACTGTGAGATATCAAAGACCAGAATCCTCATTACAGATAGAACTCCTCCTCACTGAGACCCTACGGGCTCTGAGCCTTCATACAGAAGTTTTTACAAAATGTATACAAAATGCCTTTCACAGCACCAATTTCTGATAAAAATCTGGAACCCCTCCAATCTCTTTTTTCTGAGTTTTTATAGAAGAAATAGAAAACTCTAGAAAATGAGGTAGGTAATGCACATTTAATTGGCTTAATTTTAAACAAAATGGCGGAAAAACTTCGCGCCCACACTGCTGAATGACCACGCTGAGTTGTGTGTACTCTGCTGCCGGCGGAAATAAATGCACTGTGTAGGAAATCTCTTTAGGGGCATAGAATAGGGGTGAATCTCCATGAACCCTTTGTATTCTCCTGAAGAAAACTCGACTGAAGTAGAACCTGAAGGACATTGTTTTCTGAGCCAGGTGTCCTCTGTTTTCTAGTTTTGAATCAGGATTTAAGATTTCCAAGGCCGGACACTGAATTTCTCGATCCTTCACTGATATTTGTACAATGCCCCATTAATATTTCTTGCTGTGTAATCTGTCCCTTGAATGCATCTGTAGGGTTCAGTGGATTTTATCTCTATTTCCATTAATGAAGTCATATCACAACAACTACCCTGAATTCCCCTCTTAAATTTTGCCATTGAAAGATTGTCCTTTGATGCGCCTTCGATTTCTGCACTGGAGGCTGTAAAATTATGATAGCTCTTCTTCGTCGCAAACCTGCAAAACCCACAACTTGTTAGAGAAAATGAGATACGGGGATGATAGATGTCGCAGAGTCAACGAAGGTGGTGGCGAAGACATGGAGGAATGATAAAACCATGCAGGGTGGTGGAAAATTGTGGTGAAGCTATGGAGGATAGACTGGTGTGAGTTGTGGATGCAGAGCATTAAAGAGAGAAATGAATGGGATATATATGGATGATGGAAAGGAAACGTGGCATACGCGTGGAATTGGCGACGTGGAGGACGGACTATGGGGTTTGGTCAACAGCGAGGAATGGGCAGATCATGACCGTCCAACCTTAGCACGAGATCAACGGTTGGAAACGCACGGGAAAGTAATGAGTTGGCGGGCCCAGGACGATTAATATATGAACTAAACTCGGTGCAGCTCTGAAGGATGATAGCCGTCGGATGAAGACCCACAAATCTAACGGTTATCGTTGATTTCGCTGCGCGTCCTGGGTCGATTATTAACGCGCGATGAGCGGTGGTATTCAAACGGTGAACTGGGACGCGTGGCACCTCCTGAATGGAATCGCTAGGATTTGCAAAATACCGCCCGCCCTGCAAGGGTGGTGCGATGAATACAACAGGTTTTGCATAGTGGTTTTTAGGGCGCGGGGACCACAAAGGAAATGCACTGCGGTGCGTTGATCTGGATTTAATCTGACGGTTCAAAGTGTATCCGATAGATATATATGATAAGCGCCTTTGTGAATAACACTCGGTCTTAAGCCCTGATCATGTAGACAATAAGATATAGGGGGCCATGGCTGAAAGGGGCTGGACCTCTTATGACTTTGAATATGCATTTGTGGTGCTTTCTAATGCGTTTAAGGGGGCGGGAGAGGCAACGGTAAGTAAAAATGAATCTTCTTAAACCACGATAGGAAACCTTGAAAGGTTCAAGAGGGGCTGATGGCCAAAAATTTTAATGGGGGCTGGCATGGATAACATCGGCTCCATCTGGGGACGACACGTTCGTCCCGGGACGCGTCGAGAACTTCGCAAAACTTCAGATACTCCTTTGGATGACTCTGCTACTTAGTCTCTCTGCATTTCTGTTTCCCACTTGATTATTCACCAGCACGTTCACCTGGATTAAACCAAAACTGATACAAAACTTATATACAATATGGTACATCAGGCATTCCATGCTTGAGTCAGAATTGAAAATACGGTTTAAGAAATTGACCATTTACAGGGGCATCCAGCAGGTCCCCCTGTAGGTTCTCCAACATAAAAGTATTATTTTCCCCTTGTTCGACAATTTTGAAAGGCCCAAACCAAAGGGGATCAAATTTAGCATGTTTTCCCTTTTCAGCCCTTCGGATATCCCATCTAAGAACTAGATCTCCAATCTGCAATTTTCTATCTTTTGCATGTTGATCAAATATGTGTTTCATTCTCTCCTGATATTCTGTTAATCTCTTATTTACTTGACCTCGTGTTTCCTCTAATTCTACTAATTGATTGATTCTCCTGACCATATCATCCGGTTCCTCCTGACTTTCTTGCATGAAACGGGCCACTGGCAAAGCCAGCTGCACAGGAAACATTGTTGCTCGTCCATATACCAATTCATAAGGAGATTTACCAGTTGCACTCTTACCAGTGATTCTATTAGCCCATAGAGCAAACTTCAATTTGGAATCCAATTTTTCTTATTCTCATTGATTATTTTCTTCAAGGCCCTCACTAGAGTTTTATTGGAGGACTCTGCCAAGCCATTCCCCTGTGGATAGTATGCTGTGGAATGATTTAGTGCGATATTATACTGCTGGCAGAAATTCACAAATTTTGCAGATTTAAAAGCCTGTGCATTATCAGTCACTATTCTAGCAGGTCAGCCAAACCTGGATATGTTGTTCTCTTCCATAAACTTGATTATTACTGTATCTGTAGCATTCCTTGCAGGTATGGCTTCCACCCATTGTGTAAAATAATTTGTGGCTATTAATATCCATTTATGTTGCCCACTTGATGGGGGATGTATTTCTCCAATAAAATATATTCCCCATTGTTGAAATGGCTCATAGACATGAACTGGAATCAGGGGCAGAGATGGTAACTTGTGTCTCTCAGCAAATCTCTGACATTTATCACATGCCCTGACCCAAGTAAAAATATCTCCAAATAATTTAGGCCAGTAGAAACCAGCCTTTAATATTTTATGAGCTGTGGCCCTCCAGCTATAATGGCCTCCACAAATTCCCTCATGAAATTCCATCATTATATTCTCCACTTCATCCTCTGTGAGGCATAATAATAGGATGCCTGAAGGATCTCTCCAATATAATTGGCCATTGGCAACTATGTACTTTTGTGATTTTAATCTCAAAGCCCTGTATTTTGATTTATCACAGCTGAGTGTCAAAAGATATTCTACTATTTCTTTGTACCAAGGACTGGCGAGATATTTCATGTGTATTTTCTGAGTAGCCATCTCTAGTCCTTGCTGTTCTTTTTCATTTTCAGATTCTCCATTTGAAAGCAAAGACAAGTTTATGCCCAGAGCTTGATAGTTAGATTCTGATAACATTTTAGCAAGCCCCTGTCCTTTGATCAGCTTAGTAGGCCTGATATCCAAATCATATTCATGTATCTTTGCAATCCACCTCCCTCTTTTCCCTTCACTATCTCCCTGAATGAGAATGTCTTTGACAACTGCTGTAGGGACGTATGCGGTAATATGAGACTGCAAAACATACATTCTAAAGGCTTTGAGGGACTTCACTAGGGCATATGCCTGCTTCTCCAATATATTGTACTTTAATTAAGCATCATGCAATACCTGACTGAAAAAGGCTAGGGGATGTTCATATCCATCTTCATTTTTCTGCAACAAAACTCCAGCTACTGTATGAGGTGAAGCAAATGAAAAGATCATAAATGGCTTAGTATAATCTGGTCCAGCGAGCACAGGAGCTTTAGCAAATGCAGCTTTGATTCTAGCAAAGGCCTCCCGTGATTCTTGTGACCATTTCGCCTCATTATTCTTTTTCAGCATATCTGTTATATGCCTAACTATCTCAGCATAGTTAGGAATAAACCTCCTCAGAAAATTTATTCGTCCCAAAAACACTTGCACCTCTTTCTTTTTCCTAGGGATAGGAATACCATTTATGACTTCTACTCTTTTAGGATCTATTCTCACACCATCTTTAGTTACAATATGTCCCAAAATTTTGCCTTCCTCTAATGCAAATAGAGACTTTTGTGGATTAAGAGAAATACCATACCTTCTACATTTTTCAAAAGTTCTTTGTAAATGCTCAATGTGCTCAGCATCATTTTTTGAAAATACTGTAATATCATCAAGGTACACTACCAAAACTTTATCCTGCTCTCCAACAAAAGCTTTGTCCATAGCCCTCTGAAAAGTGGCCCCTGCATTAATCAGTCCAAAAGGCATCCTGGCATACATGAATGTTCCCCATGGTGTGATGAATGCAGTTTTCTTCTGATCTTCTGGAAACACAACTACCTGATTATAACCAGAAAAACCATCCATCATTGACATTCTAGAGGCTCCCATTACTTTCTGTAGGATGTGTTCCATCTTGGGCAGTGGATAATTATCTTTTAAAAAAGCTCTATTCAAATTCCTGAAATCCACACACAGCCTTATTTCTCCATTTTCTTTCGGACAGGGACCAAATTTGCAACCCATTCTGAGTACCTCAATGGCACAATTATTTTGGCCTTTAATAGCTTCTTAATTTCCTTCTCGATGGAGGGAAGCAGCAGAGGATTTATCTGTCTGAGCTTCTGCTTATAAGGCTTTGCATCTTCCCTCAGAGGAATTTTATGCTGCATTATATTAATATCAAAAATTTTCAGGTCCTGATAGGACCATGCAAACACATCTTTGTATGACTGAAATAACCTCAAGTATTTTTCTTTATATTCCTCTGGGACCTTCTTGGATAATTTCACAACTTTAGGATCAACATTGGTACCCAGATTCAGATCTTCCATTTGATCTTCTTTTACCACTTTATTAGGCTGCAATGAGACATCATTCTTGTCAAATAATCTTTCTAGAGGCACCAACCCTCTAGGGATAACATTTCCTTTTAGTTGCAGCACTTTACTCCCTGCTATTTTTTCCTCCCACTTATTTTATGAAATATTTTCAACCTCCTCTTCTTCACAATCATCAATCTCCATATTAGAGAATTCTCCCATTGTTTCCAGGAATCTCTTCATTTGTTCCTCATCTTCAAATACCTACCAGTGCTTAGTATTATCTGGGATAGATGGTCTATAACGTACCTCCACTTCATATCTTAAAAGAGGGTTTTGAGGAGAATGAAATGCATTGGCAGCTACAGCAAGAGAATCTGCCATTCTATTCTGCTCCCGGGGCCTGAACTGGATATCAAATGATAAGAAGAAGTTCTCCACCATGTCCCATACTTCATTTTTGTAAGCTCTCAGCCGAGGGTGTTTGGTTTGACATTGATTCCTGACTTGTCTGACCACCAGCTCAGAATCTCCCAGCACCTTTAAACTCTGTATACCCATGCTCATGGCTGTCTACAATCCTAGCAACAGCGCTTCGTATTCAGCCACATTATTGGTAGCTTCATATTCCAATTTAAAAGACAGTGGCACCCATTTTCCCGTAGGAGAGATTAATAATACTCCAGCCCCATTACCTTCTCTTGAATTTGCTCCATCAAAATGTAGAGTCCATACTCCTGCTTCATTATCTTCTAAAGGCTGCTCAGTCTTGATTTGACAGAAGGAAGGCTCATGAGCATAGTTTTGATCTTCTTCTAACATCCAACATGAAAAATATCCTTCCTTGCTGTAGACTGGTGAATTCTCTTAGCTGTCAGCTTTAGTAACCATCTTGACAAATCTGGTTTCTCTGTATAACCTCCTCTCCTGGCCACCAAAAACTGGGACAGTGGCATATGTCAAGTCCATCTTGAGTGACCCACCAATTTTTGTTCCCCAGGACCTTGACAACAGCATGCCAAAGCGAGTTGGGATATCAGCCACCACAATGTCCATTACTACACTTTTTGCTTGAATTTGGGCCATATTGACCACTAAATCTTTAATCATCCCCAAGCATTTAACTCTTTTGGAATAAAATGAATATAGGTCTTTATATGGACGTGTGATCTATAAACCTAGTTGCTCCATGACTGACAAAAACATAAGATTATGGGAAGCCCCAGAATCTAACATACAATTGTGTAACAACAAGTCATGAATAACTAGAGACACATAGAAAGGAGGAGTAGAGGGATCTATCTCCTCGACATGTGGGCCAAAAACTACCATGGGTCTTTCTTCTTGAAGATTTAGACTGTCTGGACTTATTGGTGCTTCAGGAGGGAGTAATAAAGAAGTAACTTGAGATTGATATGCAGGTTGTTTTAACAGTTCAGTCAAAGGGACTGGGATTTTGACTTTCTCAAGTTCTTTTTGCAAATTAAAAGCAGGAGGGGGCTTTTCTATTACAACTTCTTTTGACTCTTTATTTTCAACTAAATATTTAATTTCTCTTGATGCAGACTCAGCATTAGGAGGAGTGACTACTTTTGAGGAAGAAGGAGTTTGATCATTAGAATGCAGAGGTTTGTTTAGAGGACTCTTACCTTTGTCTGTGATTTTCTTCATTGTTGACTCCTTTTGAGTGGATTCTTCCTTTTGAAGTGGCTCCTGTTCTTCATCTTGAGTCCGGGTCCTCTTTCTGGAAGATCTGAGGTCATATCTCCTATTGAAATGTGCTTGCATGAAATCATTAAACTGTTTGCAGTAGTGATCAATCTCTGCTTCTTCTTCTTCTTGCAAAGGGCATTCTATTTCATCATTATTTGAAAAAGCAAGATTTGAATCTTCTAGCTCGTAGGCCGCATCTTCATTGGATTCATCTACTGGGCCTTCCAGGTACAATGGGTGTGGTACTTGATCCTGTTGCTCCTTAGCTTCCCTTGGCAGTATTTGCAGGGGTGGTTTCTTGTACTAGGGATTGTATCCTCTATTAGGAGCATTGTAGAAATTCCTGGGAGCTGCATTTTTAGCCTCCAATTCAAGCTTGACCATCTTCTTAATCATTTTACTTATTTCATCCATCTTGTCTGAATCCTTGTCCTGGCTGGAGGTGGAAACTTCCTCCTTGCCCCTTCTTCTGGTATCTTGTTCAGATTTTCCTTTCAATTTTCCAGTGGAGGCAAAATTTGCTTCCAGCTCAAGAGCATCTGACTGAGCATCATCTAGGGTGGCAGGTTTTCTTTCTCTCAAGGAGAAACCAAAATCTGAGTCAAAGGCTGCTATGAAGACAACCTTGGCAGCAGTTTGATGTGGCTTCATTTTAGGAGGCAAACTCAGATACAACTTATTAAATCTTTTAATAAACTCGGCCACCCCCTCATTGTGTTTCTTCTTGAGTGAATTGAATTCAATAAGACAAAGCCCTTGATCTTTCTTCTCTCCCCATTTTCTGAGAAAATTATTTTCCATATCATCCCAAGTAGTTATGGAACGGTTTCCCAATGTCTTGAACCATTTTCTGGCTTCACCGTCCAGAGATTGCACAAATAGTCTTAAGACTACATCCAGATGTTCAACATTAAAGTTCTCTACAAAAGAGCAGAACGTCTCAAGATGTTTTTGAGCATCAATCTCATTTTCCCCAGTGAATCTAGGCAATATCTTTAAATAATCCTGGGGCATATTATTTAGCACTTGAGGTAGTGCTAGGGGAGCATATTTTTTCAACAAAAAGGCTGGGACATTAGCCATTGGAGGAGGTGGGGGTTGTGCAACAATCTGATGTGAAAATGGAGGAAGAGGAGGAGGAGGAAGTGGAGTATGGATAACAATGGGAATATATTGTACAAAAGCCTGAGGTGTAGATGGAAACAATTCACGATTAACAGGGGCTACTTCTGTAACTTCTTTAACTTCCTCAGCCTCAGGGGTAGGATGAAAGTTCACTTTAGCTCTAGCACTTCCCCGGGGTGGGATATCTGAGTAATATTCAGGATTTTCCTCAGTGAAGTCCGAATTTCCTATTTGGATTTCTTGAGAAGAAGAGTATGGATAATCTTCTATAGAATATTCAGGGATTTCAGCACAGACTGACCTCTTCTCTTTCCAAACTCTTCTATGAATAATTTTTTCTGGGTCAGACACAGAAGGTGTCATTGGCTGAGATGTATCTGACCTCAAATGTGGCTTACGAGGAGCCAGGACTACCAATATATTTATCAAATAAACAACAGTGGAGTCGCCAAGGTGAGAGATATGCAACTCTTCAACTCTCTATGCTCACCTGATTAGAGAGTGAATATGATTTGTCGAGGCCCAGGGAAACTGATATTCTTAAATTCGTCCCCGACAACGGCGCCAGAAAGATATTGTCGACAATTGTTGTCTCTCCTAGAGACAGCCTAGAGTTGCCATAGACCAGTGCCTAGGACATCTTATCATAGCAAGGAGCTCATAATATAGCTTGGGTGTCACTCTTGTAAAACAAGGAGATGGATTTAAATGGGACCAGAAATTACAGAAACTGCCACATAAAAAGCAATGTTGCAGAGACAAGATGCAAAGCTCCAACACAAAAGCATCAGACAGTTAAGAGAAAATTTACTGTAAAGAGGGCCCATTCAAATAATATGCCACAGAAATCAAGTATCAGAAGGTGTATGTAGTGAAAGACACATTAAGAAGATATTAGTTAACTTTGGGCTGATACCCAGATACACAACAGAACCATGCATGGGCTTACCAATCTAAGAATCCATACATGACAATGGCGTTTTAAAAGCACCCTCCCAAAGTAACTAACATAGTAGAAATATGGATGAAATGAACATGGAACAGTATATCATGCCTGAGCCAATTTAAAGCGCTTGACTGATTCAAATATGGGCATCAACTAGGATGAATCCTTACCTAAATCAGTGAGCCACTCGCATTCCAGGATCATGATACAAGAAGAAGATATATGAAATGAAATATTGTATTAAGCACATAAAATAAGTTTACATACTGTGAGATATCAAAGACCAGAATCCTCATTACAGATAGAACTCCTCATCACTGAGACCCTACGGGCTCTGAGCCTTCATACAGAAGTTTTTAAAAAATGTATACAAAATTCCTTTCACAACACCAATTTCTGATAAAAATCTGGAACCCCCCCAATCTCTTTTTTCTGAGTTTTTATAGAAGAAACAGAAAACTCTAGAAAATGAGGTAGGTAATGCACATTTAATTGGCTTAATTTTAAACGAAATGGCGGAAAACCTTCGCGCCCACACTGCTGAATGACCATGTTGAGTTGTGTGTACTCTGTTGCCGGCGGAAATAAATGCACTGTGTAGGAAATCTCTTTAGGGGCATAGAATAGGGGTGAATCTCCATGAACCCTCTGTATTCTCCTGAAGAAAACTCAGCTGAAGTAGAACCTGAAGGACATTGTTTTCTGAGCCAGGTGTCCTCTGTTTTCTAGTTTTGAATCAGGATTTAAGATTTCCAAGGCCGGACACTGAATTTCTCGATCCTTCACTGATATTTGTACGTTGCCCCATTAATATTTCTTGCTGTGTAATCTGTCCCTTGAATGCATCTGTAGGGTTCAATGGATTTTATCTCTATTTCCATTAATGAAGTCATATCACAGCAACTACCCTGAATTCCCCTCTTAAATTTTTCCATTGAAAGATTGTCCTTTGATGCGCCTTCGATTTCTGCACTGGAGGCTGTAAAATTATGATAGCTCTTCTTCGTCGCAAACCTGTAAAACCCACAACTTGTTAGAGAAAATGAGATACGGGGATGATAGATGTGTTGGAGTCAACGAAGGTGGTGGCGAAGACATGGCAGAACGATAAAACCATGCAGGGTGGTGGAAAACTGTGGTGAAGCTATGGAGGATAGACTGGTGTGAGCTGTGGACACAGAGCATTAAAGAGAGAAATGAATGGGATATATATGAATGATGGAAAGGAAACGTGGCATACACGTGGAATTGGCGACGTGGAGGATGGACTACAGGGTTTGGTCAACAGCGAGGAATGGGCAGATCATGACCGTCCAACCTTAGCACGAGATCAACGGTTGGAAATGCACGGGAAAGAAATGAGTTGGCGGGCCTAGGACGATTAATATATGAACTAAACTCTGCGCAGCTCCGAAGGATGATAGCCGTCGGATGAAGACCCACAAATCTAACAGCTATTTTCGATTTCGCTGCGCGTCCTGGGTCGATTATTAACGCGCGATGAGTGGTGGTATTCAAACGGTGACCTGGGACGCGTGGCACCTCCTGAATGGAATTGCTGGGATTTGCAAAATACCGCCCGCCCTGCAAGGGCGGTGCGATGAATACAACAGGTTTTGCATATTTGTTTTTAGGGTGCGGGGACCACAAAGGAAATGCGTTGTGGTGCATTGATCTGGATTTAATCTGATGGTTCAAAGTGTATCCGATAGATATATATGATAAGCGCCTTTGGGAATAACACTCGGTCCTAAGCCCTGATCATTTAGACAATAAGATATAGGGGGCCATGGCTGAAAGGGGTTGGACCTCTTATGACTTTGAATATGCATTTGTGGTGCTTTCTAATGCGTTTAAGGGGGGCGGGAGAGGCAACGGTAAGTAAAAATGAATCTTCTTAAACCATGATAGGAAACCTTGAAAGGTTCAAGAGGGGCTGATGGCCAAAAATTTTAATGGGGGCTGGCATGGATAACAGTTCCCATATTAACGAGTTATGCAATATATCTCAAAAATATAAGTACTTAAATCCTACTGAGTCTAAAATCATGAATCAAAATTTTTGGAAATATCTAATATTTAGGATTACCTCATAGGAAAAATAGAACGTACGGACAAGATTATTTTCATAAAGCATATATTCATCATTATGAATGGTCTCTGAAATTACTTTGTTGTCATCGAGCATGGACAGTACCCCGACGAAGTTGTCCTTAATTCCATACAAGCATGGACTCGCTGCCAGCGAGTGTCCATAGCCTTGGCGGATTTACCAGTATTTCCCATGCTTCTCCTTTTGATCACCCTTTTCATAAGCACATTTGTGAGCTATATTTATGATGTGCCTCAGTGAAAGAGGTGGGATGGTAAAACAGACTTAAACTAATGGATATAATACTTCCATAATGTTAACTCTATATATTTCCTTGCGACTATCCATTCATAGGCTTTTATAAAGTGGAGGGATGGAAGGATCCATTGAATTAAAATCAAGGTGAATTCTTTCCTTGAAAAGGTGAAATGTATCACTTAGAAATGATGTGTTTTCCTCCATGAAAAATATTTAAACCAAGAGGGCTTTAGGATTCCATAAAAATATACCTTTAAGGTAAATGGAACTCATTAAATTGACAGAGTAAAAAATTCTCATGTCTTCCAACCAATGTTGGGTGAGAAAAATTCCTTCTACATAAACCTTGGAAAAATCAAAAAGGAAAATTAAAGTGAAAGAAATCAATAAACTCGATAAATGTCAAACGAGGAAAAGAGAAATGAAAGAAAATCAGCAGCTGAAGACTAAGCAAACCATCAGTGAAGTCAAAACAATCAGAGCTTAGAGAGAGGCAGGAAATTCCAAGGCCTTGCTGGAGGAGACCTTGGGAAGATTTGATGATAGTGATGATGAGGAATATCAGCTTCCGAGACAGAGACTGAGGACAATTGGGTTAAAGAAGGCTTTAGCTCGGGAAAAGCAGAAAGAGGCTGAATTGGCAGAGCAGCTTACTCCAAGTGAGCTTCTTGCCATAGAGATTAGTAGAGATAGAGAGTCTTGGCTTGAGAGAGCCAATTTGCATCTTGAGGGCCTGCTAGAGAAGGCAAAGAAAGAAATTTACATTCAGAGGAAGATGGTAAAACACTATGCCATGAGAAACAAGATTGCAAGGGCCAAGCTCAAATGAGCCCATGCAAAGATTCAGGCTTTGACCAGGAAAAAGGAGAAGGAGAATTTGGTCATTCTTGTTGAGGTGTCTCTCCATGCCTCTAACCCTTAATCAGCAAACAAATTCACAATTTTGGCACATTTTGGCAACCTTGTGCAAATTTTAATTTTTGGACAGTTTAGCACACAAAAAATTTTCGAAACGCGCAACGCCACTGGCGCTACTCTATTTTTTGGGGCATACAATTAATGAATGGCCATCACCATCATGTTCAAAATGATGAGGACATCAACTCCAGCAAGTTTCAGAAGATTTGGAGGAGAACTGGTCCCTCAAAAGGGAAAAAAAAAAAACCACCAAAAAATCATGTTTCTGCCCTCTTTTTTACCCTGGCGCTACGCGTTTACCAGTCTTGGAAGAACAGATTTTTTACAGTGCATATGGACACCATTTTGGAAACTGGAGGTATATTTGGAAGCTAGACTCAGAGAGATTTCCAATGAGTGATTATGGAGCTCATTTGGACATTAGGAAGGCCTCCAAAAGTTGGCTACAACACAGGTCATTTTTTTGTCATGGCACTGTGCGTTTACCAAGGAATTGGCAATTTTCATTGTTTTTAGAATTTTTGACTTTTTGACTTTTTGATTGGGAAAATGGGAAAATTACTGATGTAAATGGTCAATATGGGTGTAAATATCATGTTTTCACTTTTATCTAGAGTATATGCATCAGATAAGTCTTCTAGGAGGTCAAATGAATCAGTTTCCTCTCTTTTAGAGACAAATTGTTGGGTTTTCCTAGTCTTCAGTTTTCTGTTTGGGAGTAGGTGAAATAGCTCCTCCTCTCATGGATTAGACTCCCTGAGGATATGGAGAGTGGTTTTGAGGTCTATTTTATGTATTTTCTCAGTCATTGTAATGGTTGGACTCACTTGGAGCTTTGGCATCTCAAGAGACATTTTGTATATCAGTTTGGCTTGGACATTAATAGAAATTTGTAACTATTTTCTTGGGATCCATGTGGTATGAGTTTTAGACATAGTTTCCTCTCTCTTATCAATTTGTTTGAATGTATTGTTAATTCATAAACCATTTCATGTCTATAATATACTATATTTCAATTTTGAAAGGCAGAATCCATATTCATTTATGCTCTGTTTTGGGAAATATAGTATAATGTATTCATTCTCCTCAGTTTAGGGAAAATACCTACCAGATGCTTTCCCTAGCTCCTCACCATTCCATTCATCTCATTTAATTCACTTTTGAATGTTTAAACCTTCTACCTACCTTTCCCCTTGGAACCCCTGCAAATTTTGACCTAATTTCCTTGCCCTAGCTGTTTGGCTCCTCCTGATCCAGCAAACCCAACAAAATCAAAATCAAAACCCTGAGATACTATACCTAGCCTAAAACCTTCTTTACTCAGCAATTTTGACTGTGATCTATACAGAGAGAGCCTTGTCCTGGCCTAGTAGGGCTAGCTACTTAGCTAAGCTTGGTTTGAGGTTACCTCGGGATTGCCTCTCGCAGCCTGAGGTTCAATCTGAGTGATAACAAAAACAAAAAAGAGAATGAGTGCCAAATATAAGTCGGTAGAGGTGTGAAAAAACTCGTGAAGACCTGAAATATAAATTTTAAGATCAGAAAAACTAAAAACAAAGTTGAAACAAAAATGTAAAGAAATAGAAAAAGATGAAAATGGGCCTATGAAAATTACCATTCGAGTAATTTCATTAAAATTTTACCTGAGAGATATTGTTTTCTCCAACAAAAGATAACCTCTTATTTTAATTGAAATTAAAAGCATGAAGAAGTTATATTCTTTGAGTTTTTTATCAACCCAAATTCATCACTTATTAAATCTAAAATAAGGTGAGCAGTAAAGCTAGAAAAATAATATTTCATGTTCAAGGAATCTGAAGTAAACAAAATCTATCATAAATGAAAGTGAAGATATGTTTCTTTATAAATTTTAGCAGCAAATGTTCTCTTTGGTATTTTAGATTTCATATTCAATCCAAGGTTTTCATAAACTCTCGAAAATCAAGACCAAGTCTGAATCTATGTGATGCATATGTGTAGATGGATAGGACTTGAATCTTTGCATAAACGGTGTAGATTTATATTTCAAAAGTAAGAGGACCACGAAAGAATTCAAACATAAATTGATATGATCCATTAACTTTACTTGTGCCAAATTTCCTTACTAGCTATTTTCATCATCATAATGGTTGCTCAAGAGTCTCTTTGAAAAGAAAACGAGGATGCACGTTATAAATGATTGGGATGATGAAATGAGTATCCAATAGTAAAATATAGACAAAAATGGAAACAAGCTACAGGTAATGAACTTTAATTAGCGAGGAAGATTTCCATGTAGAGCAAGAAGAGGCCCAACAATGCATGTGAGAATGTATGTTCAATGAAGGTGTTAGCACAGTTCTTTGCTAAGTCACGAGTCCATTCTATAGTTTTATATTTAGGATTAAAGTTCAAAATTTTTCAAAAAAAAAATAAAAATAAAAAATAAAAAATAAAAATGGCTCTACCGAAATTTCTGGAAGAACCAGTTTTTTAGCCTTTTGGACAGTCTGTTATCTCCCGTTTCCGTCTTTTCATTTTTTATTTCTGATGCTACCAGAATTTTCGGAAGCATACTCTGTTTTTAAAATAAAACAAAAAATTGCATCCGCTTTAGTTATACCACGTGTCGTAGGGTTAATACGAATCAAATATTTTTTAAATCCTTTAGGATCTACAGTCATTTAGCTAAGGTCAAGTTGGTGTATATGTTGAGTCACATGTGTCATCCGCATTTAATGATTGAACCGTTGCCCGTCATGCCTGTCTACTCCTATTCAGTTATCCATACATTAAGGTACGTGTTTTTCTGAATTAGAGTGATCGTGGTGATCACAACACACACTATAACCATTTGACTGGTTGCACAACAACGTTGCCTGAAATTCGGGCCAATCAATAGCACAGTTTGCGGAGGTGACTGGAAGTCATAAAAACAATTCTCATAAGCCATCTGGAGCTCCCATACGGAAAATGCAGCCAACTGAAGGTGGTGATGGTGTGTCATATGTTGCACATCATGATCATGAATATTTTTAATGATGAATAGTGATTTGCATGGGGTGGTGAACCAAGATTTAGTTTTAAAACCAGCTAAAAAATAGGAATGTTGTCATTTGAAGTTTTAGTTACTGGATTCGAATTTGCTTAGAGTTATAGGTGGAGAATAATTCTAGATTTCAGACAAAATTCCAGAGAAGAATACAGGCCACACCTATAAGGTAAACTCTTCCTATTTTGCCACCTATCATTTGCAGGAGACATAGTCATTTATTTTTCTAAAGATGACTAAAACAGGTGGTAAGATGAATCGAATAGAGCCACAGGGTGCAGATTTGGTTGATGTTAATACAAGGGTAAGAACTTTTTTTATGCAGTCAGGATGGTATTCTCTTTGTACCAGTTTGGGATGCTCACATTCAGGGGTTGCTCAAGAGTTTGATAAATCTTTTAATGGACAGGAGGTTATAGTTTATGGCCTCACTTTGCAAGTTTCTGAAAACTCCATTGCTGAAGCCTTTAACCTTCCCCAAGGAGGAGAAAGGTGGTTCAAGGGACAAGTTATCACGGGAGGTGATCTCAACAGCTTCCTCGAGGATGCTCATAGAGATCCAAACTGGGAAAAGGGAATCCCAAGAAGCTACCTTAAGAATGACTGGGCAGAAGCTATCAAGCTTATTAAGATATACCTCACATGTGAAAGGAGATATACAGTGGTATTCCTCTATCACATGAGGTTTCTTCTTCATATTGCAGGGATGAAGACATTGAATCTGCTATTTTTCTTGTTGAAAATTATGACCAAGATGTCAGCAAGGGTTCAGACCCATAATGATGTTTCTGAGTATAGCTTGTACCATCAAGTTTTGATCAAAGTTCTGGTTGAAGAAGAGTTTGGAAAGAGAAACCAGACCTGGGACCATTTTCTAATATATAGGGTAGGCCAACCTGCACCTACACCTCCAGTTCCACAGTCAAACCCCCAACCTGCAAAGAGAAGAACAAAAATAAAGGCCCAGAAAGAAAACATTTATAAGAAGGCCAAAGGTAAGAAAGAGAAAGTTTCTGCAGGAAAAACTGAAAGAAAGGTGGAAAAAGGAGAGAGCTCCTCAGTAAGTAAGACCAAGTCCATGAAGTTAGTACCCTTTGTTCCTCCATTTCCAAATGTATACACTAGAGCTATAAGAAGAAGGTCTGAAAAAACAGATAATTCAAAAGTGTGGGTGCTACTGGAATTTCCAGAAGCACCTATTCAAAATAAATGTAGAAGGAGTATCAGCCTACACCATCAGATGAAGAAATCCTTAAGGATTTTGGATATGAAATCAACAGTAAAAGGAAGAAAGAAGAAGCTAAACCTATTGCTAGCACCAAAAAGAGACATGAAAGAGAGATAAATAAGTTTAGGCTTAAATCCAAGGCTCTACTAAGGCCAAGCCTAATGACATAAGTCATTGATGTTGAAGGGAAACCTGAAGGTTCAAAGACAGAGAAAACAGAAAAATCCATGAAGAAAAACAAGAACCCAACCCCTTCAGAACAACACTCAGAGCCCTCAAAAAGAAGAAAAACACAAAAGGGCTCTTAGGAGGAAAAAGACCCCGTCAAGGAGGCAACTACAAGAGAAACCAAATCTATAACATCAGTTGCTAATAGCAAAACCAATTTAGATAAACTGGCTAAAGTTGCAGCACACTTAGAGGAAAGGTAAAAAAAAATTTGGCACTAATCCCTTTTTTCTTATCAGTTACAAATTTTGAACAGCATCCTAGGGGTCATGTAATACAAGTCAGCACATACTTTTCATAATTTTTCTATGTATTTTGAAAAAGAAACAGGGCGCTACCGAAATTTCCGGTAGTATTCCAGATTTTGCGCAGTTACGGGTTTTTACCAGAATTTCCGACGCACCCGTTTTAACTTAATTTTGACACATGTCAGTAAGTTTTTTCGAGCTAGTTAAGGATGGATAAGAACTCATAACCAAATGGATAATACAGATGATGGTGAGAGGTGGTTATGAGGTTGTTGGAGGCCTTATTAAATGAAGCTACATGGTTATTAAAGACCCAAGACACAAGGAGAAAATTCAACAGAAAAAGGGGCAGCATGACACCACACTCAACATTCTAGCCCATAATTATTCTCTTCTTATTTCTCGATCTGTCCTTTCTGTTAGATTTCAAGGAGATAACGATGTAATGTCTTTTAACACATATGTTATGTTAGAATTAATGTTTCCTTATTTTTAGAAGAGATGGAGTTGGTTCCTCTCTCGCTATATATAGCACTTGTAAATACTATTTCCAGGTTGGATGTTAGTCTACCTAAAGACCGAATAAAATAAAATAAAATAAAAAAACATTTTTGCTTCATGCTGGAGGATTTTGTGACTTAAGGAACATCTAATGTGTGGTTTGTATCTTTTCTTTGTTAATTTCTTCTAAAATATACATTGCAGCAACTAGTGAAGTGTGAGAAGTTGTTAAAGGATTCAACAATAAATTATTTGTTTTCAGTTTTCTGCAAGTTATATGTGTGTAATAGAACATGTCAGTGAATATTTCATAAAGTATTTATGGAATAATTTATACATGCAATCTATTTTCTAAGTGTTGTTTGCTTAACATAAACATAGTTTGTGTTAAAGGTCATCATCATAGCTGTGTGACTTATTTATGATAGGAATATTTCCTGAAATAGGTACCATCTATTCATCTTCTTCCACTTGTGTACTCTGCTCCCTATACTACCTTTTACCCACACAATTTATACTTTCCACAGCTTGTCAAATACATGAAAGCCTTAAAGAACACTAAATCATTTCAAAATATTTGAGAAATTCATCCCACCACTCAAACAACCCCTTTAAATTTTGAAATGAACTATGATGTGTAAGGCTTACTCCTTAAGCAGTCAAGGAGTGACTTCTTACGCTAACAGAAGGCACAATGGTAAGATCCATGTGCACACACTATGAAAAATAGATATCACAAAGTCACCTAGACATCTTGGAGAATAAATGCTTGGAAGTAAAAATACATCCAAGATCTAAAACACCATGATAACATGAAATTTGGCATAAAGATACTGAGATAATCAAAGAGGATTCCATGAGAGCATAGTGATAGGTTGGATTGTCAAATAATGAATGCGTTAACCAAAATCCTATGAGATTGCTTTAAAACCATGTGAAAGGTGCCAAGTAAGATCTTGGGTTAAAGATCTCGGAGAGAATTTAAATTGACTTACGAAATTACAATAATCTGATATGTCAAGGTTCTGAGATGGAAAGAGGTCAAAAGGAAATCTCGGGAATAAATTTTATGATAACAACCCGATATTTCAAGGTTCCTAGGTCTCGAGATAATTAAATGTGAATCACTTATTCTTTCAAGACCTGTAAAATCACATTTAAATCCATTAAGTGAAATGATGGGAAGCCACGTGAATATTTCGACATCATATTTCGGGAATAAAATATCGAAGAATAACTTAAAATGGACTTACGATATTGTCATCCTCTGGTATGGAAAGATCCGAAGTAAGATGTGTCGAAGGTAAGAGTTCTGATAAACAGGGATTCCAAAATTAAAATATTTTCTCGATAGACAAAACTTCGATAAACTAAACCTTTGCTATTAAAATGTTTTCGATGAAATTTTTTTTCGGAGGTTTAATTGAATCTCGCTTACAATATCTGAAGTACCGATATATACATATTTCTCCTAACATCTTTAAATAGATTTACAAGATTTAGAGACTGATGAATTCAGGCAGAGAAATCAAATACGCCACGTGGATCTCACTAGAGATTTCATAATGTATTTCAAAATACTTCCGATGAAATGTGTATCTGAGTTTCCAATGTATTGATTTCTAAGATAATAAATCTTGGAAAATATTTTAAAATACTTCTAATATAATACAAACTCAAAATTTCGATAAGCTTGAGTTTCTAAGTCTCAAGAAAAAGATCTCGGAAAAAAAAAAAAAAGGATTGGGATTCTAAGATTTACCAATTAGAGGGTCTGAATCATCTTAGTAGAATGAAATGTGACTGAGGTGAAAATAATATGAACGAGATCGATGCAATGGTTCAACTCAACTTAGAAAAATTAAGATTCAGAATGGGCAAAGTTAGATAGGAACACTTTTTACAACTCGCTGCAAGATTTTTTGTGCGGTTTTCCTTTGTTTATGGGCCTTCTTGAATTTAAAATGCGAGAAGTTTTAGACCCATGAAAAATATAAGCGGAAAGGAGTCAAGAATATTATATCGATTGAGTAAATATTTATTGGTTCATCTCGTGCATTTGTAAAGCAAGGAAATATGAACATAAGCAATAATATAGAATACCAAGATTCTGATGAAAAAGAAAATACTTCCCTGAACATGTTTCGGATTGGAAAGGGCTGACTAATCGCTTTATTCTAAATTCAATTGAATTTTCTTGTAAAAATCAAGTCTCCAAATCAAGTTAATGAAGACCTGCAAAAAGAAGCAAAATTGACATAAAAATAAAATACGAAAAAATGAAATTGACAGCAAATAAAGATGAGCATGTCTATGCATACCTAGAAACATTTGATTGTAAATTTACCTTATAGATATTGACATTCTCCCATGTATTATCTTCGATTTTACATATGTTCAAACATATTTTAATTATTCAATTTAAATTAACTACTAAGTAATGAGCTATTAATTTATATCCACTTCGTATTGAAGAACAAGAGTGGTGCATGATATCACTTAGCCATGCCTAAGAAACTATTATCTCAAAAAGTTCCTAGTTGTAAAGGAGTAAGATAAACAAGTGCACAATATGCATGAATATGATCTCGAAATGCTAGATGGTAAATGTGCTCTAAAACACTATTTACCAAAAATCAAGAGAATATTAAGGTAAATCTCTGGCTTCATTACCTGCTTATTGAAAAAGCTACAATAAATACAAAGAAAGATAAATCTAACTAATTGTATTCCTAATCTAACTGCATAAAGGAAAATATGACTAAGTATAGTCATACTTCCAATGTAACCATACAAAGATTTTATTTCATGTGCATATGAAAATGTCATAGATCAACAACAAGAATAAAACTGTAGCTAAATTATTAAAAGGAAAACTCAACCTACTATTTATATTTAACAAGTTTAGCAAAATAGATTTATTTACAAAAATCCTACCTTGAAATTCTTCCAATCATATACCTACAGGATCGTAAAAATCAGGTTGTATTTCAATGAATGATTGGAAGATGTTCAAAGGAAGAGGAAACATCGGGTCATGCTTGAATGATACATTTTCAAATATAGAAATCTATTGAAAATTGGCAATGTCGGAAATCTTCTTGAGCACTAGAACTTCCAGATATTTTTCAAATGAATCAATAAAGTTTGGGTGGATATTCAGAATATTTCTGGAAGTGTTCCATTGTTGACTCAAATGTAATGATGCAATCTCAAGTGCTAGAATATATGAATAACTTGTTTGAAAATCAGACATAAATTGGCCAAGCATGATCCCTAAATAAAATTTCAAAATAAGAAGTAGTTGATGTTCATGCTTGAAATTTAGGAATTGTTTTTCATATAAACTTATTAATGGACTTGAAAAATGTCTAGAGTTTGAATTCAAAGTTCCAGTACAATGTGCTCAAAAAATCGAAAATGAAATTCGAAAGAAAAACAAACTCGAATTGGAGAAAATAAAAATGAAGAAAATTACAATTTACATTAATGGTACCACACTGTTGCGATTAATTTGCAAAATTTTCCTTGCCACGAGTGTCAACAGAAATTATGAAGTTAAAATCATTGTTTGAATTAAGTTGCGGAGATGAGAAAAATTCAAGATTATGATTCAATAAGGTTATTTCATCGTTATATTAATCATAAATTGGAATGGATTCATGATTACTGAAATCACTGTGATGATCGAATGATTGAGAATGTACTGAAATTATTTCTTGATTAGTGTTATTTTCATCTTCAAAAATAAACTTGGTTAAGGAATTGAGAATATGGGATTCATTTAAAACCATTTTTGAAGAGAGAAGACTTTCAACATTCTGAGTCTTTACTATTTCATTATAAATGACTTCATTAGTTTTCTTTTTCTTTGAATAAAATAAATCAAAACCAAGTAGATAATTAATTCCAGATTGAGAGAATTTCCAGGATAATTGAAAATATTATTGATTAAATTTTCTCTACCAATATTAAGAGAAGTAAACAATACTTTATCATTAATGACAACTACTGTTTTTTCTAAAATTAAATTTGTGTTCACAGGGATTGTTGATTGATTATGAATCATATTATTGTTGCTAAAATTATCGGGATAGAGAGAAAAATAAAAATTTGAAGATAAATACCTGAAGGTTTCTCTATGTACAGATGATTTTTCATTTTTCAAAATAGAAACTTCCACATTTTTTCCCTTGCATAATTTGAATTGTTGATCAATGTCTTAACAAAAAATAGCTTTACCATATGTTTGATTGATCTGCAAATTATTGGTAGGCTACTCTGAAGTTTGAGATTTATTACTAGCAGAAGAAGATTCTAAATTAATTGTAGCAATTTTTAAGTTGATGACTTTCTCTAGCTGATTTAATTGTTATTGATGGATTTGTTGTTGAATTACTTGATGACGATTACTTCTAGTGAATTCTTCATCTTGTTTTTTTTCTAATTCATCAGTTATAGAAGCATGTTTTAAATTTGAAACAGATCTGAAATAAACATCATTTAATTGAGAAACAACAACAATTTCTAATTTAGATTGATGAGCATAATTCACAGTTTCAATTTGTGGAGGATCGACATTTTTATTTTGAACAATTGAATAATTATCAACAATGGATATACTTTCTGGTTATTCATAATTATCATAGGACAAAGACACTAAATGTTTGAACTATCCAATAAATTGGAATTGAGGAGGAAAATATTTGGACCGAAATTGCATTAAATTTAAGTTAAATCTAATGTAAAAAATATCCAAAGTCTCACCTTTAATCCTACACAATTATTCTAATTGATCACACATATTTTAATAATCATATTCCTGGAATGTGTGAAGGAAAATCTTCAAACATTCGTCCCATATATGTATAAAGGAAATTGGAAGAGATAAGCACCAGTCTTTGGCTTTACCTTTCAAAGTAAGAGTGAAGATATTGCAAATAATATCTTCATAAATACTAAATATTTTACAACTTAAAATAAATTGAAGGAGATTAATAAAAGCAGATGAAGTACCATTGTACTTTACCTTAGACGGGGTCTGTACTGCCTTTCTCAAAGTAGTAATTGGTTCAAGTTCAATAAAACAAATCCAATGATTTCTTTTAAGTGGAACCGTAGTAATAAGATAAAACCTTAAAGAAAAAAATATTCAAAGACACAATTTACTATGGCCCTCCTTCTAGGGTCAAATATGTTGATGGTCTAAAATGACCTCATCAACATGTAAGGGAGACCACCCAGTCAGATCCCCAACTAAGCTCTTATCTGTTTGGTGTAGTGGTTCCAACTAGTTCAATTGGGTCTAGTTACCCTCTCTCCTTTTGTGCTCGCATATAGTATGTCTATTACTTACTAATAGAAAAAGAGAAATCAGATATTCCCCCTTACGGAGCTCATGCAAGAAAGTGATCCTTAAGATGACTCTATGACTTAGCCAAACCACAACTAAGTTTGGCCCCTGTATGATGGGACTTCTAGATTGTAAAATTTAAATCTAAATGCAAATTTACTCTACGATGCACAAAATACAAAGAAATTTTAAATATATCTTGATTAAGAAGATATAGATCTATCCCAACCGAGAGTAGGAAAACTAAATAATTGGGGATTTTAATATGTCTGGTTTATGATGAATATTTGGCTAATGAAATAGTTATATTAGTTGGTATTATAATTACCAAAACATGTTATGTTTAAAGATCAATTAACAATGAATAATTTACTATCACAACCAAGAAAAAATTCTCATAATTTCAATAGTAATTAAATTGATTTTTGATAATGGATTATAAATCTAATTCAAATACTTGAGCAAAGAGAAATTAATAACAAATCTATGTGGCTATGAATTAGATAGCTAATCCAAATGACATATTTTCTCACATCAAACATGAATGCACAATATGAGCAGATTTTACACATATCAACCATTACATAAATGAAATTTGCAATTAAATAAAAGTATTGAAATTACACAGTAATGAAACTTGGTCTCTTGTGTTGTTCCTCACACTGATCTCCAACAATCTTTCACAAATCATAAACTTTGTCACTAAAAGAAAAAGTTGTAATAGTGCAAACTCTACCCCCAATACGAAGTCTAGATTTGAGAAAGAAAAATCTCATTAACCCATATGTGAGTTTTACTCTTACCTAAAACTATAATCCCCTAATACAATGGTGCTTTCATAGCCTATAGTTGCAGAGAAGAGGAACCACTTGTCAATTTTGAAGAAACCATATTTATAATTACAAAAGAAAATTAAAATGAGAGATTTGTTGAAGAATAAATTTGCTCCAACAAATCTTAATTGGCTAAAATTATTCTTTCTATCTTGTTGATGCAATTCCAATGCTCCCATTATTTTCTTCTTCATCTCCCCAACTTCCTACCTGCAAAAAACTAATCGATATTCAGAAGTTAAAACAAATTTGGTGCACAAAATAGAAATCAACCCACTTCTCAACAAATTGTTAAATTAAAATCCAAAGAAGTTATCGTGCTATGATTTCTTCAAATTAATCAGATTGGACTTAAAGTATTGTTGTGAATGAATTACTGACAGCAGTTTTCTCCAACCAATGAAATTTTCCAAAATCAAAATTTGGAGAAACTGATTGTTGTGGCAAATTCGTCACTTTTTCTTCTGATAAAATGTTGGGTCATTAAATGATTAAATATGCTAAAAATAATTTTCATAGATTATTCTCCTATGTCTTAGCTTTCCAACGACCTATTGTGAGTTTCATTTGGTTAAGTAAACCTTGAGATATGTCTCTCCGAAGTTGAAGTGCCAAAATTTTCAGAATTCTAGAAAAATATTTGTCTAGGCCAAAACTAGGAAAATTTAATTAAAAATCTAAGCCTAATTAATTTAATTAAAAAATTAATTAAATAAAAAATAATTAATATATTAATACAAATTAATTACAATCATAAAATTAATTATATATATACAAATTATTAATTTAAACTATAATTATAATTAATGCAAATAAAGGCCGATAGGAGTGTTAATTTGGAATTGTAGAAATGGAAAAGTTGATGCGTTGACGATGTGATGAAACTATTTGAGGAAATTTTGGATCGTAATGTTGTTTCGTGGACATCGATGATATATTCCGTGCAACTAGTCAAAATACTCAACCTTAACCATTTGAAAGAATCAGCTTATATGCACCAGGGAAACCATTGCAATCAGAAGAGGTCGAGATTTTTCAGTTGAGATCAAATCAAAAGATAATTGTAGTTAAACAAATAAGGAGTAGTAATTAGAAATACCTTTACCTTATTGATGAAAATGCAGTCCATTGTTGTTGATTCAACTATGAACCTAAAGGAGGCAACAGAGAAGAGGAAAGAGTAGACAATCGTTGGTGATGAACAGAAGCGAAGAACAACATCCCTATGTATGAGGTAGAAACACTATTGAAATAAGTGTTTGGTAGAGCGAGTTTTCTCCATTAGCAAACCACTTGATCCTAGAAATAATATTTGTATCAGTTAGATTGAAATGCACGGGAGAGACTGTAAATTTTTTAAACAAAGTTAACAATAAGAGTAAGGGTTTTGATCATCGAACCCTAATTAAGAAGTAATGACATCAAATACAATCGTTGATAAATCCTCAGCATGTACTTAAAGATTTTAATGTTGAATTTCAGGGACAGACTGAGATTGGTGACTCTTCCAAAGCCTTCAAGAAAAATGCTAAGCAAGGTGGCCCAATTCTCGAAGCTCTACACCTGCGCTTTCCTGATATTTTGGACACAAAATTCCAATGGTGAACTGAAATTTTGACAAGTAATAACTTCTCTTAAAAAATGGAAATTTGGAAACAAAGGAGACCTCGCCCATTTTATAAGGGTGGTACACAAGCTAAGTGATTCCATACAAGGTAGCTAAAGTGGGATAGATATGAGGCATAAAGGTGGTAGTGTACACATGTCACTTGCAAAAGAAAAAGGTTAACAAAATTATGAGGTAAATTGATTCAAGAGAGAGGCCTAGCGGCCTAATTAAATAATTCATTTAGAAACATGAAAATGACTTCAATAGTGATTATGCAATGATATTTGAAATTAACATTTAGAAATAAACTTCAATTGTCGGTGTGATATTAATGGCGAAGCTAGTGTTGGTTGATTTCAAATCAAATTATGTTTTAAATCTAAATATAAATATAAATGAGATATAGATCATTTCTATTAATATTTTTCTAATGTAATAAACAAACATCCATAGCATAGCTTTATTTGAAATTACATTGAATGGCATAGTATTTCAAAAAAACATGACTTATATACAGAGAGATATACAGAATTTCTTAGTAGTTCAACAGAACATGAATGCACTTGAAGGTGAATAAATATACATGTGTACAATAAAATTTTGTGATGTCATGTAAATCTAAATGATAGTGAATATCTAATCATATATACATGACGAGGCAAAGCATCAGCAGCACCAATTGATGCCTATTGTGACTCCACGATATGAAAGTCATTCTTTCCATTCAACACGCATTTTCCGATGTGCATCTCTTTCATATATGTGGGTCGTTTTTCTTAGTATTTTATGTATCTTCTAAAGCAAGGAAATAGTTGTACGCAAGTGGTACAGAGGCAATGTTTGTGGCGGCAATAACCTCATTTGTATATCTTGTAAGGTAATTTCCTATCGCTGAATTTCTCGGCAGCATTCATAAAGCATGTTTAAGTAGTGTGCATTTATATCTGTTGGCCATGAAAATAGAAATAGTGATTGTTAGTGGAAGCGGTTGATGAAAGCGTAATAATTATAGAGTAAAAAAATACTTAAATTAAACATGAACATTTTTTTAAAATAAGAGTAAAAATAGTATGAGCTCAAATGTAAAAGCAAGTAATTGTGTCTAGACTTTGGATAAGCCTTAAGTGATGTTTACCATTGGTAAAGATGAAAGGAAGAGTGTATTGTTGGTTAGAGTGTACTCTTCTACATAGACTTTGATGCGAGTAATGATTCTTCTTGCTTTTTGCGTCGTAGATATGGATTCTCTTCCATTCGTTATATGCACGAGAATGGAAATGTTGGATTGATTCGAAGGTATGACAAAGACCTTACTCTTGAAATGGCAATGAATGTTAAACCTTGGCGTTCTGTGGGGCCAATTTCGATTGTTGCTTTCTCTAATGTCATTCCTTGTGACTTGTGTATTGTTAAAGCCCATGCCATTCGAAGTGGTATTTTTCGGTGTGCACCTCTTGTGATAGGGGAAATGGGTACATATGTTGGTTGTGAAATGTCCCATGGTGTTCCTTTGTATTTTTTAAAGTCGACTACCATGAAAGATGGAAATTCTGGGGGCTTTGAGTCAGGTGCATAAAATATTGAAATGACTTTGCCAAGTGCACCATTTACAAGGCCTACATGTACCCACAAATTGCTGGTGAGCATAAATTTTTGTTCATTGCATAAGAGAACCTTTACGTCTAGTTGTTCTTCTTTATATGTAGTAAAATTTTGTTTCCTTTGTTTCTCTGCAGAGCAGAGCGCTACTGGCATGTTCATTTTTTTAGCATTGTTTTATTATGCAAGGCAACTGAGTTTTTTGTTGCATATAGGTGCATGGAGTCTTCAAATGTTTGTTTCTCTTCATGTGTAATAGAGGAATTTTTCCTCGACATTAAGAGGTTCCAATCTTCAAGTGTAGGTGTTCCATTTTTGAGATTTGTGAGAATCCGACAGAAAGAAACCTGGGAAGGGTCAGCACCTTGTTGGCGAAAAATATTTGTAAGAGTTACGAATGTATCAAATATGCACCAAATTGCAGTGCCATGTGATGTGCCAGCATACAGAGTAATGTATTTCACAAGTGGCAGTTGGCCTAAATCCCCGACAAGGATAATGAAGCGATTTCTAAATGGTTTATTCCAATGAAGGGGAAATGCTTCTCGTAGGCGATCATCAATGCAGAAAATAATTTTTTGTCCGACGAAGCTCATTTAATCACTGAGGATGTACTCTACCTGAAGGAGCTTCTCTTTCAAGTGTAGGAGCGACTGTCCTTCAAGATGATGCATTGTTTGGATAGGGATGTGAAGGGAAAAGTGGATTGTAAGGGAATTTATGTTGAAAGTTGAAACGTCGGTGGGTGCAAGTAACAACAATGGTCTTGTGCTTGTTGGAGAGGCTTCCATTAATGCACGTTGCAAAAATTTAATCAAAGAATATTTTCCTATCCCAGTTGTCCCTTGTATGATGATTCTGAGTGGGGGTTTTGGTGAAGGGTTTTTGAAATGATAAATAACAAGTGTAAAAGATTTTTGTTCCAGGGTAGATAATATGTGATTTTCGGGGAGGGTTGAAAAAGGACGATGTTGGTTTTGACTATTTGAGCGGTTGAATTCAATGAAATTTATGGCAGTTTCTTGCAAGTGGAGAGGGAGAGAAGTATGTGACCAATTAAGATTAACATCAAAGTCACGATGGCCAATGATTTCAAGGCTATTAATTTCAATGTTGTAGCCTGGGTGAAGATGAGAGAGGAATTCCCATTCATTCATTTGCATGGTGTTGGGCCAGAATTGTAATCTACGGATAAATTACGCTTCCCTAGACCGGTGCTAGTCTAGAACAACGGGTGAAAGACTATACAACTATTTCTCCTAACTCATAATAGATACATAGAGAGGATTAGAGGCTTACTTGTTTATTCGCTTCCAAATGGCTCCTTCTGTTGCTTCCACTGCAGCTTCAAATTCAAGCGGTTTGTGAGCTGAATGCTTCCTGCAAGAAAGAACACAGAAATAGAAGAAGATGCAATAATATATATATCTATTCAATATAGTTAGCTAAATCAGTAAAGCATAAACCATATACATCAACTAAGATCTTGCAATATGGAAAATCAAAGCTAATACAGATGCATATAGGGAAAAATAAGCAGTACTCTTTATTGATGATAGAAGGAGAGGTTACAACCTAGTGACTGATTTGAAGTGACCTTCCAGCAACGTTCCCAAGCCTCATCACAATATAAATATCTCCAGTAGTAGCTTCACAAATCAAGCTCTCCATTGAAAATTCTCCAACATTTCTCTACTCAAATTCTTCCTCCTCAAGCACTTAGATCTGTGCTCAATATATAGATGAACTGTAGGTTGTTTTGCAATATTAGCTTTCCAAAAATAGGCAAGACATGTTTCCAGTCATGTAGATGTCAAATGGACACTTGGATCCGAAGCTTGACACATGTGAACTCTTCTAAAAGGCACTGGCCAAGTGGAGATTCCGGAACAATGAGAATTTCGCTCCCAATGTGACCAACGCACCTTTGAATGTCGGGAAGTGCTTTGCAGAGTAGCCTTGCATGGAGCTACCTGCATATGCAATGCACTTAGGCCCCTAAGAGCCTGTGTTGGTGAGCTCTCATATGCTAAATATTAAGCTTCAAACCATGGAAACCTTTGCTTGTGTTATCACGCAAAAATTCTCAAAACATCATTGTGTCAACTCTGCTTTTGGTCATGATTTCAAGGAGGTCTTAGATAGGTTTTAATTCATTTCATGATTGAAAGGCTAAGTGATAGTATTTGAGTCTCAAAAATTTCATCTTTCATTTCCAATAAATTTTAGAAGTCTTATTCCATGGTTTAAATATCCCATCATCCATTTAGAATTTTTAAAAGGTCAGTTTTCATTTTCAAATAAATTCCTTTAGGTTCACTTCATGGTCAAATAGGTCATATTTTTAATTTAGGGGTCATGCCATGAATTTTTGGGATAAATTTTTGCAATCATACAGGAATCTGTGTTTTCGTAGCCCAAATAGTTCAAAAAAGGTGATTTGCGCTATGAAAACAAGTTGTTTTCGTAGCGCACTATGAGGCAAAAACCCTGTTTTTATGTTTTTAGTAGTCAACTTCCAAGGGGGTTCCTGAGCAACTGAAAAACTCATTTTTGAAAAATGAAAGATTTTTTTCTTCCTAACATACTTAACTACAAAAACCTTTCTCAGTTTCTTTAAATTCATTATGAGGTGGGAGAAATTGATGACTCAACTTGCGCTACGAAACTACTGAAAGTCATTGAGAGAAAAACTCTGCTTTCTGGTTTTAGTAGTTCACTTCAAGATCAGTTTCTGGCCACAAGAAAAGGTATTTTGAAATTATGAAGGAGGTTTCTCTTCATAGAATATCCAGCTACAATAACCTATATCACGTTTCTCACAGGTGTTACCAGCTGGGAGATACAAGGCTTTCTTTGAAGCCATATTTTAAGAAATCAGAATATTCCAGTTTTACACAGGTTGTTCAAAGACAGATTCTGGGCAGTAGGAGAGGTATTTCAAAAAACCAAGAGAGGTTTTTTTTTAAGAAATAATGGTATCTAGAATCCTCCTTAATTTTTTCAAAATACATTATGGGTGAGAAGATAAAATCTCTGTCTCAACATCTATTTTTCAAATTAAAAAGTGCAGTAAAAGATAAATCTTAAATCAGTTTTGATATTAAGAAGAAGATCATTTTTGAAGAAGAACATATTATAAAGTTAATTTGTTTTCATTTTTGGTGATCATACCAGTCCTTACGAAATTTTGAGAATCCCAAAAATTTAAATTTTTGAAAATTGTGTTAAAAAAGAGCATACACAGTAGTTTCGTAGCGCGCTACGAAACTGTTGAAAGTAAACTTTTAGCACTTTATATATGTATTTTGGTGGTAAGGTCTGTTGAGTTTCAAGTTTTAATGTTGTTGGTAGATAGATGAGGATCATAGATGAATATTCAGATTGTAGAACAGAAGAAATAATGGTTTAAAGGAATATTTTACAGTGCTATAAAATCTGCGCTATGAAGACAGACTATTTTCGTAGCGCAGTCAAATTTCATCTCCTTTTCCATTTTTTCGAGGATTTATTTCTGCACAGGTGGAAGATTGAAGTTTTAATGAAAATTTAACACATGCCACATATGTGAAACAGTCATCAAGGCCAACAAATCTGCTCGAAGATAAGCATGAAGGTTAAGGGGCTAAAAAGCAAGAACTCTGTCTCCTGGTTTTTAGGAACAGTTGGGTCATGAATCAGTAGGGTTTATAACATGACTAAAGGCATTATCCAAATTCGACATCATGAGGTTTCAGCTGTCAAAGGAAGAATTAAAGGTTTAGATAAGTTTGTTTTCAAACATGTTTAGGAGTTTCACTCCTATTTGTATTAGGACTCCTAAAAGATAGTTAGTTGTCAGCGTGTATTTAATAGTTTGTTTGATGAATATAATAGGTGTCAAGGATAGAATTCGAATTCTCCTAATGATGGATCATGGAATCCAAGATTGTAAATGCTCTATATAAATCATTAGGTCGAATTCATATGGGTTGGATACTTTTTGGCCCAGCTACTGCTTTATGTTATGGACTATAATCAGTAATACAGAGAGGTTTTTTCTTCTTGACATATCTGAGTCTCTCATGGGGTTTAATGTTTTCTTGATCTATATGCTACTTTAAATTACTTGCAGTAGATCTTATTACTATTACTTAGAATTCAAAACCATGTGCTTTGACTTCCTTTAGTAATGGGATGATTGTGTTTTTCCTGTATCTTGTGAGTAAACTACCCTTGAAACACTAGCAGTAGATTTCCATACTATTACTCAAAATTCATAACCCTATGCTCTGACTTCCTTTAGTAATGGAATGACCGTTTTGACCTATGTTATTGAGTGAATTGTCTTTATTAAAAACCTTATTTTTCTCATCTTCCATGTCAAGAGATCTTGCCACTGAATCTACTGACTTGTTGACTCCATAACCCAATGGTAGTAAGCCTTCATCTTTCAACCTATAAACATACAAAATCACAAACCACAAAGTTAGCCATCTATCTATATCTTATATCATTAACCCTTGAGAGAGCCCTCTCAGGCTAAGGAGGCTAAGCCTCAGCTAAAATATTGGTTTGAAAGAGTTACCCAGAGTCTACTTGATGAGCACCCTATCAGGGTCAGATTTTGTGATAACAGCTTGATGAAAGCCTTGCTTGAATTGTCTTGTTTCTTGTCTTAGGGCATGTAGCAACTAAAATTATAGGGAATGATATACCCTTGATCATCGGTCCTGGAGATGATGCCCATTTAACCAGGGCATTGGGAATGGCGCCCAAATTGACCTATAACAATTACCCTCCTAAAGCATGAGATCCAAATAATAAGAACATTTGATTGAGATGCTTTACACTGTGATGAGCCTGGAAACGAAGTGGAGTGGTCACCTGCATCAATATTACAATACATTACATCATGATATATCCTCTTTTGATCATAATTGGTGAGGTTAGGCATTCCCATAGTCAGCACATAAACAATCTAATAACATGTACATAATTCAGAAAGTCGTTTACATTGGAATTTTGCCCGGATGCAGATATGCCTACATATATAGGCCCATGTTTGGATGAAAATCTATATGTAAGGTGACCGTAAAGATGACATGTACAACAATCCTGAAATCGCAGCCCGGATGGATGAAACTAGATTCGGGATCTTCTTATCTCGTTCACTCGATCATTCAGGTACAAGTCTAGTCATGCGAATATATGATTTGTAGTCGAACATGAAAATACATCGTTTGATTACCAGCCAATAATGTGAGATTTTAACAAACGCGAGAGAACCACCATTAATGTCAATGGCCCTCAAGGTACTGCAGTACATTTCGTAAGGCATGAATAGATGATTTGATGTCGAACGCCAAACAAAATCTTTCGGTCAAAAGTCCGGAAGCGAGGATCTTGTCGATGTTGTAACAAGTCTCATGGTACTGGAATCTGATGTTTCTAAGTGAACTTCATGGATATTGATTTGTTGTCGACAGGAAGTCACCTTATTGGAAAACTGGAGTTACTGATTTCGGAGACAAGGGTATGACTTGATATAGCAATTTTCATGGATGACGGTCATGAAAATGAAGGTTTATGAGTATTGCAGAAGGATGAGTTCTTAATCACTGGATGACTTCTCTTGAACATATCAGCGAAACTATGATGAGTTGGCAGCATTGACCCAAAACTAAAGTTAAGTTATGATGAACCATAGGTGTGAATGAACCGTCAAGATGATTACCCAACCCAAACAGTCACGGACATGGAGTGAAAGAAGTGTCATGTTCAGGAGTGACTTGCTACCAAAAAGAAACTTTGCTTACTTTTCCCAAATTTTCCTCGATCATTTTTCGACCAGTACCTCTTTATTTTTTAACAAGCTTGAGGAGGATAACATTTGCTTGATCTATAATTCAACCTTTCGGGCGAATAAATTATTGCTATTTAATAATTTAACGAGTCTAGCGATGAACGAAACTCAATTCTTGCCATGATAAACAAGCCCGTCGCTATTTTATGCTTTAATGAGCTTAACGACAATGATATCCTGGTCCTTTTTCATATTTAGAGAGTCTGAAAAGGAGGACGAAAGAGAACTCCAAAAGTAATTTTTCATAAATTTGTCTCTCAGATCTGAAAAAGTGTAAAATAATATCTGAAAGAACCTCTTTGGTCATGTTTAACCAAGTTATTCCTTTTTCTTAAATAATCCATCTCAGTCCGGAAAAGGGTTAAACTTGTACTGAGTAGATATCAATTCATTTACTTTAACGAGCTCGAAAAGACAAGTGCTCGGAAATATTTTGACATTATTGGAGTCTAAAAAGAGCTGAAAGAAGACTCCATGGGTTCCTTTTTCACTGTTATCGAAGCTCGAAAAACAGATAAAAGTGTGCTTCAAATCCTTATTCATTTTTATCAAAGCTTGAAAAATAAGGAGAAAAAGTATGATTTGTGGTCAAGTCATTCTTGAAATAAATCTGCACGACTAATCTGTTCGTCAGTTGTAAGACCTGTTTCAAAGCAACATAAAATGGATTAAAAATACCTATTTCATGATAAAAACATAATAAAGCTATAGTCATAGCAATAAATTCAATTTGCAAATAATTAAATGACTATTAAAAGTAGTTTCACTATTCATTTTTACCATTCCGTAGTTACCATTTGCGTTTTGGAGCTCTGAACATGATTTTGCCCCTGAACTTCAGCAGTCGATTGCGTGCAATCGGTAAGAATGTTTTGAATGCCCCCTGCAAGAGCACATGTTGAATGTCCCCTATAAGAGAAGATGCCCCCCAAGCTTCATTTCATTCACCTAAGTAGATTATTGGTTACTAATAGTTGGATGGAATGAAGTTTCATTTACGAGATCAAATGGAAGACTCGTCGTAATTAGGAGAGGATTTGTTTCGTTTTTTAACGAGCTTGACACAGGACAAGAACTATGCTCATGACATGTTTCTTTTTTTAACGAGGTTGACACAGTAAAAGAATTTTCCTCAAAGGCACTCGTTTCATTTTTTAACGAGGTTGACACAAGAAAAAATAACTATCCTAAAAACTCTGTTTCATTTTTTAACGAGGTTGACATAGAAAAAGAACCATCCTCATTGTGCATTTGGACTAGTGAGTGTTTGCTGGAAAATACGTATTCTAACAAAGTCATCATTTAAGGAGTTTAATGAACACCACAAATGATAAGTTATAACATGTGTTGGCAAGTCTTCTCTAGGGTTTCCATTGAATTTTGGAATTTCCGAGGGTAATTTGTGTGGTATCACTGGCCACCAAGGAGAATAGCTGATGGGATCAGCTTGATATTGCACTGAATATTCAAATAAAGGATCAAGTCGTTCAGTAATCATAAGGGAGGAACCAGATAGGATTCCAGATGATGACATGGGTGATGTCAATGGACAAAACATCGAAGATGAAGCAACAGTAGATGTTGTCGCAGCTGAGATATATGGTTCAGTCTGGGATTTTATCTCAACCATGGTCAAATGACCCAAGGTATACCCTATATAATCTACGGGAACTCGAAGTGAAACAAGATCAACAAAAGCAAAGGAAGGTGATTGAGTAAAAGAATCGTACAGGTAAAGCTCCTACTAAAAATGAGTTGGAGTTAAAGGTGTCTCGTCTTGTATATTTCTTCAATCGAAATCAAACCAGGTGGAAGAACTTCGTTGTCTGGCACGAAGTATATTTCAAGTGGTTTACTACGCGATATGGGAGACTCAATGGCTACAATAGATTTTGGAGTGACCAATACAGGAACAACTTCTGGTTGTTCAACTTCGGGATCAAGATTGTCTCCACTTAGGGAATATAGCAACTGGAATATAAGGGAATGATAGACCCTATTTCATTGGTCCTGGGGATGATGTCCAGTTTGACCAATAACAGCTGCGCCCTAAAGCACAATGGGATCCGAATCAACTTCCAGTTGAACAACGTCGGGTTCGGTAGGTACGGTCTCACAGATTGGATGGATCGTGACCACAGGTAGTTATGAGGACTCCGTCTCGACAACAGTTGACGAACCAAGATGAGTAGAAACAACTTGTGCCAACTCTGGTATATGGGAATATGATGCTTCACCAGAGGTATTGATAGTACTGGTTCGGCAGATCGTGATCGCCTTCGCCTACCAGAAGTAACTTCCGGTGGTAAAGGTGGTTCTAAAGCTAATCTAAGTGAACGACGGGGATAGGATTTTGTTCTTCCACGATTACTGATTTGTTTTATCCAAAAAACAAATAAATAAAAAAAGAGGGTAATGCTAGGCAAAATGGTTAACCAAGAAACTGTGAACTGCAGAATACCTCCTGGCGAACCAAGAAGTACGGGCAGGTAATCTCCCCGAATGTTGTGTTCAGTGTATCACAATTTCAAGGCGGCTGACTCGGTTCACTATGGATGGATAGCACCTAAAATTTGTCCTCCAAAATATACCCTAAGGTATGTGGAGGCCCAAGTCTGTATTAGCGCTGTCTGATGCAAAACCGCACAGTGAGAGCACCCCTTTATACTTATCGTACTGTAACACCACCCGATATACCCGAAAGTACATGGAGTGAGGTATCACACTCGAAATGTAACGCAGACAAGTTAACGACAGCTTCTATGTTTTACGACACCGAAACAAGTCTCTAGCCGAGACCTTCTAAATGTTATTGTTATGGTTCCAATGCGTTTTTAAGTAAATTGAGATTAATTTTATGTTGATCTTGCTTAAAAATTTGCCTTTCAAAGGATCACCGCGATGATGTGTATGAAATTCCTAAAATGTAAGCTAAGAATGATAAACAAATTTTCACTTTCAGCTTTTTCAATGAAGAACCTAACTACTAAGGGAAGAGAGAAAATAATTTGAGAGCAAACAAATCAATGAATCTCAAACTAAATGCAGATTTCCTAATGTTCCTTTTGAAAAACACAAATTATTCTAGATGCAAATGCAAGTTTTTTTTTTTTAGTTTCCTTAATGTTATGAATGCAGAAAAGAAACTAAGTGCACTAGATCAACAATTCAAATGCTTTTTACTTCCGAGAAATGAAGAATACAAACGATAATTTCTCCTTTGAAGGAAAAACGAGGTTTTCAACAAAAATTTCTCCTATCAAGGAAATGAAGATTTTACGACAATTTCCTATTTCGAAAGCAAATGATTCTTAATGCAACCATAAAAAGTAATTTGAAATCAACTTTTCAATGATAAAGAAAAAAATTTTAAAAACAACATTGAACAAATTTTCAGTCAAAGGAGAAGAAGTATATAGAGTCACTGGTCAATTGAGCATCAAACTTTTCAGAACACAGTAGCAAACAAAACTGAAGCAAGTTGCAAAGTCAAATTCAAGGGAATTTGGTCACTTTCAGGAGTCAACGCAGTCTCCAAGGGGAGACGGTGCTCTGCAACGCAAGCTAGGAAGGGAGACAGTGCTCTGCAAAGCACTGTGTCCTGTCTAAGGGTGCATTAAGCGCAGTAGACAAGGAAAAATACTACTGTTTAACTCACTATCTTTGCAAATTAAGCTTTGAAAAAGTCTAATCTTTATGTGAAAGAACTACTGGGTGGATAAACAAAGCAAATCAGAGGCTCTAACACTTAGAACTAAGAGAAATTCTCCCCAGTTGAGTCACCAATTTGTTGGGCCAGAATTGATATCTAGGGATAAATTACGCTTCCCTAGAAAGGTGCTAGTCTAGAACAACAGGTGAAAGACTATACAACTATTTCTCCTAACTCAAAACAAATACACAGAGAGGATTGGAGGCTTACTTGTTCAGTCGCTTCCAAATGGCTCCTTCTGTCGCTTCCACTGCAGCTTCAAATTCAAGCGATTTGTGAGCTGAATGCTTCCTACAAGAAAGAACACTGAAACAACAGAAGATCAAATAATATAGATATATATTCATGCTAGTTAGCTAAATCAGTAAATCATAAACCATATACATCAACTAAGATCTTGCAATATGGAAAATCAAAGCCAATACAGATGCATATAGGGAAAAATAAGCAGTACTCTTTATTGATGATAGAAGGAGAGGTTACAACCTAGTGACTAATTTGAAGTGACCTTCCAGCAATGTTCCCAAGCCTCATCACGATATAAATATCTCCAGCAGTAGCTTCACAAATCAAGCTCTCAATTGAAAATTCTCCAGCATTTCTCTACTCAAATTCTTCCTCCTCAAGCACTTAGATCTGTGCTCAATTTATAGATGAACTGTAGGTTATTTTGAAATCAATAGCTTTCCAAAAATAGGCAATACAAGTTTCTAGTCATGTATATGTCAAATGGACACTTGGATCTGAAGCTTGACACATGTGAACTCTTCTAGAAGGCACTGGCCAAGTGGAGATTCCGGAACAATGAGAATTTCGCTCCCAATGTGACCAATGCACCTTTGAATGTCGAGAAGTTCTTTGAAGAGCAACCTTGCATGGGGCTACCTGCATATGCAACACACTTAGGCCCCTTAGAGCCTGCGTTGGTGAGATCTCATATGCTAAATATTAAGCTTCAAACCATGGAAACCTTTGCTTGATGAAAGTCTTGCTTGATTTGTCTTGTTTCTTGTCTTAGGGCATGTAGCACCTGAAATGAAAGGGAATGATAGACCCTTGATCATCGGTCCTGGAGATCATGCCCAGTTAACCAGGTCATTGGGAATGGCGCCCAAATTGACCTATAACACATGGGGTCAAGGGGGAGGTCAGGAGGGGTAGACACAGGAGTATATTAATCTTTGGATTATGGAGTTTGTGGGTTTTCAATTTCTCAATGAACATGTCATGTTGTATATGTTCCTTTCTTTTGTTCCCAGTATGAAATTATTTCCTCATTAGTGGATCCAATGTCATTGGGGAGGATGTGGAAATGGAAATACAATATTAATTCAGCCCAAAAAAAAGTGGCATAAGAAGGATCATTAGGGAAAGGGTTTGTGGTGTACCGTGGCAAGATATGGACAATCATCGGAGGGAATATGTGTTTCCATTGGTTTTGTTTCCTACGAGGAGAAAATGACCAAGAGCGTGCAGCTTCAAGGAGGGGAAACGATTCTAATGAAGCAGGTCTATTCATGTATGTAATAATAAAGGGTGGTGCTAAGAGGGGATTTTAAGAAGCATGTAAAACATGTCTAAAAATAGTTCTATTAACATTCAGAGAAACAAATGTGCGACTACAAAGTGAGAGTGGTAATTTTTGTAACATATGACATATTTCTTATGCCTCAATGACTCTATCTGCTATGGTTTTTGTAAGAATTTTCCAGACAACAGTAACAGTAGGTGCTTCTGGAGCGATGTTTTTCAAGAGGTGTGATAAAATTTTGTTGTAGCTTTCTGATTTTGTTTCTGCTTTGGCCACATATTTTGAAATGTAGCTTAACATGACATGGCGTGATAGAACTGGTTCGCAATCAACATTTTCTCTCCACATGGAAAGTAAATTGGCATTATGGATGTTCAATTTGTCATTGTTGCGAGCAGGGGTGTAGGTTTTCTAACCTTTGTTGTCTATGAACAATGAAGATGTGGGGTTTAACTCCCATAGTACTCCATAGAGACGGTTGAGAAAATTGTTTTTTTTGCGAAGACAAGACGATTCATGACACTTTGTATGTCATTGGACATAGTTGACAAGCTCCTCATAGTCTTCACTTTGGGTTGACGTGAATATTGATGTTGTGTCGAGAAGACTTGGGTTGTGCTCTGTTGATTGGTGAAGTGAAGAATCGTGATGTTGGGGTTGTCGCAGGTTCCAAACAGTCACATAATGGTAAAAATATTTTTGAGCATTGAGAACATATGTTTCACTGTACCAATCGAGGGCGTCCATATTTGGTGCATCTTACAACCAAAGAAAGCCATGTATGTGCGCATACCCTCTATGCTTCCATTCATACCTGAATGCAATAATGAAAGTGTAATATTCCCAAATGGGGAAAGCAGCAATATGTGAACACAATAATGGAAAGAGAAATGAATAAATCAATACACCATTACATGAGAAAAATGTACAGCCACTTTATTAAATATATCAGCAAACATTTAAGCACAAGATCTTGAGGATCAAGTCACTCAAACAACAGGAAACAAGCCTCCAATAGGAAAATATGCTAATACATGAGAAATGCTACTATATAAGTGCCATGAGCCATGACAGCGCATTTTTAGGGCATAAACTAGTGCATAAAGATAGATCAATGTAGATCTGTTGTTATATAGCTCAAATAATGCTAGGAGTGAAGATCTAGACTCCTAAACACCTTTCCAATAGAACCTAGTAAGGGTTTCTGGTTTAGAAATTTGAACAATTCGCTGAATTATTCACCGAGATTATCCTGGTTACACACTATTTAAGCTTCATGCATAACACATAACCTCTTCTACAATTGATCATCAATATGCGGAAATAGAAACAGTCGCATGCGCACATAAACACAGGATGTACTGGGGAAAGAAATAGTTGAAAACCCCCAACTATATGTATAATATAATGATAGAGAACATGTAACAATACATAGCACAAAGCTCTCACATCTCTCAGCACTATCTCACATGCTACACACAAACTAGCACGGAAGATGAACAAGTCACAGGTTCAAATCTCCTCCACAAGTCTGCCTGCCTCTACTGCGCAATCCAATATGAATAATGGTGAGATCCAAGTTCAAATCCCACTAGCTTCAACTGCGCAATCCTCATTGGAAATCTCAATCAATGTGTGTGCAAATCTCATGCACAGCCATAGTCACAACTGATAGTAGACTCACCCTTTCACCCACCTCTAACACTGGTCTCCACCGAACTGTCCATGCATTGCAGTTAACTGATGTGTTCTTTAGTTGATTTATGAGTTAATAATTAGTGAATTAATTAATAATTAATTCACACCACTCATCACTAGTGTATTTTTCAGTTAGACTAAATACAACTAGTTCAACTAAGTTAAACCGAACACAACTCCACCAACCGTCTCATCAACTCCACCAAACTCTGCCACATGAGTTCTAACTGAAGTCAACCATGCAATAGCTCAACTAACCCTTAGGAAAAGCGTATTTCCTTCTGTCAGCTGCATGTGCCACATCCAAGCATCAAACTGAAGTGCTCCAAGAGGATAAGATAATGTTTATAGTCTAAATATTATTAAGGGTTAATAATATTTGACTGCTCTATTTTTAGCCCGGCAGTCTAAAAATAGAAACCGCCCAATGTCTAAAAATAGAGGTCCATCTATTTTTACCAACTCGACCAATCATCCATAAATAGCATCCTGCAACTCATAGACCATGATCCATATGTATAAAAATAGACATAGTCTAAAAATAGACTTTGCGCCAAAAATAGCTTGCGGGCCCACTTAGTGAAGGCGACTTCATTTCACTAAGCTCCATCATCTTGTTGCATTTTCAACACTCCCTCTCAACAATATATGGATTATCTGCAACCCCTATCCTGCCTCTGTGGAATTCGAATTTGCTCCTGGTGAGCGCCTTCGTCAAGATGTCAGCATCCTGATCCTCCGTGGGAATATATGAAAGTAACATGATTCCCCGCTGCACACAATCTCTGATATGATGGTACCTGATGTTGGTGTGTTTGGATCTATCATGAAATACTAGATTAGCCGAGATTTTAATGCAACTCTGGTTATCACAATAAATCACAGTAGGCTCCAAATGCGACCCGAACAACCCGACCAGAATCTTCCTCATCCAAATAGCCTTGCATGCAGCCAAGCTTGCTGCCATGTACTCGCCCTCCGCGGAACTGAGTGCCATGGATCTCTGCTTCCTGCTGTACCAGGAAACTGCTGTTGACCTGATCCTGAAGATCCCTCCAGATGTGCTCTTTCGGTCCGTTGGGCTCCCAGCCCAATCTGCATCTGTGAAGCCGCAAAGCTTCACCCCATCCTCTTGTCTGTCCCACAAGCCATATCCTGATGTGCCTCTAAGATAACGCAATACATGCTTGTCTGCCTTCCAGAAGAGCTTGGTAGGCTTAACCATAGCTTGCGAAAGTTGGTTAATAGCATAGCATATATCGGGTCGTGTATTGACCAGATACATAAGCGACCCCACCAACTGTCGAAAGACAGTGGCATCCACTACCTCCGCCGAAGTAGCATCCTCCTTCCTCCAACATCCAGGAAGAGGAGTATCAACAGGCTTGCAGTCATGCATGTTGAACTTCTCCAGTATCTCCCGGGCATACTTACCCTGAGAAACAAACAGTCCACCACTGCGCTGCCAAATTTCCAATCCCAGGAAATAATGAAGGAGGCCCAAGTCCTTCATCTCGAACTCTCTATCAAGGTCCTCCTTGCATGAAAGTATCAACAGCTCATCACCCGTCAAAATTAGATCATCTACATACAGTACAATCATCAGCAACTTCCCCTCCACCACAATCTAGTACAGGTTAGGATCCGCCTCAGTCTTGGAGAATCCAAGTCCGGTGAAGTAACTGTCTATCCGTGTGTACCAAGCACGAGGTGCTTGCTTCAACCCATACAGTGCTCTCTTGATTTTGCACACATGCGACTCACTGCTAAAGATCTCGAAACCTTTGGGATGCTCTATGTACACCTCCTCCTCAATGACTCCGTTGAGGAACGCAGTCTTCACATCCATCTGATGGATGTGCCACCCCATCTGCGCTGAGATAGCTAGGATCGTCCGTATGGAAGAGTACCTTGCGACAGGTGCAAAGGTCTCCTCATAATCAATCCCCTCGATCTGTGAGAAGCCACGAGCAAAAAATATTGCCTTGTACTTCTCCACACTCCCGTCAGCCACCTGCTTCACTTTGTAGATCCATCGTGAACCCACCACTGATTTCCCTTCCGGTCGCGGGAAAATGTAAAAGAAAACTTCATTGGTGGGTTCTGCAACCCATATCCCACTTATGGACATAGAAAGAGATGTTTTTGACCTCGTATTCTCACTAAATTTCATGGAATTGCATCAATGTGTCTTAGTTGTTCAATTGGAGTTAGATGTATTTTCTAGGGTCGTTGACCCATGTCTGTTAACTGTAATTGTCCCTAAAACACACCCTTTTCCTAAATTCATTACTTGGTTAACCTCATCCCTCTATCCTAAAAAAAGTTATGTAATGAATTCATTGGGATAAAATGTTTTTCAGGTTTTTGCATTGTTGATTCAATAAGCCTTGTATTTTTCACAATCTGACCAATACACTTCATTTTCTGAAGAAAATCTTGTGGCCACTTTGCAGAGTCTCTCTGCAGAAGATTATGCCAAAATGTCTTTCCACATTATGCCACATGGGAATACTTTGTCTGTAGAGCCAAACATGTTTCCTGAAGATAATTTTGATGAAGGAGTTAGGCCCATTTTGTAGGAAATTGTCAAGATTTTGGAAAAAAATGATACTTCCATTGTTGATCGAGCATCCATAAAAATGTTTCATTTAGTAATGCAACCTAATGCAATTCTCAATATACCAGCATTTTGGGAAGATTCATTTCATACTCAATTGTTTAATTTTAGTCTCACAAGGTGTTTTATATTCCCTTCTTTGTTGATCTATTTGTTCTTATATGTCCAAATGGATCATATTCATGCACCTTGGATTAAACATAATGGACCCCAACAAGAAGAAATAGTGAGTGATAAATGGGACTGAAACTATAAGAATACATCCCAGTTATGAATGTTTTTCATATTTTATAGCCTCTTTCATGTCAATGGTCTACACCATTATTAACAAATTTGTTCCCCCTAGTATATTTCCCAAAGCCCAGCATTCTTATAGTTGAATAGAGATGTCAAAGTGGAAAATTGGTTTGCAATTGAAGATTATATAGAAATTAGGTTGTATGGAAAATAAGTTGCCCCTTATAGGCTTCCATCTTTTGTACCTATGAGGTTGTTTTCATAAGAATTTATTAGACAAATTTTAAATGTGGACCAAGTGAATTATGTGCTAGATATGAAAGGATATTTGTTCAAGTTTCACGGGATTGTTGGGCCTTTTATTGTCAATAAATATAAGGTTGTAGAAGAGGTAGAGAAAATGCTATAGGAGATGTAGTTTCAAAAATGGGATAAGTGGTCCTATGATCTTTATCATATTATTTCAAATAGAAGAGTGAAAAATTCTTATGCACCATATGTTCATGAAACAAGGCCTGAAATTGAAAAGCTTGCAAGTCATGGCTTGTTTCATTCATAGGAAAGGAATGGAGGTTTAAATTCCCTAACCTACAGAGAAGACAAGGATACACAGAGAGGAAACATAATATGAGTCGTTGGTGGAAAAGCCTTCTACTGGATTTGGTTTCCAATTGCAGTTGGGAAAGGTAAGATGTGCACCTTCCTCTCCCATTCTTGAAGAAGGTGAGAAGACTTCATTTACTTTTTTCAAGGAGTCTGATGATAATATTGAAGAAATAAATAAGAAGATCAAAGAAAATGCGATTACTCGGCTAGAAACTCAGTCACTCTGGAAGATCATACTAGATAGCTGTCAACTATGGACCTGAAGAGGAATCAGATAAAACTTTATATTGTAGGGGAAGGTCTCAGACTTGATAGTTCTCTGCACTATCTCTAACCGTCTCACACTGATCCAAGCAAGTTTGGTCCAATACTTAACCAATTCCTTGCCTCTGTCTAACTAGAATTTCTCACGCATTCCTGAGGGAATTGAGCCCCTATTAATTAGGAAATTCCCACTAATTTATTGTGCAATACATCCAAGGCATCCTACTGACATCATGCATGACCTATACAATTTTCTAATTATACAATTGATAGTTTATTTCCCTTTAACACCAATCTCAACTGGGAAATCCGTAGATCTGACATGCAACAACTATTTAGAGTGAATTATCAGTTATTTGATTGATCATTGCATGTCAATTAAATCATATTTAATTCAATGGACCTCTCACTAGCTCATCCACCAGTTAGAACTAGTTAAACTGATTTTAACTCAAATAATTAAGTTAAACAATTACAAGTCAAAATAAATTGCAACTAGACCCCCTAAAACATAGAGTGAACTCTCTATTCCTCCAGTTTGACCTCAACTCGAATTTATTGAGCTAACTAAGTCTTCCCAACTCATTTAACTCATACAAGTTGTCATATGATGTGGAATTACAATTTCCTTTTAATTTAATTAAGGGAAAATTAAATTAGAAGCCTCTTCTTGTTGCCAATTTCAACACTCCCTCGCAACAAGAAATGGATTGTCTGCTACCTTGATCCTACCTCTGTGGAACTCAATTTTCCTCTTGACAGTGTCTTCGTCAATATGTCCGCATCTTGATCCTCCATGGGAATGTATTCTAATGACATAGTCCTCCTCTATACACAATCTTTGAGATGGTGATACCAGATATCAGTATGCTTAGACCTGTCATGAAAAACTGGATTAATCGATATTTTGATGCAACTCTAGTTATCACAATGAATCATTGTCGGATCCATATGTCAATCAAACACAAAACAAGTATCTTCCTCATCCAAATGGCCTCACATGTTGATTGACTAGCAACTTGATCTAGGTGGATATTGGTGCCCAACCGCCTATTCCACTTGGACCCCCACCAATTTTTCTTTCAGTTTTTCATTTTCCTTAATTATAGCATAGTTTACTAGCTGTAGCATTTTTTCAAGTCCTGAACTTCCAGAGCTGTTTTGAGGCCCTAAATGATGTTTTTTTTTGGAAAAATGGGAGCAACATGGAATTTTCTTTGATGTTGCTTACATCAAAAGTTATATTCCTTGAATAGATATTTCTAACGAGGAATTGTGCTCGTCAAACGTAGATCACATGCCAAAGTTACATCCCTAGGAAGTTGATGTACTAATTTACCCAAACGGGGCCCATTGTTTTGGCGCTTCATCTCCTAGGGTTAGGTTTTTGGATGTTTAGGGTTTTCCATTGTTTCTCAATAATAAATAGGCCTTCAAGCCTCATTGCAACACAGTTCAGAGGCCTGTAGCCGCTGCATCTCTTCTTAGAGATAAGCTACCAACGCCTTAGCTAGTTTATTTCCATTCTGTCTGTAAGTATATTTAAGTTATTTTTTATTAATGAAATAAAGTCTTATTTCTATTGCATCTATGTGTTTATGTGTATTTATGTATTTCATTGTGTTCCTGCATAAATCTATATCACAACCATGTACTCTACATTTGATGAGATGAGTGCAACTGATCTCTGCGTCCTGTTGTACCAAGAAACCGTTGTTGACCCAATGCTAAATATTCCCCCTAATGTGCTCTTCCTGTCAAATGGACTCCCTGCCCAATCTGCATCTATGAATCCTTGAAGCTTCACTCCCTTTGTCCGCTTCTACCGTAGCCAAAACACTCTAGTGACACTGAGGTATCTCAACACATGCTTGACTGCCTTCCCAAAGAGCTTGGTAGGATTAACCATAATTTAACTAATTTGGTTAATGACATAGCATATGTATTATTGTGTGTTCACCAAATACATGAGTGAACCCACAAGGTGCGTGTAGATGGTAGATGTTGGGCATGGCCCAAGTTGGTTCAATTTATATTTAAATGCTCTGCATTTTGAGGGAGCGGAGCACACGAACTAGCAAAGATAAATCAATCGCGTGGAGTTTTAGGATTTCTAGGGGCTTTTGGGCAGGTCAAAGCCCCTCTTTTTGCAAACATATCCAGTTTATCTTTATAATTTTATGTCCTCCCATGGTATGTGGACCATGGTATTAGATGTATGCGAAGGCTATATAAAGCAATGTATTATCAAGTCATAAGGTATCAATGTATTGAGTCTGTAATTTTCACTATCTTTCTGTGTTAATTTGGGCCAAAGGGAAGGCTCTGCAGCTGTGTGCATGGAGGCCTTGAAGGGTATCTGCAACTGTGTGTGCAGGCTGAAGAAGGGTTGTACTGAAAAAGATACATCATTAATAAATAAAAGGAAGTTATGAAGAAATTATGTGTTGTGTGTGAAATTTTTTTACTATCTGTACTTGAAGTTGTTTTATGCATCTTGAAATATTATTTATATGTTTTATAGTGTGTTGAATACTGCATAAAACTGGTAAAGGTGCAATGTGTGATAGTATTAAATAGAAATTAAGGCATCAACTTTGAATTAGATAACTGCATCTGTGTGGCTCGAAATAAATTAAGGAAGAATTTTGGCAGTAAATTCATGTCCTATTGTCCCTCTGGATGCAGAAACCTAGTTCTATCATCCCCCAATATTGCCTCAGGTGATATTGCGGTCTGCGCTACAAATCGTTGCCGAAAGGGTCGGTAATAGAGGGTTTTGTTGGTCGCGTAGCTAACTCTGAACCTGGGTCTAACCCCTCCTAGCCAAAAAATGGTTTCATTGTCGGGACTGGGATTTGATTGATATGACATGTGGATGTGGCACTTGACAAGAAAGGAGATCCAAGACTGGGTAGATTAGAAGGAGCAATAATTTGTAGTGCAAGAGAACAAAAATCCGCGATTATCGACAAAAGCTTGGTTACAAAGATATATTTCATAGATCAGCACGAGATATTATTCTCATCGTTCGCTAACAAGCTACAGGAATGGTTTTCAATATTGATTGAGAATAATACTTGCTTCAATAACGATGCACCTACTACATGAAACCTTGAGCTGATAAAGCAACTCAAGGAGACTAATAACAAGATCTCAAGATATTTTGATTACTGGATCGATAGTATTCTTGGAGGCTTTATTACTGAGTTCTATATTGACATATCTATATCCTACAGTGAAGCTGAGCGAATATTTTTCAAGGGCCATGAGCCTAAGTACTTGAAATCCTTAAAATTTTGGATTAATATGCTTTTATGTGAAAAGGGTGTACTGCAAATGCAATCAGATTAATGTTTGGAGGAAGTAAGTCTAGATCTACGCGAAATGGAAAATGATTTAGGGTATATTGTGAGAATTTAATTGAAACTGCTTACAGTCCGTTATTGGGTGAATATGAGAGCGAAGAAGAAAGAAGTAACCCTACAATCCCTAGAGGTGTGTCACAATTATGGGTTGAAAATAATAATGGCACCTCTAGGATTCCCCATACTGATACTCCCCCCACCCCTCATCCCCCTCCCCATACTTTCCCTCCCCCTCCACCTCCACCTCCATCTCCCCCATCCCTTCCCCCTTATACCCCAAGAGAAATGGCTAACGAATTCAAGATACTAGTTTTTAAAGGTCAGGGATTAAAGGATCCCGAGAAATTTAGGTTTGTCGCTAAGGCAATATGGAAAGTTTGACATGTCACTCATGAACATACAAATAAATCTTAGCTTGTCATAGTGTTGCAAGAGAGGGTGATGACCTGGTATATTAAGTATTCTACAATGAACCCAGCTACTTCACTAGATGATACGAAGAAAGCATTGAATGCATAATTTAAGAAGCCAAAGTCGCAGTCACAGTGTATTACTGAGATAAAGGAGATCAAGCAAGCAACAAATGAAACTATATGGGAGTTAGATCAGAGATTCAAGAGCCTGACCAGGAAAGTCAATTTTCAAATTCTGGACGAACAACATAAGTAGTGGCATTAGAGGAATTTTGATGTCTTAAATGGGCCTCTTAAGGAAATTATAAAATAATAGTGGAAATAATAAAATAAGATTAGATTACATCATCAAATTTTAGAGGGAAAAAATAAGAAAATTGTTTTTCAACTTGTATTTTCAACTTATCTTCCTACGGGTTTACTCAAATTTCGAGTGACAACACTCCTTGGATGCATAATTTGAATCCTCATCCAAGGAGTACCCATGTTCCATACTTTTGATGGAACTTGCTACATGAAAATTGAGAAATACATGAAAAACATGATTTCAATCACGTTTTTTCATGTATTTCTCATTTTCTTGTAGCAGGGTCCATAAAAAGTATGCAACATGGGTACTCCTTGGATAAGGAATTAAATGTTGCATCCAAGGAGTACTCCTGCCCGAAATTTGAGTAAAACCTTAAGGAGATAAGTTGAAAATACGAGTTGAAAAATTAGTTTTATTGTTTTATTATTTTTTAATATTTTTACTTTTTTACACCAAAATGGTGAATCATCCCCCACGGTTGACATCATCATCTTGAATCCTATTGGTTATTATAAATTTTATTTTGGTTGTACAATTTTCTTAGGAGGCCCATTTTAGATCTAAAAAGTCCCCTAATGTTTATAGCTTCTCTATTGCCACATATCAGGATATCGTTGACACGACAAAAGATTTCAACACAAGCCAAGACCCTGGAGATCGCGATGAAGTTGGAGGCTTCGTCAGTAGCATATACCCATATAGGAGTTTATTAGATCCAGAGTTAGTTAGCAAGTTTACATTTGGAGCTGCAAGATCTGAAGAAGGGAAAGGAAATTCGATCTAATGTGCGATTCGAGGTCTGGTATATCAAATGCAAAGTAGAGGGCCATTATAAATATCAATGTCTTGTATATAGAGATTATTTGGCCACTGGCACACCTTATCCATTGAATCATGGGTCAAGTACATGGTGTGATATTTTCAAGGTTGCAGGCTAGCATCATATTAAATAATTTTATTCAATGTAGAAGTATGTGCAGACCCCGAAGCGGTTTTTTTGTAAATTTGCATATTAGTGGGACATGATGAAAATAATTTTCACAGTTATGATTTGATGATGGAATAGACTGCAGGTGTGTATAGAATGCAATTTGAAGGGAGTGTGCATGAGGATAATGGCCAGCCTTCAGGTAACAGAGGATTCCAAGGTCGAGGACGTGGACGAGGAGGAGGTGTTGGTCGAGGGCGTGACCAAATCATATGTTACAATTGTGGCGAAGAAAGACACTTCATGAGTGATCGTCAAAATCCCACTACTGCCTCCTATAGGTATTGTCAAGATTTTGGTCATGTAATAGAATATTGTATTGTTTTGATAGCAAGGATGCAAGAGAAGAGAAATAAGAAGCCCACATAGAACATATAGATAATGACTGCTGAGCCACGCGAAGAAGAACCTAGTGCTAACATCGTGATCTGAAGTGGCGCAACTATAGGAGAAGATAAAGCAGCAGGTAAAAAGCCTATGGAGGATACATGGTTCAGGAAGGTTGCATATAAGAATAATGGGTTCAATATGTAGAGAGAAAAGGAGAGATTTATGGAGGCAAAGAAAAGTTTCATGGAACCTAGAGCTTCGACATCTAGGTCGCAGCCATAGACTCAACAAAAGTTAATACCACATAAGAAAAACACCAAGGTGATTACTGCGAGGAAGGAGTTTGATCCAGTTATCTTGAGATTGTTTTTGTAGATCTGTATGAAGTTGCTAGATCATAAAGCTATTGAGAGGCTCCAAGAACTGATTAATTCCTACGCTAATAAAGAAGAGTTGCAAAGTGAGAAGCCCACAATAAACTAGCTATATAGACATGAGAAGCGAATGGGCAGAGAAATGAGATTAACTACGCATATTGGAGAATAAAAGATGGATCAGGTAATTCTTGATATGGGATCAAATGCCCATGTCTTTCCGAAGAAGGCTTTGGAGAGAATGGGAAGACAAAGCTGCAGTGGTTGCCAATTCATCTAAGAATGGATAATCAACAAAACATCGTCCCTATGGCTAGATTGCCTGGTATTATAATAGAGATTGAAGGAGCGCGCTCTCCTGTAGATTTTAAAGAAATTTAAATAGTGTATGACAACAACCCATATCCAGCGTTGCTTGGGTTGGATTGGGATTTTGATACTGATGCCATAATCAACCTGAAGAGAAAGAAGATGGTGTTTGAGAAAGGTAATACAAGGGTCATTGTTTCGTTGGACCCCTCATAAGTAACGCGCTACACAGACCTTTTCCACGATGAATATGGTGATGCAGACATTGATAATATCTATAAGTTGACTACAAAATATGCAAATTGGATCAATTCCACTGCAGATGGAAGGTTAAATTGGGAGCATGATAGTACATATAGCTCTAATTCTCAAGAAGAATTGGAGAATTGGCAGAATAGATTACATGAGCTAACTACCAGACAATGTGAAGGGATTACAGAGTCACTGCGTTGCATCACCTATGAGGTATGTGAACCACACTATTGTGATGGAATAGGAGATGTTATCTTATTCTTGAATGAATACGAAAGAATAATACCAACAAATCAAATATTGCAAGCGTTGGAGGTACAGCTGAGATCTACACCTCCTAGACGGTGGCGGATCTCACAACAGGAACATCGGGAGCTGGGAGGAATATAAAATATTCATGTGGATAAAATTTGGGCCAGCGAACACAGGAATCACAATTAAATATGATGGTAAATTTGATCCTAGGGAAAATATCTATCAAAGCATTGAGTCTTGGGCTGAGATTCCAGAACAAAAGTGGGTCCATGGGTTCATCTACACCCTGAATAATATTCCCATGAATTGGTATTTGGAGAAAGAACTATACCATGGGACTGAGAACTGGACAAGTTTAGTTGATGGATTCATAATTACCTTCAACTTTGAAGATGATTCCCATGCATAGATAAATCTCTTTAGTAGATCAAGGAGAAGGTATTTAAACACACAACTTTGCTGACATGGATGCAACCAGATTGGACTATATAGTTTAAGTAGGTATTGGAATGTTAGAATGTGACTGCAGAAGAGGATGAGGAAGATCCGCGCAACATTAATATTCCTAAATTATAAGGACATCGCGAGGTTACTGGGACAAAACCTGAGATATTGGACATCGCGCAGCCAGCAAAGACAAAGAATGTTAATATTGGGACAGAAGAATGTTAATATTGGGATAGAAGAGGAGCCGAAGTTTTCCATGCTTGGAGACTATTGGGCCGAGGACACATTGAGTAAAGTTTCAGAATTACTGCATTAATATCAGGAGTTGTTCCCAAATAAGTTTTTGAAATTAAAATGCATAGTAGGGGACCTAGGAGTGATGAGGATTACCCTTAATGTAGATGCAAAGCTGGTGAAACAACGCCCATATAGATTCAACTCAAAGTAAAAAGAAAAATCGAAGGAAGAATTCGAAAAGAATATCAAGGCTACAATTATTAAACCTGTGGAGGAATTTGAATGAATCAGTCCTATGGTAGTTCAGGAGAAAAATACAAAGGGTGAAATCAAAACTTTTATGGATTTGAGGAAACTGAATGATGCATGTGTGCATGACCCATTCTCAACGCCCTTCACAAATGAATTTTTGGATAATTTGGGTGGACAAGAGGCTTACTCTTTTACAAATGGATTTTCAGGCTACCATCATATCCAGATTGCACCAAAAGATAGGAGTAAGAGAAATTTTTCCACTAAATGGGGATCCTTTCAATATACAATCATGCCTTTTGGGTTGAATTATGCTCGTGCAATATTTTACAGAGTAGTAGTCGTATATTTTAAGGAGTATATACACAATTTTTTGGAGGTTTACTTTGATGACTCGACTATTTTTGGTCTATTAAAGAAACATGTCGCTAGCTTAAGGCTGATGTTCGATACATGTAGACAATATCATATATCATTGAACTTGAAGAAATGTATCTTTTGTGTTACATATGGTATATTGTTCGGACATGTAGTTTGTAGACAGGGATTGATGGTGGATCCTGCGAAGGTCACAGTTATTGTAAATTTTCCAGCACCAAATATCGTAAGACAACTACACACAACTCTAGGACACACTGGATACTACATGAAGTTTATCAAAGGATACACGCAGATAACTGCGTTGATGGAGAAACTATTGAAGAAATATTTTCCTTTCCAATGGGATGAAGAATTCCAAAAGAGCCTGGATATATTGAAGGACAAGATGGAAAATGCGCCTATCTTGGTTTTTCCAGGCTGGAGTAAGAAGCTCCATGAACATGTAGATGCATCTTTCATTTCTTTGGGCATCATATTGGAAAAACCAGGGGCAGGAGATATTGATCATCCCATAGTGTTTGCAAGCATAAATTTGTCCACCGCGGAGAAGAATTATTCCACAACAAAATGCGAAGGATTGGCTATGGTGTATGCACTCCAGAGTTTCGGGCATTACTTGTTGGGATCACACTTCAAAACGTTCACTGAACATTCCACGCTGAAGCATTTGGTGAATAAGCATGTTCTCAGAGGGAATATTTGTAGGTGGCTATTTTTGTTTCAGGAGTATGAATTTGAAGTTGTAGTTAAGCCAGGAAGATTGAATGTTGGACCGGATTATTTGTCGAGGATAGAGATAGGAGAAGAACCCACAAGCATTGAGGATGGATTTCCCGATGCAAAAAAAAAAAAATCAATAAGAGTCGCAGATGATCACTTTGCAGACATTATTCAATTTTTGACTGGCACAGGAATGGCACCTGGAAAATACACCACGCAGCAGAAAAAAGAGCTGGTATTCAAGGGAGCCAATTTTTTATTGATTGCAGGGCACCTGTATAAAATGGGACCGGATGAGATACTGCATTGATATGTCCTCGAGCATGAAAGCAAAAAAATTTAGCAGAAGCTCATGGCGGAGTTGCAGGAGGCCATTATGTAGGAAAGACCACTACGCAGAAGGTGTTGCGAGCTGGATTATGGTGGCCCATAGTGCACAAAGATTCAAAGGAATATTTCAGCCCTTGTGATGTATGTCAGCGAACTGGGAGGTCGTCTACGAGAGATGAAATTCCCTTGAAACCACAAGTAGAATTGCAAGAATTTGATAAGTGGGAAATATACTTTGTGGGATGCATTAATCCACCAGGGAAGAAGACTAGTGCAAGGTATATAATCACCGCGATGGATTATCTAACAAGATGGGTCGAAGCGTAGCCGGTGAGGAATTGCAGCGCAAACACTGCTGTGAAATTTAACTTTAAGTATATTTTGTCCATATTTGGATGCTTGAATATCTTAACGAGTGACATAGGGTCACACTTATTGCATAGGATCATTGAAGCGTTGACTGAGGAATTTCAAGTGCATCATCAGAAGAGTACATATTATCATCCTTAGTCGAATATTTTAACAAGATTTTGGAGAATGTTATTACCAAAGTATGCAATGTCAACAAAAATTATTGGGATGCCATACTTCCAGCGGTGTTATGCGCATAGTGGAATACATGTAATAAGTTGATACGATAGACTCCATTTAGGTTGATTTATGGACAAGAAGCAGTTATGCCTATGGAATATATTGTGCCTAGTCTAAGAATTGTAGCAGTTGTAGATATGGTAGACACTGATATAATGGAAGAAATGATTTAACAACTTCTCGCGTTGGAGGAAGATTGGTTCATTGGAGGATTTCATCAACAGGTGTAGAAGGCACGCGAAAAATCCTAGCATGACATGCACATTAAGTAGAAATCATTTAAGGATGGATACTTGGTACTCTTATATGATATTAAGTTCGTGAAGTTCCGAGGGAAGTTCAAGATACATTGGTTGGGGCCATATATTGTATAGGATATATCTGATGGTGGCACAGTTCAGCTCACAAAGCTGAATGGAGAATTGTTTCCTGGATAAGTAAACGATAGTAGATTGAAATTATATAGGGAGGAATTTGTCCCTGGAACTTCGCATTGACTATATGAAAGGGGAAAAGTCTTAGTGCTACAGGTTGTTGAAAGTGGGCACATGACTGTAAAATACTCTGTTGAGGAAGGAATTTGTCGACGATGGATTACTACATAGTATTCAAGAGGACATTGAAGTCTGAGGGAACTATGATGAGGAAAGAATGATTGTGACATGAAGGAAAGTTCGTCAAAATTCACCCGAAATATGACCGTTGGAAGAGAAAAAGTTGATTTGACAGGAAATTTTCCGTTAAAAGGAGTGGGGGAAACACATTTATTGAGCATAGATGGGAAAATCTACCGCCAAGTCTACATTAATGAGATCAATCTGAAGACAATCATGGGTCCTAAAATTCTAATTTTCTATAAATATCACATCTCGCTTCACATTTTGACACTTTTCTCACTAAGAATTAGAATTTGGATTTTGTGCCTAAGTGTCAGCCGACTGTTGAGATGCATGTTAGAGAATATTTTTGATGATATTTATAGGGATTTTATCAATATTGGATTAGCAATAATCATGACTGCTACACCACCGCCTAGTGTGACAGGGACGAGATCACCAAGGAAGAAATCCACTACAGGAGAGGCGCAACCGAAAAAACAACCAGTAAAGAAGCCCGTTGCGGTTTCTAGTGTGAGAGAGTCCCTTAGAACAAATATCACCAAGGACCAGAGGTCAAAGTAGTGGCTCGATAAGCAGAAGAAACCTATAGAGTTTTAGGTTACTGATGAGGAGGAAATTTCCGCAGATATTCCATAGGATATTGAAGCAGAAGAAGTTGAACGTATTTCTAAGTTGTCGCCGTATATACCACCTAGGAAGCTAGGTGCGAAATCAGTAAAGGACCCCGGGACACCATGAAATTCGGTGTATTTACACCATTGTTGTCATATAATGTACCGTTTGAAGGGGAAAATTTGGCAAAGGTACCTCACCTAAGAATGGAGGACTGGGACTTGAACGACAAGATCACGTATCCCCAGCTTGAGCCCAGCCAATACTTGTGCGTGGTGCATTACCTCGAGAATAATGTTACGAGGTTGGAGCCACACATGTGGGATGTAGGGATACAATAGGCAGGGCTGCTCAGTATATTGTATGTTCCGCATTTTGGGCGTAGCAATATCAACATGATTTCTGTGCGATAATTTTTGGCGTTAGTGCATGATAGGTGACTTTGGTTAGGCAAGAGGAAACCCATTGATGATATGTTAATTCGCGGAATTACCGCACTTCCTTATCAAGGGAAGAAACCCGCAGAGGATTTCCTAAGAAAAAGCTAAGACAAGGTCATTGCCAACGAGATGAATAAATAGTATAGCATTATAACAAGTCAAGGGGATATGATATTAGCTCCATCAAATATCCAGCGGTGTGCTTCGCCACAAAAATCCTGGTTGGAAAAATTATGAGGAAGTGTCGTGCAAATGAAGTGCTAGCACTTGTAGTTTCTTTGGATGCGTAGTGTAGCAAAGGATTCCAGTATAATTGGGAGGGATATTTGTGCAAAGAGTTTATTGATAACTTTCACGAGGCACCGGAGGAAGGTAAGTAATTCCAATATGTGTAGTTATTGTTACTTATAACACTAATGGCATGGAGGGAGCTCGTGTAGTCACAGTTGCCCACTATGGATTCACATATATGTGAAGCTGCGAGGTACGCCTTGTTGTGGTTTACCAAGGAACCTACCCGGGCGGCGAAAAACAAAATGTTTTAGGTGCTGATTTTTGAAAAGCCAACAAGAAATGTATGTCTAATTTAGTTTTCCCTTAATTAAATTGGACTATAAAATGTAATCTTATCTCATAATCACTTGTAATAGTTATTTGAGTTTGATAAACTCAGTTAGCTCATGAATTTTGAGTTGAGGGTGGTTGGTGAGGCATGCAGAGTGATTCTATTAGTTATTGAGTCCAAGTTACATCTAGTGCGTTAGTTTAATGCATGAGAAATCAGTTAACTCAATTAATTGAGTTAAAATCAGTTTAACTAGTTGTAACAGATCGTTGCACTAGTGAGAGGTCAAGTGAATTAAATCAGATTTAATTCACATGCAGTGATCTATCATGTAACTGATGATTTACTATTAATAGCTGCATGCATGTCAGTTCCAGTGGAGACCCAGTTGAGACAGAGGTTAAAGGGACGTTAACTATCAGTTGTATTATTAGTAGGTTGCCCGCATGTAGTAAAACACCCATAGGATTTCCCATGAGCATTGTTCAGTTTTGGAAGTCTGAAATTCCTAAAGAATGGGTAATTCATTTCACATGAATTGCACAAGCAAGGTAGGCTGAGAAAAGGATGAAAATTGGCAAAGTGTTGGTCGCTTTTGTCTGAATCAGTGTGAGACAATTGTGAGAGTGCAGGAGACTCTTATGAGAAGAGTGCATTGTAATTATTTCATGATTCCTTGGTGAATATACAATAGAAGATAAAGGGGTTTTGAGCAGTAAGCTTTCCCAAGGAAAATATCTATGTTGTGGATTGATTTTCTTCTTTCTTTACTTGTTGTGATTGGCGATCGTGTTTATTTTCCGCAATTAATTTGTAGAAGGATTCAATATCTTTCTTTAGCATATCGCATGATCGGATTGAATCCATTGGTATACATATTGTTTGTATAATTTCTACATGGTATCGGAGCACAGGAAATCACTATAGTGGAGAAGAAATTGAGTTTGTGTTGAATAACATTCGAATTTACAGAAATATTTTTTGGTGCGACAGGTGGATCAAGATGGCTTTCAATGGCTTAAGATTGGAATATGCACTCGAGGGAAGTTCTAATTATATTGCGTGGAAAGACAGGATGGAGACAGTTCTAGAGTACAACGAGTTGAAAGAATTCATTGATAATGACATTCCCAAACCCGCAGCAGCAGATGCCGCTCTTCTTGATGCTTGGCAAAAGAAGGTTGCAAAGATGAGGATGATCTTATTAGAGGGAGTATGAGACCACATTGTCTCAAGTATCCATGGAAAAGTGACTCCATATTCAATGTGGAAGGCTTTGACAGATCTTCTTCAGAGGAGCAATGACCATAGAAAATTGGCACTGAAGGACAACCTTAGGAAAATCAAAATGGGAAAAGGAGACACTATTCCAAAATATTTAATTAAGTTCATCCAATGTCAAGATGAGCTTGGGAGTGTCATAATTACCGTAGCGGATGATGACTTGGTGAGCCTAGCTATTCTAGGCCTTCCCAAGAGTTGGCATAGTTATCATGACTCTATTAATGGGAGGGAGAAGCTACTATATTGGGAGCGACTTTGCTTGGATTTGGTACAAGAAGAATTTAGGCGGAATACCAAGGATGCACCCTCATCTGAGACAGATGATGGGAAAATTATGCCTTGGCTGGTAAGGCAAATAAGGGGAAGGGAAATAAATCTTATTCCAAATCTAAGACCGGCAAAGAAGGCAAGAATCGTGACATCTCCAGAGTGAAATTTTTTCACTGTCACGAGCATGGACATTATGCCACTAATTGTCCATAGAAGAAGAAATAAGGATTCAAGATCTCCAGCTGGTGGAGCTTTAGCCTCGCAATTTGAGTTGGACTTCTCACTCATCGCATGCATGGTGTCTAGTGCAATGGGATCAGTGTGGTACTTGGATAGTGGTGCATCTTTCCACATGACGGGAGACAAAGAACTTTTCAGTAGCTTGGAGGAGAAGGATCTCTAGATGCATATCGAAATGGGTGATGACGGAAGGTATAGCACTACCGGGATTGGTACAATTACTCTCCAGAGAAATTCGAGTAAACCCTTCTTATTAAAAGATGTAATTCACATACCAGGCTTGAAAAAGAATTTAGTTTCAGTCGCTATGTTGGAGGTTAGAGGTTATGATGTGGTTTTCAATGAAGGTAAAGCATTCCTTCATCACAAAGCCACATGACAAGCCAAGAAGATTAGGATTCTTTTGAAGAATCTCTACAAACTTGACGTAGAAGGTTGCACAACATTGATGGGTAAAATAGACAAAGTGGTGAGCCTAGATGAGAGTGAGTTATGGCACAGGATATTTGACCATCTATACCATGGAGCTTTGAAGTTCATGCAACATATTTCTATGAGGCTTCCAAAGGGTACTCTTGCGCAGATAGACACATGCAAGGGATGTACCATGGGGAGGTATGAAAAGGCCACTTTTCACGAGAAGGAGAACCGAGCAGCGGAAATATTTGAGAGAGTTCACTCATATGTGTGTGGACCATTCTCTACAACTTCGACAGCAAATCATAGGCATTATGTGATCTTTGTTGATGATTTTTCTAGAAAGTGTTGGATCTACTTCATGCAGAAGAAAGATCATACGTTCTCAAAATTTTGTGAGTTCAAAGCACTAGTTGAGAGTTCAAATCACTGGTTGAGAAAGACACGGGGAAGCATGTGAAGACTCTGAGGATCGAAAATGGTGGTGAGTACATATCCAATGAATTCAATAAATTCTGTGTCAAAGAAGGAATTCAGAGAGAGTTGATTGCGCCTCATAACCCACAACAGAATGGGGTCACAAAAAGAAAGAACAGAACAATTGTGGGTGCGGCATGAGTGATGTTTCATGATCAGAGCCTACCGTTGCATCTGCAGACAGAGGCATGAAACACAACAGTATTTTTTCAAAATTGTAGTCCTCATCGGATACTTGGCATGAGTACACCAGAGGAGGCTTTTTCTGGTAAGAAACCTAATGTTTCATATTTTAAAATTTTTGGCTCATCTCTCTATTTCCATGTGATCAAAGATTCCAGGAAGAAGCTAGAACCAACAACTAAGATTGGGATATTTGTGGGGTACACTGATACTCCCCACAACTATCGGGTGCATTTTTCAAACAACAAGATGACTGTTGTGAGATGGGATATAAAATTTGATGATGAGAAATCCATGTGATTATCTCATGAGAGGGAGCTTGATTTGCATGCATGTGAGGAAATATTGGTTCCGAAGGATGAACCTCAAGATGTGGAGCAACCACATGCGGAGGATCATGAAAACACTCATTCAGAGCCATCCACCAGACATGGTAGAAGGCACACCACAAAATTTGATAGATTGAGACTTGATGCGGTAGAACATGTAGGCACACTTACTTCACTGCGCAGAATGAGACAGTCTCCACATAGGTTTACTAGATACATGGCTTTTATGAGCAAGCATATTGTGACAGAACCATCCTCCTTTGAGGAAGCAGTGCAAAAACTAATTTGGGTTAACGCCATGGTTGAGGAGTATGACTCCATCGTCAAGAAAAATGCATGGGAAATTGTCCCAAGACCAGTTGGAAAATCAGTGGTTGGATATAGATGGATCTATAAGGTGAAGCAGGCATCGGATGGGAGTGTGGAGAAGTACAAGGCTAGATTTGTAGCCCAAGGATTCTGGCAAGTTGAGGGGATTGACTATGAGGATACTTTTGCACCAGTTGCGAGGTACTCATCGATTAGATATATCCTTGCACTCTCAGCACAGATGGGGTGGTAGATACATCAGATGGATGTGAAGACTGCATTTCTTAATGGAGTTATTGATGAAGAAGTGTACATAGAGCAGTCAGAAGGTTTTGAGACCTTTGACAGTGGGTCACATGTGTGCAGACTCAAGAGAGCATTGTATGGGCTGAAGCAAGCACCTCGTTCTTGGTACACCAGGTTTTACAGCTATTTCACCAGGTTGGGCTTCATTAAGAGTGAAGCGGATGTGAACTTGTACCAGATTGTGGTTGATGGTAAGCTCTTGACTATCGTACTTTATGTTAATGATCAAATTTTGATAGGTGATGAGAATCTCATAACTTCTTGCAAAGAGGATCTTGCAAGAGAGTTTGAGATGAAGGACATGGGACTCCACTATTTACTTGGTTTGGAAATATGGCAGCGGGATGGGGAGATATTTTTTTCTCAAGGCAAGTATGCCAAAGAGATTCTAAGAAAGTTTCGCATGGAGAGTTGTAAAGCCATGGATACTCCTCTTGCAGAAAACTAGAGGAAGGAGGATGCTACTGCAGGTGAGGTATTAGACGCTACTGTTTACAAGCAGCTTGTGGGTTCACTCATGTACTTGGTGAACACCAGACCAGAAATTTTCTACGCAGTTAACCAACTGACTCAAGCTATGGTTAAGTCAACCAAGATCTTTTGGAAGGCGGGGAAGCATGTATTGATATATATCAGGGGCACTACAAAGTATGGATTATGGTATAGACTAACAGAGGGACTGAAGCTTCAAGGCTTCATTGATGCAGATTGGGAAGGCATTCCATCAGACAGAAGGAGAACATCGGGAGGGATCTTCAGCATAGGATCGACAACAGTTTCTTGGTACAACAAGAAGCAGATATTTGTGGCACTCAGTTCAGCCGAGGCAGAGTACATGGAAGCCAGTTAAGCTGCACGTGAGGCCATCTGAATGAGAAATATTCTTGTTGGTTTGTTTGGGCATCAGATGGATCCGACGGTGATACATTGTGATAACTAGTTGCATTAAACTCTTGGTTAATCTGGTATTCCATGATAGGTCCAAGAATATAGACATCTGGTACCACCGTCATTAAGAGAGGATATCATGGTAATTTCCCTGGAGAGGTCAGAATGGTGTGCAGAATGAAGGTGATCGCAGAAATTTAGAATATGTCTATGAGGTAGATGGGGCAGTCAATCAAAATGTGTTGAGAGGGAGTGTTGAAAATTCAACAATAAATGTGTGTCTAATTTAATTTTCTCTTAATTAAGTTGGACAATAAAATGTAATCTTATCTCATAATCACTTGTAATAATTAACTAAGTGTGATAAACTCAATTAGCTCATGAATTTCAAGTTAAGGGTGGTTGATGAGGCATGCAGAGTGATTCTATTAGTTATTGAGTCCAAGTTGCAGTTAGTGCATTATTTTAATGCATGAGAAATCAATTAAATCAATTTAACTAGTTGTAACTGATTGTTGCACTAGTGAGAGGTCAAGTGAATTAAATAAGATTTAATTCACATGTAGTGATATGTCATGTAACTGATGATTTACTATTAATAGTTGCATGCATGTTAGTTCCATTGGATACCCAGTTGAGACAGAGGTTAAAGGGATGTTAATTATCATTTGTATTATTAGTAGGCTGCCCATAGGATTTCCCATGAGCATTGCGCAGTTTTGGAAGGCTAAAATTCCTAAAGAATAGGGATTGCATTCCACATGAATTGCGCAAGCAAGGCAGGCTGAGCAGAGGCTGAAAATTTTCTAAGTGTTGGTCAATTTTGTTCGGATCAGTGTGAGACAGTGGTGAGAGTGCAGGAGACTCTTGTGAGAAGAGTGCATTGTAATTTTTTCATGATTCCTTTGTGAATATACAATAGAATATAGAGGGGTTTTGAGCAGTAAGCTTTCCCCGGGAAAATATCTGTGTTGTGGATTGATTTGCTTCTTTCTTTACTTGTTGTGATTGGCGATCACGTTTATTTTCCGCAATTAATTTGTAGAAGGATTCAATATATTTCTTTAGCATATCTCATGATTGGATGGAATCCATTGGTATACATATTGTTTTTATAATTTCCACACTGATGGAGATGGATCTACGCATGGTGGTGAGTCAGCGTCATAGACTCTCACTAGTTTTATTTGAAGGTTATCACAAAGTGGAAGATTTCAAGGTAGACTTTCATCGAGTATACATCCAGGCGCGGAAGGATCACAAAGAAATATGGTACCCTTTACCATATTCGGTCACGGAAATTGATATTGCACAAGTCGTAAGCCGTTGGCCAATCTATTAGTTTCCACCTACTGGATGAGTAGAGATAGAATAGGTAGTCGGAAAGATACTGCAGCAAAGAAATATACCACGACAACAAAGAAAACAAGGAAGCATTCTGGAAAAGACACACATAAAGAAACAAGAAATGCAATAAAGAAGGAAACTAGAAAAGAAACAACGAAGGGAACAGGAAAATAAACGGAGAAAGAAATAGAGAAAGACGGAGAAGAAACTGAAGGAGAACAGGGTTCCCAAGGCCTTTTTTCTAAGGTCGAGCAGATCGATTCCCCATTTATTGTAAAGCATAGGATACCTACTATGGGAGGAGCGCGCAAAAAGTATAAGTCAGACAGTCCAACAGGCACGAAGCCGATGGTCCTCACTGAGGAGGACATTAATGAGAGCGGTGATAAGGTGTTGCACATCACTGAAGATATATGGAGAAACATCGAGGATCAATACAAGGTTGTAGTGACATAAGTTCAACAGGGAATACATGGCTAAAAGTAGTAGCGCGGATAGAAAGACCGCAGGAACATCCTGCCATTCAAGCAAGCACAGTACAAATGATTAAATATGCTACAATTGACGAGCTATTGGGAGCTTCATTTGGTTTAATAAATATTGAGATATGTCTCTCCAAAGTTGAAGTGCCAAAATTTTGAAAATTCTAAAAATATGTTTACGTCAACCAAAATTAGAAAAATTAATTAAAAATCCAAGCCTAATTAAAATAATTAAAAATTGTTAATAAAATATAAAATAATAATTAATATATTAATACAAATTAATTATAATTATAAAATTAATTATATATATACAAATAATTAATTTAAACTATAATTACAATTAATTAAGTTAAACTAAATTACACTAATCATAAGTTTATTTATTTAATTAAATTATATACCAGACTTAAACTATATATAGAAAATTTAATTAAATTATTAAACAATGATATAAAATATGTTATTTAATATTATATTCAATATAATAAAAAACAATTACTAAACTAATGTGAAACAAACCCATCAGAGGTGAACAAGGTACATCGAACATTAGGGGTGCGGAGATATTGGAGGTTCTTAAAAAGAGCTCTCAAATAAAAAAAGGTCCTGAGGTTCCAATTATCATATGTCGAGGGACTGTAAGGCATTTGAGATTTTGAAATATCAGAGGTTCTTTTAAAAAGCGCTGTGATGCCATAAAATGTGTGGCAGTCTAATTAATTGAATGTAATTGGGGGTTTAGCCATTGGAATATTGGAGAAATGAGAATATTGGAAGTTGAATTTTAGATGTGTTACGATATGAATAAGAAGTTTCGAGGTTTCGATAGGAGGGGAAGTATGGTGTGAAGGAGGAGAGGAGGGCCATGTGGATTGGTACCCTTCCTCTTATGTATAAATTATAATCGCTTTTTAATTAAAGTTCCAATATAAAAATTAAAAAAACTGTAGTCACTTGTAATTTCAAGATTTTAAATTTTCTGAATCTTTGAAATTGAAATTTGGTATAGACTTTTTGAGATGTTGAAAACGTATAATTTTAATTTTTTTACAATTATTAGCAAAAAATGAATTAATTAGTAAAAATTAATAAAAATTAATATTTATAATTAATAACTAATTAATTTACAAAAATTAAAATAATTCATATTTTGTATATTCTTTTAGTTTAGGTTGCAAAAAAAAATCATCGAACTTCAAATAAGCACCATTTACTAACCATTTATCCAAATGAGATGAAATGAGTATTAATGGAAAGATAGCGAAAATTTGAACGCAATGAAGCAACCATAAGAGAAATTCGAAGAAAATAAAAATCTGACAAAATTGTTGGATGTTTAACCAAAAAAAATGTTAAAAAGTGATTTAGTCATAATTTATGAAAAGAGTCTCCATTGTTATTATTGAATAATAAGTTAATGGGGGTGTTGTGATTTCACTACAACAATGGTGACACGTGCGGAAGAACCAGTTTTCTTTGGTTAAAGATGATGTAATTTAATTTACCCAGAGGTTAAAAGTGAGGAATTCTATTAAACCATCAAACAATAAGACATTTTGCATGGGTCCTGTTGTCGACAATTGTTGTCTCTCCTAGAGACAGTCTAGAGTTGCCATAGACCAGTGCCTAGGACATCTTATCATAGCAAGGAGCTCATAATATAGCATGGGTGTCAATCCAAAAGGCTCTCCTGCTATCTCTTGTAAAACAAGGAGATGGATTTAAATGGGACCAGAACTTACAGAAACTACCACAGAAAAAGCAATGTTGCATAGACAAGATGCAAAGCTCCAACACAAAAGCATCAGATAGTTAAGAGACAATTTACTGTAAAGAGGGCCGATTCAAATAATATGCCATAGAAATCAAATATCAAAAAGTGTATGTGGTGAAAGAAATATAAGAAGATATTAATTAACTTTGGACTGATACCCAGATACACAACAGAACCATGCATGGGCTTACCAATCTAAGAATCCATACATGACAATGGCATTTTAAAAGCACCCTCCCAAAGCAACTAATATAGTAGAAATATGGATGAAATGAACATGGAACAGTATATCATGCCTGAGCCAATTTAAAGCGCTTGACTGATTCAAATATGGGCATCAACTAGGATGAATCCTTACCTAAATCAGTGAGCCACTCGCATTCCAGGATCATGATACAAGAAGAAGATATATGAAATGAAATATTGTATTAAGCACATAAAAGAAGTTTACATACTGTGAGATATCAAAGACCAGAATCCTCATTACAGATAGAACTCCTCCTCACTGAGACCCTACGGGCTCTGAGCCTTCATACAGAAGTTTTTACAAAATGTATACAAAATGCCTTTCACAGCACCAATTTCTGATAAAAATCTGGAACCCCTCCAATCTCTTTTTTCTGAGTTTTTATAGAAGAAATAGAAAACTCTAGAAAATGAGGTAGGTAATGCACATTTAATTGGCTTAATTTTAAACAAAATGGCGGAAAAACTTCGCGCCCACACTGCTGAATGACCACGCTGAGTTGTGTGTACTCTGCTGCCGGCGGAAATAAATGCACTGTGTAGGAAATCTCTTTAGGGGCATAGAATAGGGGTGAATCTCCATGAACCCTTTGTATTCTCCTGAAGAAAACTCGACTGAAGTAGAACCTGAAGGACATTGTTTTCTGAGCCAGGTGTCCTCTGTTTTCTAGTTTTGAATCAGGATTTAAGATTTCCAAGGCCGGACACTGAATTTCTCGATCCTTCACTGATATTTGTACAATGCCCCATTAATATTTCTTGCTGTGTAATCTGTCCCTTGAATGCATCTGTAGGGTTCAGTGGATTTTATCTCTATTTCCATTAATGAAGTCATATCACAACAACTACCCTGAATTCCCCTCTTAAATTTTGCCATTGAAAGATTGTCCTTTGATGCGCCTTCGATTTCTGCACTGGAGGCTGTAAAATTATGATAGCTCTTCTTCGTCGCAAACCTGCAAAACCCACAACTTGTTAGAGAAAATGAGATACGGGGATGATAGATGTCGCAGAGTCAACGAAGGTGGTGGCGAAGACATGGAGGAATGATAAAACCATGCAGGGTGGTGGAAAATTGTGGTGAAGCTATGGAGGATAGACTGGTGTGAGTTGTGGATGCAGAGCATTAAAGAGAGAAATGAATGGGATATATATGGATGATGGAAAGGAAACGTGGCATACGCGTGGAATTGGCGACGTGGAGGACGGACTATGGGGTTTGGTCAACAGCGAGGAATGGGCAGATCATGACCGTCCAACCTTAGCACGAGATCAACGGTTGGAAACGCACGGGAAAGTAATGAGTTGGCGGGCCCAGGACGATTAATATATGAACTAAACTCGGTGCAGCTCTGAAGGATGATAGCCGTCGGATGAAGACCCACAAATCTAACGGTTATCGTTGATTTCGCTGCGCGTCCTGGGTCGATTATTAACGCGCGATGAGCGGTGGTATTCAAACGGTGAACTGGGACGCGTGGCACCTCCTGAATGGAATCGCTAGGATTTGCAAAATACCGCCCGCCCTGCAAGGGTGGTGCGATGAATACAACAGGTTTTGCATAGTGGTTTTTAGGGCGCGGGGACCACAAAGGAAATGCACTGCGGTGCGTTGATCTGGATTTAATCTGACGGTTCAAAGTGTATCCGATAGATATATATGATAAGCGCCTTTGTGAATAACACTCGGTCTTAAGCCCTGATCATGTAGACAATAAGATATAGGGGGCCATGGCTGAAAGGGGCTGGACCTCTTATGACTTTGAATATGCATTTGTGGTGCTTTCTAATGCGTTTAAGGGGGCGGGAGAGGCAACGGTAAGTAAAAATGAATCTTCTTAAACCACGATAGGAAACCTTGAAAGGTTCAAGAGGGGCTGATGGCCAAAAATTTTAATGGGGGCTGGCATGGATAACATCGGCTCCATCTGGGGACGACACGTTCGTCCCGGGACGCGTCGAGAACTTCGCAAAACTTCAGATACTCCTTTGGATGACTCTGCTACTTAGTCTCTCTGCATTTCTGTTTCCCACTTGATTATTCACCAGCACGTTCACCTGGATTAAACCAAAACTGATACAAAACTTATATACAATATGGTACATCAGGCATTCCATGCTTGAGTCAGAATTGAAAATACGGTTTAAGAAATTGACCATTTACAGGGGCATCCAGCAGGTCCCCCTGTAGGTTCTCCAACATAAAAGTATTATTTTCCCCTTGTTCGACAATTTTGAAAGGCCCAAACCAAAGGGGATCAAATTTAGCATGTTTTCCCTTTTCAGCCCTTCGGATATCCCATCTAAGAACTAGATCTCCAATCTGCAATTTTCTATCTTTTGCATGTTGATCAAATATGTGTTTCATTCTCTCCTGATATTCTGTTAATCTCTTATTTACTTGACCTCGTGTTTCCTCTAATTCTACTAATTGATTGATTCTCCTGACCATATCATCCGGTTCCTCCTGACTTTCTTGCATGAAACGGGCCACTGGCAAAGCCAGCTGCACAGGAAACATTGTTGCTCGTCCATATACCAATTCATAAGGAGATTTACCAGTTGCACTCTTACCAGTGATTCTATTAGCCCATAGAGCAAACTTCAATTTGGAATCCAATTTTTCTTATTCTCATTGATTATTTTCTTCAAGGCCCTCACTAGAGTTTTATTGGAGGACTCTGCCAAGCCATTCCCCTGTGGATAGTATGCTGTGGAATGATTTAGTGCGATATTATACTGCTGGCAGAAATTCACAAATTTTGCAGATTTAAAAGCCTGTGCATTATCAGTCACTATTCTAGCAGGTCAGCCAAACCTGGATATGTTGTTCTCTTCCATAAACTTGATTATTACTGTATCTGTAGCATTCCTTGCAGGTATGGCTTCCACCCATTGTGTAAAATAATTTGTGGCTATTAATATCCATTTATGTTGCCCACTTGATGGGGGATGTATTTCTCCAATAAAATATATTCCCCATTGTTGAAATGGCTCATAGACATGAACTGGAATCAGGGGCAGAGATGGTAACTTGTGTCTCTCAGCAAATCTCTGACATTTATCACATGCCCTGACCCAAGTAAAAATATCTCCAAATAATTTAGGCCAGTAGAAACCAGCCTTTAATATTTTATGAGCTGTGGCCCTCCAGCTATAATGGCCTCCACAAATTCCCTCATGAAATTCCATCATTATATTCTCCACTTCATCCTCTGTGAGGCATAATAATAGGATGCCTGAAGGATCTCTCCAATATAATTGGCCATTGGCAACTATGTACTTTTGTGATTTTAATCTCAAAGCCCTGTATTTTGATTTATCACAGCTGAGTGTCAAAAGATATTCTACTATTTCTTTGTACCAAGGACTGGCGAGATATTTCATGTGTATTTTCTGAGTAGCCATCTCTAGTCCTTGCTGTTCTTTTTCATTTTCAGATTCTCCATTTGAAAGCAAAGACAAGTTTATGCCCAGAGCTTGATAGTTAGATTCTGATAACATTTTAGCAAGCCCCTGTCCTTTGATCAGCTTAGTAGGCCTGATATCCAAATCATATTCATGTATCTTTGCAATCCACCTCCCTCTTTTCCCTTCACTATCTCCCTGAATGAGAATGTCTTTGACAACTGCTGTAGGGACGTATGCGGTAATATGAGACTGCAAAACATACATTCTAAAGGCTTTGAGGGACTTCACTAGGGCATATGCCTGCTTCTCCAATATATTGTACTTTAATTAAGCATCATGCAATACCTGACTGAAAAAGGCTAGGGGATGTTCATATCCATCTTCATTTTTCTGCAACAAAACTCCAGCTACTGTATGAGGTGAAGCAAATGAAAAGATCATAAATGGCTTAGTATAATCTGGTCCAGCGAGCACAGGAGCTTTAGCAAATGCAGCTTTGATTCTAGCAAAGGCCTCCCGTGATTCTTGTGACCATTTCGCCTCATTATTCTTTTTCAGCATATCTGTTATATGCCTAACTATCTCAGCATAGTTAGGAATAAACCTCCTCAGAAAATTTATTCGTCCCAAAAACACTTGCACCTCTTTCTTTTTCCTAGGGATAGGAATACCATTTATGACTTCTACTCTTTTAGGATCTATTCTCACACCATCTTTAGTTACAATATGTCCCAAAATTTTGCCTTCCTCTAATGCAAATAGAGACTTTTGTGGATTAAGAGAAATACCATACCTTCTACATTTTTCAAAAGTTCTTTGTAAATGCTCAATGTGCTCAGCATCATTTTTTGAAAATACTGTAATATCATCAAGGTACACTACCAAAACTTTATCCTGCTCTCCAACAAAAGCTTTGTCCATAGCCCTCTGAAAAGTGGCCCCTGCATTAATCAGTCCAAAAGGCATCCTGGCATACATGAATGTTCCCCATGGTGTGATGAATGCAGTTTTCTTCTGATCTTCTGGAAACACAACTACCTGATTATAACCAGAAAAACCATCCATCATTGACATTCTAGAGGCTCCCATTACTTTCTGTAGGATGTGTTCCATCTTGGGCAGTGGATAATTATCTTTTAAAAAAGCTCTATTCAAATTCCTGAAATCCACACACAGCCTTATTTCTCCATTTTCTTTCGGACAGGGACCAAATTTGCAACCCATTCTGAGTACCTCAATGGCACAATTATTTTGGCCTTTAATAGCTTCTTAATTTCCTTCTCGATGGAGGGAAGCAGCAGAGGATTTATCTGTCTGAGCTTCTGCTTATAAGGCTTTGCATCTTCCCTCAGAGGAATTTTATGCTGCATTATATTAATATCAAAAATTTTCAGGTCCTGATAGGACCATGCAAACACATCTTTGTATGACTGAAATAACCTCAAGTATTTTTCTTTATATTCCTCTGGGACCTTCTTGGATAATTTCACAACTTTAGGATCAACATTGGTACCCAGATTCAGATCTTCCATTTGATCTTCTTTTACCACTTTATTAGGCTGCAATGAGACATCATTCTTGTCAAATAATCTTTCTAGAGGCACCAACCCTCTAGGGATAACATTTCCTTTTAGTTGCAGCACTTTACTCCCTGCTATTTTTTCCTCCCACTTATTTTATGAAATATTTTCAACCTCCTCTTCTTCACAATCATCAATCTCCATATTAGAGAATTCTCCCATTGTTTCCAGGAATCTCTTCATTTGTTCCTCATCTTCAAATACCTACCAGTGCTTAGTATTATCTGGGATAGATGGTCTATAACGTACCTCCACTTCATATCTTAAAAGAGGGTTTTGAGGAGAATGAAATGCATTGGCAGCTACAGCAAGAGAATCTGCCATTCTATTCTGCTCCCGGGGCCTGAACTGGATATCAAATGATAAGAAGAAGTTCTCCACCATGTCCCATACTTCATTTTTGTAAGCTCTCAGCCGAGGGTGTTTGGTTTGACATTGATTCCTGACTTGTCTGACCACCAGCTCAGAATCTCCCAGCACCTTTAAACTCTGTATACCCATGCTCATGGCTGTCTACAATCCTAGCAACAGCGCTTCGTATTCAGCCACATTATTGGTAGCTTCATATTCCAATTTAAAAGACAGTGGCACCCATTTTCCCGTAGGAGAGATTAATAATACTCCAGCCCCATTACCTTCTCTTGAATTTGCTCCATCAAAATGTAGAGTCCATACTCCTGCTTCATTATCTTCTAAAGGCTGCTCAGTCTTGATTTGACAGAAGGAAGGCTCATGAGCATAGTTTTGATCTTCTTCTAACATCCAACATGAAAAATATCCTTCCTTGCTGTAGACTGGTGAATTCTCTTAGCTGTCAGCTTTAGTAACCATCTTGACAAATCTGGTTTCTCTGTATAACCTCCTCTCCTGGCCACCAAAAACTGGGACAGTGGCATATGTCAAGTCCATCTTGAGTGACCCACCAATTTTTGTTCCCCAGGACCTTGACAACAGCATGCCAAAGCGAGTTGGGATATCAGCCACCACAATGTCCATTACTACACTTTTTGCTTGAATTTGGGCCATATTGACCACTAAATCTTTAATCATCCCCAAGCATTTAACTCTTTTGGAATAAAATGAATATAGGTCTTTATATGGACGTGTGATCTATAAACCTAGTTGCTCCATGACTGACAAAAACATAAGATTATGGGAAGCCCCAGAATCTAACATACAATTGTGTAACAACAAGTCATGAATAACTAGAGACACATAGAAAGGAGGAGTAGAGGGATCTATCTCCTCGACATGTGGGCCAAAAACTACCATGGGTCTTTCTTCTTGAAGATTTAGACTGTCTGGACTTATTGGTGCTTCAGGAGGGAGTAATAAAGAAGTAACTTGAGATTGATATGCAGGTTGTTTTAACAGTTCAGTCAAAGGGACTGGGATTTTGACTTTCTCAAGTTCTTTTTGCAAATTAAAAGCAGGAGGGGGCTTTTCTATTACAACTTCTTTTGACTCTTTATTTTCAACTAAATATTTAATTTCTCTTGATGCAGACTCAGCATTAGGAGGAGTGACTACTTTTGAGGAAGAAGGAGTTTGATCATTAGAATGCAGAGGTTTGTTTAGAGGACTCTTACCTTTGTCTGTGATTTTCTTCATTGTTGACTCCTTTTGAGTGGATTCTTCCTTTTGAAGTGGCTCCTGTTCTTCATCTTGAGTCCGGGTCCTCTTTCTGGAAGATCTGAGGTCATATCTCCTATTGAAATGTGCTTGCATGAAATCATTAAACTGTTTGCAGTAGTGATCAATCTCTGCTTCTTCTTCTTCTTGCAAAGGGCATTCTATTTCATCATTATTTGAAAAAGCAAGATTTGAATCTTCTAGCTCGTAGGCCGCATCTTCATTGGATTCATCTACTGGGCCTTCCAGGTACAATGGGTGTGGTACTTGATCCTGTTGCTCCTTAGCTTCCCTTGGCAGTATTTGCAGGGGTGGTTTCTTGTACTAGGGATTGTATCCTCTATTAGGAGCATTGTAGAAATTCCTGGGAGCTGCATTTTTAGCCTCCAATTCAAGCTTGACCATCTTCTTAATCATTTTACTTATTTCATCCATCTTGTCTGAATCCTTGTCCTGGCTGGAGGTGGAAACTTCCTCCTTGCCCCTTCTTCTGGTATCTTGTTCAGATTTTCCTTTCAATTTTCCAGTGGAGGCAAAATTTGCTTCCAGCTCAAGAGCATCTGACTGAGCATCATCTAGGGTGGCAGGTTTTCTTTCTCTCAAGGAGAAACCAAAATCTGAGTCAAAGGCTGCTATGAAGACAACCTTGGCAGCAGTTTGATGTGGCTTCATTTTAGGAGGCAAACTCAGATACAACTTATTAAATCTTTTAATAAACTCGGCCACCCCCTCATTGTGTTTCTTCTTGAGTGAATTGAATTCAATAAGACAAAGCCCTTGATCTTTCTTCTCTCCCCATTTTCTGAGAAAATTATTTTCCATATCATCCCAAGTAGTTATGGAACGGTTTCCCAATGTCTTGAACCATTTTCTGGCTTCACCGTCCAGAGATTGCACAAATAGTCTTAAGACTACATCCAGATGTTCAACATTAAAGTTCTCTACAAAAGAGCAGAACGTCTCAAGATGTTTTTGAGCATCAATCTCATTTTCCCCAGTGAATCTAGGCAATATCTTTAAATAATCCTGGGGCATATTATTTAGCACTTGAGGTAGTGCTAGGGGAGCATATTTTTTCAACAAAAAGGCTGGGACATTAGCCATTGGAGGAGGTGGGGGTTGTGCAACAATCTGATGTGAAAATGGAGGAAGAGGAGGAGGAGGAAGTGGAGTATGGATAACAATGGGAATATATTGTACAAAAGCCTGAGGTGTAGATGGAAACAATTCACGATTAACAGGGGCTACTTCTGTAACTTCTTTAACTTCCTCAGCCTCAGGGGTAGGATGAAAGTTCACTTTAGCTCTAGCACTTCCCCGGGGTGGGATATCTGAGTAATATTCAGGATTTTCCTCAGTGAAGTCCGAATTTCCTATTTGGATTTCTTGAGAAGAAGAGTATGGATAATCTTCTATAGAATATTCAGGGATTTCAGCACAGACTGACCTCTTCTCTTTCCAAACTCTTCTATGAATAATTTTTTCTGGGTCAGACACAGAAGGTGTCATTGGCTGAGATGTATCTGACCTCAAATGTGGCTTACGAGGAGCCAGGACTACCAATATATTTATCAAATAAACAACAGTGGAGTCGCCAAGGTGAGAGATATGCAACTCTTCAACTCTCTATGCTCACCTGATTAGAGAGTGAATATGATTTGTCGAGGCCCAGGGAAACTGATATTCTTAAATTCGTCCCCGACAACGGCGCCAGAAAGATATTGTCGACAATTGTTGTCTCTCCTAGAGACAGCCTAGAGTTGCCATAGACCAGTGCCTAGGACATCTTATCATAGCAAGGAGCTCATAATATAGCTTGGGTGTCACTCTTGTAAAACAAGGAGATGGATTTAAATGGGACCAGAAATTACAGAAACTGCCACATAAAAAGCAATGTTGCAGAGACAAGATGCAAAGCTCCAACACAAAAGCATCAGACAGTTAAGAGAAAATTTACTGTAAAGAGGGCCCATTCAAATAATATGCCACAGAAATCAAGTATCAGAAGGTGTATGTAGTGAAAGACACATTAAGAAGATATTAGTTAACTTTGGGCTGATACCCAGATACACAACAGAACCATGCATGGGCTTACCAATCTAAGAATCCATACATGACAATGGCGTTTTAAAAGCACCCTCCCAAAGTAACTAACATAGTAGAAATATGGATGAAATGAACATGGAACAGTATATCATGCCTGAGCCAATTTAAAGCGCTTGACTGATTCAAATATGGGCATCAACTAGGATGAATCCTTACCTAAATCAGTGAGCCACTCGCATTCCAGGATCATGATACAAGAAGAAGATATATGAAATGAAATATTGTATTAAGCACATAAAATAAGTTTACATACTGTGAGATATCAAAGACCAGAATCCTCATTACAGATAGAACTCCTCATCACTGAGACCCTACGGGCTCTGAGCCTTCATACAGAAGTTTTTAAAAAATGTATACAAAATTCCTTTCACAACACCAATTTCTGATAAAAATCTGGAACCCCCCCAATCTCTTTTTTCTGAGTTTTTATAGAAGAAACAGAAAACTCTAGAAAATGAGGTAGGTAATGCACATTTAATTGGCTTAATTTTAAACGAAATGGCGGAAAACCTTCGCGCCCACACTGCTGAATGACCATGTTGAGTTGTGTGTACTCTGTTGCCGGCGGAAATAAATGCACTGTGTAGGAAATCTCTTTAGGGGCATAGAATAGGGGTGAATCTCCATGAACCCTCTGTATTCTCCTGAAGAAAACTCAGCTGAAGTAGAACCTGAAGGACATTGTTTTCTGAGCCAGGTGTCCTCTGTTTTCTAGTTTTGAATCAGGATTTAAGATTTCCAAGGCCGGACACTGAATTTCTCGATCCTTCACTGATATTTGTACGTTGCCCCATTAATATTTCTTGCTGTGTAATCTGTCCCTTGAATGCATCTGTAGGGTTCAATGGATTTTATCTCTATTTCCATTAATGAAGTCATATCACAGCAACTACCCTGAATTCCCCTCTTAAATTTTTCCATTGAAAGATTGTCCTTTGATGCGCCTTCGATTTCTGCACTGGAGGCTGTAAAATTATGATAGCTCTTCTTCGTCGCAAACCTGTAAAACCCACAACTTGTTAGAGAAAATGAGATACGGGGATGATAGATGTGTTGGAGTCAACGAAGGTGGTGGCGAAGACATGGCAGAACGATAAAACCATGCAGGGTGGTGGAAAACTGTGGTGAAGCTATGGAGGATAGACTGGTGTGAGCTGTGGACACAGAGCATTAAAGAGAGAAATGAATGGGATATATATGAATGATGGAAAGGAAACGTGGCATACACGTGGAATTGGCGACGTGGAGGATGGACTACAGGGTTTGGTCAACAGCGAGGAATGGGCAGATCATGACCGTCCAACCTTAGCACGAGATCAACGGTTGGAAATGCACGGGAAAGAAATGAGTTGGCGGGCCTAGGACGATTAATATATGAACTAAACTCTGCGCAGCTCCGAAGGATGATAGCCGTCGGATGAAGACCCACAAATCTAACAGCTATTTTCGATTTCGCTGCGCGTCCTGGGTCGATTATTAACGCGCGATGAGTGGTGGTATTCAAACGGTGACCTGGGACGCGTGGCACCTCCTGAATGGAATTGCTGGGATTTGCAAAATACCGCCCGCCCTGCAAGGGCGGTGCGATGAATACAACAGGTTTTGCATATTTGTTTTTAGGGTGCGGGGACCACAAAGGAAATGCGTTGTGGTGCATTGATCTGGATTTAATCTGATGGTTCAAAGTGTATCCGATAGATATATATGATAAGCGCCTTTGGGAATAACACTCGGTCCTAAGCCCTGATCATTTAGACAATAAGATATAGGGGGCCATGGCTGAAAGGGGTTGGACCTCTTATGACTTTGAATATGCATTTGTGGTGCTTTCTAATGCGTTTAAGGGGGGCGGGAGAGGCAACGGTAAGTAAAAATGAATCTTCTTAAACCATGATAGGAAACCTTGAAAGGTTCAAGAGGGGCTGATGGCCAAAAATTTTAATGGGGGCTGGCATGGATAACAGTTCCCATATTAACGAGTTATGCAATATATCTCAAAAATATAAGTACTTAAATCCTACTGAGTCTAAAATCATGAATCAAAATTTTTGGAAATATCTAATATTTAGGATTACCTCATAGGAAAAATAGAACGTACGGACAAGATTATTTTCATAAAGCATATATTCATCATTATGAATGGTCTCTGAAATTACTTTGTTGTCAGCGAGCATGGACAGTACCCCGACGAAGTTGTCCTTAATTCCATACAAGCATGGACTCGCTGCCAGCGAGTGTCCATAGCCTTGGTGGATTTACCTGTATTTCCCATGCTTCTCCTTTTGATCACCCTTTTCATAAGCACATTTGTGAGCTATATTTATGGTGTGCCTCAGTGAAAGAGGTGGGATGGTAAAACAGACTTAAACTAATGGATATAATACTTCCATAATGTTAACTCTATATATTTCCTTGCGACTATCCATTCATAGGCTTTTATAAAGTGGAGGGATGGAAGGATCCATTGAATTAAAATCAAGGTGAATTCTTTCCTTGAAAAGGTGAAATGTATCACTTAGAAATGATGTGTTTTCCTCCATGAAAAATATTTAAACCAAGAGGGCTTTAGGATTCCATAAAAATATACCTTTAAGGTAAATGGAACTCATTAAATTGACAGAGTAAAAAATTCTCATGTCTTCCAACCAATGTTGGGTGAGAAAAATTCCTTCTACATAAACCTTGGAAAAATCAAAAAGGAAAATTAAAGTGAAAGAAATCAATAAACTCGATAAATGTCAAACGAGGAAAAGAGAAATGAAAGAAAATCCTCTACAACAAGGCTGAAAATGTTTCAACAAAAGAGTGAACAAGATAAGCATGTGTGTGTTCATCCTCTGTTGAGATTTTAATAAATTCTATCTTGTAGAGTTATAAGAAATTAGGTTCACAACAGTAAGGTGAATGGCAGCCGAGAGAGATAATAAGCTTAATGATAAGTTTCTCCTTTTGCAAATTTTCTTGTCTCGAAGATAATCCTGCATAAAAACATCTTAACAATGTTATGATAAAATCAATGCTTATGTAACAAAGAGAAGGTTCAAGGAATCCCCAATTTAACTAACTTGATGAACATCATTACTTCTCTTCCAAAACTCAAAAGAAAACTGTTAGTGTCAATCTTTGCATACTTCCACCAGGGATCAAAACACATGTGCATGTGCATCTTAGGTGTCTCGTACTGAATACATTTTTTCATCATTCCATTAGGTCATGACTTAAAATTGTTTCGCTAGTGGTTGTCCTTGTCAATAAACGTCACTCTCCCTCCAAGATTCATATTGCTGACTCATTCCCATGGCCCCTTGAGCATAATAACACTTATGGAAATGCTTGTTTCACTTGAAAGTCTTTTAAGTCAAAATCTCATTCAAAGTCAGGTCAAAAGCAGTCCCATTAGGACATTAGGGTTTTTCATTTTTCAAGCTCATTCCTTCATTCTGATAAGGTCGGAATATATATGAGAGGGATTGAACAAGATCATCATGATGGGTTTATTATACTTTAAAGGTTGTATTTTCAGTTTGAAGACTTTTTTATCAAAATTCCATTTTGATAGAAAAGTCACCTATGTAATTTATTTTAATTTTTACTAAATGTAATTTCATGTTATTATATGTAATTAATAAAATCCCAAAGTTGTCAAAGTAATTATGTCAAGCCTCAGTGAGCAAAAGAAAAAGCCAGCTCCAAGTTGATCAAGCCTGCAATGCAAAAAGAGTCAAAGAGTATTAGTGATAAAGGAAAAAGACTTCAAACATTAGAAAAGTGGGTATTTCAAAGTTAAATCAAAATCCACTTGGCTATAAAGCCTATCAAACATTTCAAATAAACCATTGTTGCCTTTCAAAGATTCAGGAGTATTCAACAAAGAAGAATTTTTGAGTTTTATGAGCAATTGATGCCAAATTTCTCGGCATTGCGCGTTCAGAAGGTTGGCGATGCGCGTTTGAATCGGCGCTGCGCGCCTGCCTAGTGGCATTGCACCCTTGCCAGGAGATCCCAGTGTAAATTGTGAAGCCGTTACACGCTCAGACAGAGGCACTGCGCATTTGGATATGCGTTGCGCCCTTAGACAGTGGCATTGGGCGCCTACACAGTGAAGACTTGTGAGGGTTGTATCACATCAAAACACTTCAAAACCACTTCCAAACTTCTCCTAAAATCCTCCAAGGGCCCTAAAGAAGTAAGTACATATCATACACCTTGTTTATAAGTTATTTGATGGCTCTTGAATGAATTGAAATGAAACCCTAATCTCAGTTTATGGTCACTGTTCATACACTTGGTTCATCTCCTAAAACATATATCAGTCACAGGCAGGGTAATTTTCATTCACCTAGTTTGTTCATTCACTTCATTCCCTTCACCTATTCAAGCTAGCCATCTCATCCCCTTCCCTTTCATCTCATTCCATTTGTACCCTATGGTTTCATAAGTCAGAGTTTAAAATGTCTGAAGAAGAAGATAGTGGTGGCCATGCATTAGCTTCAGCAGAAAAAAATTTCATGGGATGCATTCATTGCAAATGAAGTTTTCACTACCCCACCTAGCCATCATGAGCAGGATATCCCTTCATCATCTCATCCTCCTGTATCCATTTCTCCATCTCAGCCTATTGTTCATACATCACCACCCACTCAGATCCATTCACCTCATGTTGATCCTACCTCATCACCTTTCTATAACCCTTCACCATCACATCATGATACTGGAGCATAAAGCAGTGAAAGGGACATTGAGGCAGCTTGCACTAAAATGACTGATATTGAGCTATTTCTCAAGACATATCACATAGGCCACAGGCATGTGTTCACATGGTGTGAAAGGTTCCATGCCTTATTCATTAGCAAAACAGGTAGACAAGGGCAAGGAAAAGGTTACAGAGCCTATCATTGTTGAGCAGGAGGAAAAACTTGAAACTGAGCAGGAGTTTCAGTTGATTGAGATTGATGCGGAGGATGATAGATTCACTAGTGCAATGATTAGAGGCAAAGAGGCCAATATTAGTGAGCTTCAAGCTAATCTTGATAGAGCACAGTATGTGATTGACATTCTTGAGCTAGAAAATCAGTAGCTGAAGACTAAGCAAACCATCAGTGAAGTCAAAACAATCAGAGCTCAAAGAGAGGAAAGAAAGGCCAAGGCCTTGCTGGAGGAGAACTTGGGTAGATTTGATGATAGCGATGATGAGGAAGATCAGCTTTTGAGACAGAGACCGAGGACAATTGAGCTAAAGAAGGCTTTAGCTCAGGAAAGGAAGAAAGAGGCTGAATTGGTAGAGCAGCTTACTCCAAGTGAGCTGCTTGCCATAGAGATTAGCAAAGACAGAAAGTCTTGGCTTGAGAGATCCAATTTTCATTTGGAAGGCCTGCAAGAGAAGGCAAAAAAAGACATTGACATTCAGAGGAATATGGAAAAACACTATGCCATGAGAAACAAGATTGCAAGGGCCAAGCTCAAACGGGCCCATGCAAAGATTCGGGCTTTGACCAAGAAAAAGGAGAAGGAGAAGTTGGGCATTCGTGTTGAGGCATCTCTCCATGCCTCTAACCCTTGATCAACAAACAAATTCACAATTTTGGCACATTTTGGCAACCTTGTGCAAATTTTGATTTTTGGACAGTTTAGCACACAGAAAATTTGGTAAACGCGCAGCACCACTGGCGCTGCACTCTTTTTTGGGGCATCCAATTAATGAATGGACATCGCCATCATGTTCAGAATGATGAGTACATCAACTCCAACACGTTTAAAAATATTTGGAGGAGAACTAGTCCCTCAAAAGGGTAAAAAAACACCAAAAAGTCATGTTTCTGCCCTCTTTTTGACCCTGGCGCTGTGCGTTTACCAGTCTTGGGAGAACAGGTTTTTGACAGGGCAGATGGACACCATTTTTGGAGAATTGAGGCATATTTGGAAATAAGACTCAGATAGCTTTCCAATGAGCTATTATGGAGCTCATTTTGACATCGGGAAGGCATCCAAAAGTTGGCTGCAATATAGGCCATTTGTTTTGTCATGGCGTTGCGCGTTTACCAAGGAAATGGCAATTTTCACTGTTTTCAACATTTTTTACTTTTTGACTTTTTGATTGGGAAAATGGGAAAATTACTGATGTAAATGGTCAATATGGATGTAAATATCATGTTTTCACTTTTATCTAGGGTAGATGCATCAGATATGTCTTCTAGGAGGTCAAATGAATCAGTTTCCTCTCTTTTAGAGGCAAATTGTTGGGTATTCCTAGTCTTCAGTTTTCTGTTTGGGAGTAGGTGAAACAGCTCATCCTCTCATGGATTCGACTACCTGAGGCTAGGGAGAGTGGTTTTGAGGTCTATTTGATGTATTTTCTCAGTCATTGTAATGGTTGGACTCACTTGGAGCTTTGGCATCTCAAGAGACATTTTGTATATCAGTTTGGCTTGGACATTAATAGAAATTTGCAGCTATTTTCTTGGGATCCATGTGGTATGAGTTTTAGACATAGTTTCCTCTCTGTTATCAATTTTTTTGAATGTATTGTTAATTCATAAACCATTTCATGTATATAATATACTAGATTTCAAGTTTGAAAGGCAGAATCCATATTCATTTATGCTCTGTTTTGGGAAATTTAGTATAATGTGTTCATTCTCCTTAGTTTAGGGAAAATACATAACAGATGATTTCCCTAGATCCTCACCAGTCTATTCATCTCATTTAATTCACTTTTGAATGTTTAAACCTTCTACCTACCTTGCCCCTTGGAACCCCTGCAAATTTTGACCTAATTTCCTTGCCCTAGCTGTTTGGCTCCTCCTGATCCAGCAAACCCTACAAAATCAAAATCAAAACCCTGAGCTACTATACCTAGCCTAAAATCTTCATTCCTCATTCATTTTTACTATGATCTATACCGAGATAGCCCTCTCCTAGCCTAATAGGGCTAGCTACTTGGCTAAGCGTGGTTTGAGGTTACCTCGGAATTGACTCTCTCAGCCTGAGGTTCAATCTAAGTGATAACATTTTGGCGACTCCATTGGGAAAGAAAAAGTAAGATAAAATCAACCCCAATAATAAATTTTCATTGTAATTCTTAAACTTGTGGATGATAAGTTTATAATTTATTCAAAGGCTGAATTGAAAAATTTGTAAAGTGCATATTTGTTTTTGAAATTGGACATACTGGCTTCCCAAAGATACACCAGATCCAACCCCGATTCAAATCCTCCTACTATTGTTAGTGATCCTCAGAACATTGGAAGAAAAGGTAAAGCTGTTGTTGAGACTTCTAGTTCAGTTGAAAATAAATCAGAAAGAAGTTCCATTCCCAGAGCTCATTCATTTCTCGAAAGGTTAGAAAACCTGCAAGATATTGAATTTGATATAAATTTTGAGCAAAGTTTATTCCGGAGCAAATATTTGAGTTGGATTGACAAGAAAGTTGTTGATTCCTCCATTTCCTTCCATAGTCTTGTTGAAGATCACTTTTCACACTCTCAATTAGGGTTTCAATCAAGGTCTCAATCAACAACACAATTTTTACAATCTCTTAAAGATTTTCAAAACTACTCTTCGCAGGTAAGTACTTGGCTAGAAAGCAGACCTCAAATCTCAGCATCTTCTTCCATCACTTCATCTATTTTTATTCAGAATATCCCTCTTCCCCCTCCTTCTTCCTCATCCATTGTTCACACTATTCAGTCAGGGACAAGTCTTCCTTTGATCACATCAGGCATCCAAATCCCTATTGTTAATCATGTTTTTAATCCTCCACCTCCACCTCTAGTCATGGCTGCAAGATATTCCCCCCTTGTTCTCCCTAAAATCCGGGTCAAATTCTCGCAGATTACCAAACCAAAATCCCTTTGTTTGATGATACTCAGTCTATAACAGCTCAGAAACATGTAGATAAGATTAATGACTTTTTTGATCTATGTGAAGTTGATATAGAGGATGTGAAGATGAGGTTGTTTGCACAAAGCCTGGGAGGGGAAGTAAGAAAATGGTTCAAAGCTCTATCGGCAGCCATTATTGATACCTTAGAATTTTTGCATCGTCAGTTTGTAGAAAGGTGGGAAGTAAAGAAGAATACCCTTAAAATCCTATCTGAATATGAAAACATCAAAAGGAATGTTAGTGAGTCTGTTCAAGATTATTGTGTAAGATTTAATGCAGTGTACAATGCTCTTCCTGCACATATGAAACCACCGGAAGGTATGGTTTTGGTTAAATTCCCAGATGGGTTTGATGCTGATATGGCATATCAGTTGCGTGAACGTGATCCTACAACTTTAGTGGAAATGCAAAAGAATGTTGTAAGTGTGGAATCTAATTTGCTGGCCAAGAGAGCAAGGATGATATCAGAAAAGAGGGTGACTATCAAAGAGGAGACCTCCACTTCCGAAGAAAAAATGGATTCATTACTCCAAACTATGGAGAGAATGGTTGACCGACTATCTATCTCAGATAGACCTGAACCACAGATCCAGAATCCAAATTTCAGAGGGCAGCAACAGCCTCAGTTTAGAATCAAGCAAAGAGAGCAAAAAGCACCTGACCAAACACAACAACAACAACAAAAGATTCGGACCCCGTTGCAGCAGAACTATGTCCAAGGAGTGGAAGAAGAGGAAGATGAAGATCCGGTGGTTGAAACAAATCATTTCTTTACAACAGATGGCTTTCCCATGTTCCTGACTGAAGATGAAGAGTATACTGAAAATTTGGACTCTCCAAAAGATGAAGATTGTATCTTGGCAAATGATGATGATTTGGAAACATAATCAGATGATTACCAGCATGGATATATGAATGCTTTGAGTGCACAGCAAAAATAATATTCTCTAAGGAGCAGATATGTACCTTTCAATCCTATTCAGAAAAGGAAAGAGCAGTCAAAGAATGATCTTCCTAATAATCAGAGAAAGGGTAAAGAACATGCAGATCATAATAGTAACATAAATCAGCCATCAACAAGCTCAACTACTAAAGAGAAATACACTCAGAAAAAAGGAGATTGTGACAAGGGATCAAAATGATAGAAGAGATATTGTTGTCAAAGAGGTAGATAAAGTAACAACATTTAATTTAGAAAATGAAATAGCTAAATTGAAAGTTTATATTGCTTTGATAGAGTTAGTAAAGAATAGTCATTACAGAGACCAAGTGTCTAAAATGTTGCTAGTTGATCCTCTGTCTGATATGGTTAATGTTGAAGATGACCACCCCGAACTCATTTTCGGTCCAGCTATAGATGGTAAATTAGGAGAGAGTGAAGTTCCCCCCTTTTATTTATGCCTTAGACTGCATGAGTACATACTTCATAATGCTATGCTTGATTCCAGGGCCTCTCACAATTTTATGCCTAAGGCTACTATGGCAAATATGGGCATGGATATCACCCGACCTTATCATGATTTGTATTCATTTAATTCTGGTAGAGTTCGTTTCATTGGTCTCATTAAAGATTTAGTGGTTTATTTGGATCAAATCCCGGCCAAGAATGTTTTTATGGATGTGGTGATGGCTGATATAACACCTTGTTTTGGCATGCTACTGTCGAGATCATGGGGAGCCAAACTCAAAGGTATTTTACAACTATAATTTTGCTATGCTACTATTCCTGTTTCCGGGCAATTGTGGAAATTGTACCCGAAAAATAAAATGAAATATATGATAACTAGTAAGGAGAAGCCTATCAATCATCCAATACAGGCTATACATACATATTTGGAATATTTTATTTTGTACAATGATGGTGATTTAAATAATGTAAATAATCAGTTAGTAATAGCAGAAGATGTTCTAGAAGTTTCAGAAATTTTTAGAGCAAATCTGGATAAAGAAAAAGAAATGGTGCCTTCTTCAATAATACCTTCTTTTGAAGAGCCTCTTGAAAAACAACAAATCAGTGTAGAAAAAAAATTTGAGGTGACTGGCCCAAGAAAAACAAAATCAAAAGTTGAGTTTCAGCATCTAGAATATGAAGAGGGCTTATGGATCATGGATTTCGATAGTGCTTTGGGGAAAGAAGGTGTAGGTATTGGTATTTGGATCCGAAGTCCTGTTTGTAAATATGGTGGAATACCAAGTAATGCTAGAGAATGCTCTTATAAATTGGTTTTTGACTGTTCTAATAATGAAGCGAAGTATGAAGCATTGATTACAGGTCTTAAAATTTTGAAGAAACTTGGTGCGAAAAGAATTTTTGTTTATGGTGATTCTGATCTTGTCATAAAGCAGGTGACAGAAGAGTATCAAGCAAAGCATCAACGGGTGAGAGCTTATAGAAATGCAGTCTTGGATGTCTTAAAAATGTTTCTTGAGTATACATTAACAGCAGTTCCAAGAACTCAGAATATCATTGTAGATTCTCTTGCTACAGTGGCAAGTAATCTCAAAATTCCGATGAATTCTAGTAATAAATTTGAAATTCATGTCAAACATAGATCTAGTGTTCCAGATAATCTAAGATACTGGCAAGTTTTTTGGGATGATGAAGAAATTAATGGTTTTTTTGCAGAATGAAGGCAAATTCAAAGATGCTTTTATTGATGATGTTTGTGATGTTGATGATCAAGAAATAGAAGCCAATTAGATGAATGTTTTGCAGTTGAAAGATAATGATATTCCTAGATGTCTGATACCTTTAGAAGATCTGTTCGATCAGGATGATGTGGCCAGGAAACCAACATTGACTCCTACAAAAAAGGGTGTGGAAGACGTGAATATTGGAACAACAGACAAGCCCAAGAAGGTTAAATTGTCTAAGACATTGTCTCCCGAGGCGAAAGATAAGTACATTAAATTTTTTTCTGAATTTTATGATATTTTTGCATGGGATTATGCATATTTGAAGGTTTATGATAAGAATATTATTCAGCACACTATTCCCATCAAGCCAGATCAAAAACCCTTCAGGAAGAAGTTGAGAAGGATAAACCCAAGATTGTTGCCATCCATCAAGAAAGAGGTAAATCGATTGTACAAATCAGGTATCATTGTGCCAATTAGGTTTTCTAATTGGATTTAAAATTTGTTGTCGGTAAGGAAAAAAACCGGAGAGATAAGGTTATGCATAGATTTCTGGAATTTGAATAAAGTATATTTAAAAGATAATTACCCCCTTCCTAAGATGGACCATGTTCTCCAAAGGGTAGTTGGAGCATCACGGATGTTAATACTTGACAGTTATTCAGGTTATAATCAGAATTTGGTACATGAAGAAGACCAAGGTAAGATTACTTTCACAACACCTTGGGGAACCTTTCAGTATGTTAAAATGCCATTCGGACTCAAGAATGCAGCGGCTACTTTTCAACGGGTGATGGATATAGCCTTTTCTAATGAAAAGGATGTTTTCTTAGTAGTGTATCTAGATGATTTGACAGTGTTTTTTGGTTTTGATGATCAGCATTTGTATCATTTGAGGATTATTTTTTAGAAATGCAGGGAGTTTGGGATTTATTTAAATCCTAAGAAAAGTATTTTTGCGATGGAGGAAGGCAAACTTCTTGGTCACATAATTTCCAAAGAGGGTATTCGCATTGATCCTTCCAGAGTCGAAGCCATTCAGAAGATAGACTTTCCGCGGAACAAAAAAGAGATACAGGATTTCAATGGTAAGATGAACTTTTTACGTAGATTTGTTCCTAATTTAGCTGAGAATTTGAGAGAAATGACTAATATGTTGAAGAAGGAAAACAGTGTAAAATGACCACTGATGCTATGAACTCTTTCAACTTGGTAAATCTTGCTTTAAGAACAGCCCCTGTTTTGGTTAGTCCAGATTATACTAGTGATTTCATAATATTTTCATTTGCATCCGAGCATACCTTGGCTGCAGTTTTGATGCAAAAGAGAGATCAGGTTGAACAGCCTATTGCTTTCTTTAGTCAAGCCATTAGAGATGCTGCTCTTCACTATAAAATTATTGAGAAACAAGCTTTATCCCTAATCAAAGCCTTGAAATATTTCCGTATCTATATTCTACATTCACATACTATAGCCTATGTTCCAAATGCAGCGGTAATAGAGATTATTACACAAACTGATCCTGAAGGTCGGAGCGGTAGGTGGATAGCAGCTATGCTAGAATATGATCTCGAGATTAGGCCTACCAAATTGATCAAGGGGAAAGGGTTAGCCAAGCTGATGGTTGAATCCAACTTGCATGCTTTAGATATAAACCTTATTGCAGCAATGTCAGATGATGATGAAGATAGCGCTTTAAAAAAGGTATCAGAAATGTTTCTTACTTCACCATGGTATTCTGATATAGTGTATGTTCTTTAGCACTTAGGTCATCCTCCTGGAATGTCAAAAAAGTCAGGGTAGGTCTTTGAAATTGAAATCTACTAAATACTGCATTCTAGGAAGTGCCCTTTATTGGAAAGATCCGGGAGGTGTTCTTTTGAATTGTCTGGTTAAAGATGAAGCTAAGCAGGTAATGGATGACTTTCATAGGGGAGATTGTGGAGGTCATTTGTTTTTGGAAAACAACAGCTAAAAAAGTGTTGAGAGCGGGGTATTATTGGCCAACTTTTTTTTCTTATTTGTACAAAACAGTCACAAACTATCATGAATGTCAGGTTTTTCAGGGAAAAATGAAGCTTCTTCCTCTTTCACTAAAGCCTGTTGTAGTAAATGCTCCTTTTCAATAGTGGGGACTTGATTTCATTGGGGAAATACATCCCACATCATCGGCACAGCATAGATTGATCCTAACAGCCACCATTTACTTCACTAAGTGGATCGAGGCTATTCCTACAAGGCAAGCTATGGACACGGTAATCATTCAATTTTTAGAATCCAATATTTTGTCTCGTTTTGGTTGTCCTCACAAGATTATTACAGATAATGTTGCATCATTTAAGTCAAAGAAGATGATTTAGTTTTGTCACAAGTATAATATCATATTGGGCCATTCCACCGCATATTATCCACAGGGCAATGGATTAGTTGAGTCCTCTAATAAATCTTTGGTGAATATCATTAAGAAAATTTTGGAGGAGAACAAGAAAAATTGGCACCGGAAGCTTACCAATGCTTTGTGGGCAAACCGAGTGAGCACCAAAAATTCTATAGGTATGTCACATTTTGAATTGGTTTATGGTACAGATACAGTGTTTCCTACATCACTTGAAAAATTGGTTATGAGATTATTGCAGGAAGCAGATAGTGAGGAAGATGATATGCAACGTCGAATCAATCAAATGATTCATCTTCAGCAAAAAATGGAGGAAGTTTCTCAGACTAATTCTAAGCTTCAGGAAAGAATCAAGAAGATTTATGATCGCAAGAGTAAGGCAGATAAATTTCAGCTGGAGGATGTAGTGCTGAGATGGGATGCAAGAAATGAAGATAAATGTAAGCACGGGAAGTTTGAAAATCTTTGGAAGGGACCCTACAAGATCTTGGCTTATCGAGGACAGAATTCCTATTTACTGAAAGAAATGAATGGAGAGGAATGTTTAGGAGGACCAATCAATGGTAGGCTCCTGAAACATTATTATTTCTGATGCAACTTTTGAGAGAATTTTTCACTTTAATTGTAAATACCAGTTTATATTTTTTGCAAGGTTTGAGGCAAAAGGTCATATAAGCTTCGGGCCTGAAATGAAGGCTATACATATTTTTGATTTTCTATTGTTTTCAAACTTTTGGAGTCAGTTTTGAGTTAGTGTTAGAGTCATTTTTTGAGTCAGTTCCCATTCACTTTAAATGTTTTTTTGAGTCAATTTGATAATCTGCAGTTTTTTGGATTGCTTGACCGTATTTACCCAATGGTTAAGCACTTGGTCTACGGTGTTCTTGACACCTCCAAGGATTTTCCATCCCAAATAAGGCCAATGTTAGTGTCAGTATTTTCATACTTCCACCAAGGATCAAAACACATTTTCATGTGCATCTTAGGTGTCTCATACTGAATAAATGTTTTCATCATTCCATTAGGTCATGACTTAAAATTGTTCCACTGGTGGTTTTCCTTGTCAATAAACTTCACTCTCCCTCCAAGATTCATATTTTTAACTCATTCCCATGTCCCCTTGAGCATAATAACACTTATGGAAATGCTTGTTTCACTTGAAATTCTTTTAAGTCAAAAGCTCATTCAAATTCAGGTCAAAAGCAGTCCCATTAGGTCACTAGGGTTTTTCATTTTTCAAGGCCATTCCTTCATTCCGATAAGGTCAGCATATACATGAGAGGGATTGAAAAATATCATCATGATGGTTTTATTATACTTTAAATGTTGTATTTTCAGTTTGAAGACTTTTTTATCAAAATGCCATTTTGATAGAAAAGTCACCTATGTAATTTATTTTATTTTTTTCTAAATGTAATTTCATGTTATTATATGTAATTAATAAAATCCCAAAGTTGTCAAAGTAATTATGTCAAGCCTCAATGAGCAAAAGAAAAATCCAGCTCCAAGTTGATCAAGCCTACGATTCAAAAAGAGTCAAAGAGTATCAGTGATAAAGGAAAAAGATTTCAAACATTAGAAAAGTGGGTATTTCAAAGTTAAATTAAAATCCACTTGGCTATAAAGCCTATCAAACATTTCAAATAAGCCATTGTTGCCTTTCAAAGTATCAGGAGTATTCAGCAAAGAATATTTTTTGTGTTTTGTGAGCAATTGAGGCCAAATTTCTCGACATTGTGCATTCATAAGGTTGGCATTGCACGTTTGAATCGGCGATGCGCGCCTGCCTAGTGGCGTTGCTCCATTGCCAAGAGATCCCAGTGTAAATTGTGAAGGCATTGTGCGCTCAGACAGGGGCGTTGCGCGTTTGGATAGGTGCTGCACCCTCAAACAGTGGTTTTGTGTGCCTACACAGTGAAGACTTTTGAGGGTTGTATCACTTGAAAACACTTCAAAACCACTTCCAAACTTCTCCTAAAATCCTCCAAGAGCCCTAAAGTAGTAAGTACATATCATATGCCTTGTTTCTAAGTTATTCCATGGCTCTTGAATGAATTGAAATGAAACCCTAATCTCAGTATATGGTCATTGTTCATACACTTGGTTCATCTCCTAAAACATATATCAGTCATAGGCTGGGTAATTTTCATTGGAATAGGGTTTTCATTGACCTAGTTTATTCTTTCACTTCATTCTCTTCACCCATTCCCTTCACCTGTTCAATCTATCCATCTCATCCCCTTCCCTTTCATCTCATTCCATTTGTACCCTAGGGTTTCATAAGTCAGAGTTTAAAATGTCTGAAGAAGAAAATAGTGGTGTTGGTGAGGCACAAATGCCAAGAAGAAATGATCACAAATATGGGAACATTAGCAGGTTTGAACCCATAACCACAAGGGAGATCATGTCCTCTCTTTTCACTGTGTCTTGTTTCAAGCATGTGGGTTGTTTTGAGTTTTGTGAGAGAGTGAAGCAAAATTCAAAATCACCCGGGTTAACAAGATTTTTCATCACTAATCTACATGAAAAACAGGTCACTCTTGTTGGGGTCACCTTTGATATGTCCACCAATGCTATTTCAGCTGCTATAGGGATCCCTAGGGTGGGAGAGAAGTGGTTTAAACAAGAAAACTTGGATATGAGCTATTATGAACCGCACCTCGAACCTAGGTACAAGGATCACAAAAAGTAAATTTTCCCTTTCTCTCATCTCCTTGACCAGTAGGTTCCCATGATGAGGATAATCATGAAATAATTCACTTGTGAGGGGAGGTTTTTTCGACTCTACTCATACCATATCCGACTCCTCATGCATTTCACTAGAGTTAGAATTCTACACATACCTTACTATATTTTTCGTAGAATTGACAAGATGGCATATATTGTGCAAAAGAGGGATCACAATAATCAAATGCAGAGTCATTTTCATCTTTCACTCATCAAAATGGTGGTCATGCGTCAGCTTCAGTAGAAAAACATTTCATCGGATGCATTCATTGCAAATGAGGTTTTCACTACCCCAACTAGCCATCATGAGCAGGATATCCCTTCATCATCTCGTCCTCCTGTATCCATTTCTCCATCTCAGCCTATTGTTCATACATCACCACCCACTCAGATCCATTCACCTCATGTTGATCCTACCTCATCACCTTTCTATAACCCTACACCATCACATCATGATACTGGAGCATCAAGCAGTGAAAGGGACATTGAGGGAACTTGCACTAAAATGATTGATATTGAGCCATTTCTCATGACATATCAGAGAGGCCACATGCATGTGTTTGCTTCACATGGTGTGAAAATGGCCATGCCTTCTTCATCAGCAAAACAGGTATACAAGGGCAAGGAAAAAGCTACAGAGCCTATCATTGTTGAGCAATAGGACAAAATTGAAACTAAGCAAGAGTTTCACTTGATTGAGATTGATGAGGAGGATGAGGACAGAGTCACTAGTGCAGTGATCAGAGGCAAGGAGACCAATATTAGTGAGCTTCAATCTAAAATTGATAGAGCATAGTACGTGATTAACTTTCTTGTGCTAGAAAATCAGCAGTTGAAGACTAAGCAAACCATCAGTGAAGTCAAAAAAATCAGAGCTCAGATAGAGGTAGGAAATTCCAAGGCCTTGTTGCAGGAGACCTTGGAAATATTTGATGATAGTGATGATGAGGAATATCAGCTTCCGAGACAGAGATCGAGGAAAATATGGGTTAAAGAAGGCTTTAGCTCGGGAAAGGTAGAAAGAGGCTAAATTGGTAGAGCAGCTTACTCCAAGTGAGCTTCTTGCCATAGAGATTAGCAGAGACAGAGAGTCTTGGCTTGAGAGAGCCAATTTGCATCTTGAGGGCCTGCTAGAGAAGGCAAAGAAAGACATTAACATTCAAAGGAAGATGGTAAAACACTATGCCATGAGAAACAAGATTGCAAGGGCCAAGCTCAAACGAGCCCATGCAAAGATTCGGGCTTTGACCGGGAAAAAGGAGAAGGAGAATTTGGACATTCTTGCTGAGGTGTCTCTCCATGCCTCTAACCCTTAATCAGAAAACAAATTCACAATTTTGGCACATTTTGGCAACCTTGTGCAAATTTTAATTTTTGGACAGTTTAGCACACAGAAAATTTTCTAAACGCGCAGTGCCACTGGCGCTACTCTGTTTTTTGGGGCATCCAATTGACAAATGGCCATCACCATTGTGTTCAGAATGATGAGGACATTAAATCCAGCAAGTTTCAGAAGATTTGGATGAGAACTAGTCCCTCAAAAGGGAAAAAAAAACCACCAAAAAATCATGTTTCTGCCCTCTTTTTGACCCTGGCGCTGCGCGTTTACCAGTCTTGGAAGAACAGGTTTTTTACAGTGCATATGGACACCATTTTGGAAACTGGAGGTATATTTGGAAGCTAGACTCGGAGAGATTTCCAATGAGTGATTATGGAGCTCATTTGTACATCAGGAAGGCCTCCAAAAGTTGGCTACAATACAGGTTATTTTTTCTGTCATGGCACTATGTGTTTACCAAGGAATTGGCAATTTTCATTGTTTTTAGCATTTTTGACTTTTTGACTTTTTGATTGGGAAAATGGGAAAATTACTTATGTAAATGGTCAATATAGATGTAAATATCATGTTTTCACTTTTATCTAGAGTAGATGCATCAGATAAGTCTTGTAGGAGATCAAATGAATCAGTTTCCTCTCTTTTAGAGACAAATTGTTGGGTTTTCCTAGTCTTCAGTTTTCTGTTTGGGAGTAGGTGAAACAGCTCCTCCTCTCATGGATTCGACTCCCTGAGGATATGGAGAGTAGTTTTGAGGTCTATTTGATGTATTTTCTCAGTCATTGTAATGGTTGGACTCACTTGGAGCTTTGGCATCTCAAGAGAAATTTTGTATATCAGTTTGGCTTGGACATTAATAGAAATTTGTAGCTATTTTCTTGGGATCCATGTGGTATGAGTTTTAGACATAGTTTCCTCTCTCTTATCAATTTGTTTGAAGGTATTGTTAATTCATAAACCATTTCATGTCTATAATATACTAGATTTCAATTTTGAAAGGCAGAATCCATATTCATTTATGCTCTGTTTTGGGAAATATAGTATAATGTATTCATTCTCCTCAGTTTAGGGAAAATAACTACCTACCTTGGCCCTTGGAACCCCTGCAAATTTTGACCTAATTTCCTTGCCCTAGCTGTTTGGCTCCTCCTGATCCAACAAACCCAACAAAATCAAAATCAAAACCCTGAGATACTATACCTAGCATAAAACCTTCTTTACTCAGTCATTTTTTACTGTGATCTATACAGAGAGAACCTTGACCTGGCCTAGTAGGGCTAGCTACTTAGCTAAGCTTGGTTTGAGGTTACCTCGGGATTGCCTCTCGCAGCCTGAGGTTCAATCTGAGTGATAACAAAAACAACAAAGAGAATGAGTGCCAAATCTGAGTCGATAGAGGTGTGAAAAAACTCGTGAAGACCTGAAATATAAATTTTAAGATCAGAAAAACTAAAAACAAAGTTGAAACAAAAATGTAAAGAAATAGAAAAAGATGAAAATGGGCCTATGAAACTTACCATTTGAATAATTTCATTAAAATTTTACCCGAGAGATATTGTTTTCTCCAACAAAAGATAACCTCTTATTTTAATTGAAATTAAAAGCATGAAGAAGTTATATTCTTTGAGTTTTTTATCAACCCAAATTCATCACTTATTAAATCTAAAATAAGGTGAGCAGTAAAGCTAGAAAAATAATATTTCATGTTCAAGGAATCTGAAGTAAACAAAATCTATCATAAATGAAAGTGAAGATATGTTTCTTTATAAATTTTAGCAGCAAATGTTCTCTTTGGTATTTTAGATTTCATATTCAATCCAAGGTTTTCATAAACTCTCGAAAATCAAGACCAAGTCCCAATCTATGTGATGCATATGTGTAGATGGATAGGACTTGAATCTTTGCATAATAAGTGTGGAGTTATATATCAAAAGTAAGAGGACCACGAGAGAATTCAAACATAAATTGATATGATCCATTAACTTTACCTGTGCCAAATTTTCTTACTAGCTATTTGCATCATCATAATGGTTGCTCAAGAGTCTCTTTGAAAAGAAAACAAGGATGCACGTTATAAATGATTGGGATGATGAAATGAGTATCCAATAGTAAAATAAAGACAAAAATGGAAACAAGCTACAGGTAATGAACTTTAATTAGCGAGGAAGATTTCCATGTAGAGCAAGAAGAGGCCCAACAATGCATGTGAGAATGTATGTTCAATGAAGGTGTTAGCACAGTTCTTTGCTAAGTCACGAGTCCATTCTATAGTTTTATATTTAGGATTAAAGTTCAAAATTTTTCAAAAAAAAAATAAAAATAAAAAATAAAAAATAAAAATGGCTCTACCGAAATTTCTGGAAGAACCAGTTTTTTAGCCTTTTGGACAGTCTGTTATCTCCCGTTTCCGTCTTTTCATTTTTTATTTCTGATGCTACCAGAATTTCCGGAAGCATACTCTGTTTTTAAAATAAAACAAAAAATTGCATCCGCTTTAGTTATACCACGTGTCGTAGGGTTAATACGCATCAAATATTTTTTAAATCCTTTAGGATCTACAGTCATTTAGCTAAGGTCAAGTTGGTGTATACGTTGAGTCACATGTGTCATCCGCAGTTAATGATTGAACCGTTGCCCATCATGCCTGTCTAATCCAATTCAGTTATCCATACATTAAGGTACGTGTTTTTCTGAATTAGAGTGATCGTGGTGATCACAACACACACTATAACCATTTGACTGGTTGCACAGCAACGCTGCCTGAAATTCGGGCCAATCAATAGCACAGTTTGCGGAGGTGACTGGAAGTCATAAAAACACTTCTCATAAGCCATCTGGAGCTCCCATATGGAAAATGCAGCCAACTGATGGTGGTGATGGTGTGTCATATGTTTCACATCATGATCATGAATATTTTTAATGATGAATAGTGATTTGCATGGGGTGGTGAACCAAGATTTAGTTTTAAAACCAGCTAAAAAATAGGAATGTTGTCATTTGAAGTTTTAGTTACTGGATTCGAATTTGCTTAGAGTTATAGGTGGAGAATAATTCTAGATTTCAGACAAAATTCCAGAGAAGAATACAGGCCACACCTATAAGGTAAACTCTTCCTATTTTGCCACCTATCATTTGCAGGAGACATAGTCATTTATTTTTCTAAAGATGACTAAAACAGGTGGTAAGATGAATCGAATAGAGCCACAGGGTGCAGATTTGGTTGATGTCAATACAAGGGTAAGAACTTTGTTTATGCAGTCAGGATGGTATTCTCTTTGTACCAGGTTGGGATGCTCACATTCAGGGGTTGCTCAAGAGTTTGATAAATCTTTTAATGGACAGGAGGCTATATTTTATGGCCTCACTTTGCAATTTTCTGAAAACTCCATTGCTGAAGCCTTTAACCTTCCCCAAGGAGGAGAAAGGTGGTTCAAGGGACAAGTTATCACGGGAGGTGATCTCAACAGCTTCCTCGAGGATGCTCATAGAGATCCAAACTGGGAAAAGGGAATCCCAAGAAGCTACCTTAAGAATGACTGGGCAGAAGCTATCAAGCTTATTAAGATATACCTCACATGTGAAAGGAGATATACAGTGGTATTCCTCTATCACATGAGGTTTCTTCTTCATATTGCAGGGATGAAGACATTGAATCTGCTATTTTTCTTGTTGAAAATTATGACCAAGATGTCAGCAAGGGTTCAGACCCATAATGATGTTTCTGAGTATAGCTTGTACCATCAAGTTTTGATCAAAGTTCTGGTTGAAGAAGAGTTTGGAAAGAGAAACTAGACTTGGGACCATTTTCTATTCTATAGGGTAGGCCAACCTACACCTACACCTCCAGTTCCACAGTCAAACCCCCAGCCTGCAAAGAGAAGAACAAAAATAAAGGCCCAGAAAGAAAATATTTATAAGAAGGCCAAAGGTAAGAAAGAGAAAGTTTCTGCAGGAAAAACTGAAAGAAAGGTGGAAAAAGGAGAGAGCTCCTCAGCAAGCAATACCAAGTCCATGAAGTTAGTACCTTTTGTTCCTCCATTTCCAAATGTATACACTAGAGCTATAAGAAGAAGGTCTGCAACAACAGATAAGTCAAAAGTGTGGGTGCTACTGGAATTTCCGGAAGCACCTATTCAAAATAATTGCAGAAGGAGTATCAGCCTACACCATCAGATGAAGAAATCCTTAAGTATTTTGGATATGAAATCAGCAGTAAAAGGAAGAAAGAAGAAGCTAAACCTATTGCTAGCACCAAAAAGAGACATAAAAGAGAGATAAATAAGTTTAGGCTTAAATCCAAGGCTCTAATAAGGCCAAGCCTAATGACATAAGTCATTGATGTTGAAGGGAAACCTGAAGGTTCAAAGACGGAGAAAACAGAAAAATCCATGAAGAAAAACAAGAACCCAACCCCTTCAGAACAACACTCAGAGCCCTGAAAAAGAAGAAAAACACAAAAGGGCTCTTAGGAGGAAAAAGACCCCGTCAAGGAGGAAACTAAAAGAGAAACCAAATCTATAACATCAGCTACTAATAGCAAAACCAATTTAGATAAACTGGCTAAAGTTGCAGCACACTTAGAGGAAAGGTAAACAAAAATTTGGCACTAATCCCTTTTTTCTTATCAGTTACAAATTTTGAACAGCATCCTAGGGGTCAAGACAGCACATACTTTTAAGCATTTTTCTATGTATTTTGAAAAAGAAACAGGGCACTACTGAAATTTTCGGTAGCATTCCAAATTTTGCGCAGTTATGGGTTTTTACCAGAATTTCCGGCGCACCTGTTTTAACTGAATTTTGACACATGTCAGCAAGTTTTTTCGAGCTAGTTAAGGATGGATAAGAACTCATAACCAAATGGATAATACAGATGATGGTGAGAGGTGGTTATGAGGTTGTTGGAGGCCTTATTAAATGAAGCTACATGGTTATTAAAGACCCAAGACACAAGGAGAAAATTCAACAGAAAAAGGGGCAGCATGACACCACACTCAACATTCTAGCCCATAATTATTCTCTTCTTATTTCTCGATCTGTCCTTTTTGTTAGATTTCGAGGAGATAACGATGTAATGTCTTTTAACACATATGTTATGTTAGAATTAATGTTTCCTTATTTTTAGAAGAGATTGAGTTGGTTCCTCTCTTGCTATATATAGCACTTGTAAATACTATTTCCAGGTTGGATGTTAGTCTACCTGAAGACTGAATAAAATAAAATAAAATAAAAAAACATTTTTGCTTCATTCTAGAGGATTTTGTGACTTAAGGAACATCTAATGTGTGGTTTGTATCTTTTCTTTGTTAATTTCTTCTAAAATATACATTGCAGCAACTAGTGAAGTGTGAATGAGAAGTTGTTAAAGGATTCAACAATAAATTATTTGCTTTCAGTTTTCTGCAAGTTATATGTGTGTAATAGAACATGTCAGTGAATATTTCATAAAGGATTTATGGAATACTTTATACATGCAATCTATTTTCTAAGTGTTGTTTGCTTAACATAAACATAGTTTGTGTTAAAGGTCATCATCATAGCTGTGTGACTTATTTATGATAGGAATATTTCCTGAAATAGGTACCAGCTATTCATCTTCTTCCACTTGTGTACTCTGCTCCCTATACTACCTTTTACCCACACAATTTATACTTTCCACAGCTTGTCAAATACATGAAAGCCTTAAAGAACACTAATTCATTTCAAAATATTTGAGAAATTCATCCCACCACTCAAACAACCCCTTTAAATTTTGAAATGAACTATGATGTGTAAGGCTTACTCCTTAAGCATTCAAGGAGTGACTTCTTACGCTAACAGAAGGCATAATGGTAAGATACATGTTCACACACTATGAAAAATAGATATCACAAAGTCACTTAGACATCTTGGAGAATAAATGCTTGGAAGTAAAAATACATCCAAGATCTAAAACACCATGATAACATGAAAGTTGGCATAAAGATACTGAGATAATCAAAGAGGATTCCATGAGAGCATAGTGATATATAGGTCGGATTTTCAAATAATGAATGTGTTAACCAAAATCCTACGAGATTGCTTTAAAACCATGTGAAAGGTGCCAAGTAAGATCTTGGGTTAAAGATTTCAGAGAATTTAAATTGACTTACGAAATTACAATAATCTGATATGTCAAGGTTTTGAGATGGAAAGAGATCAAAAGGAAATCTCGGGAATAAATTTTATGATAACAACCCGATATTTCAAGGTTCCTAGGTCTCGAGATAATTAAATGTGAATCGCTTATTCTTTCAAGACCTGTAAAATCACATTTAAATCCATTAAGTGAAATGATGGGAAGCCACGTGAATATTTGGACATCATATTTCGGGAATAAAATATCGAAGAATAACTTAAAATGGACTTACGATATTGTCATCCTCTGGCATGGAAAGATCCGAAGTAAGATGTGTCGAAGGTAAGAGTTCTGATAAATAGGGATTCCAAAATTAAAATATTTTCCCGATAGACAAAACTTCGATAAACTAAACCTTTGCTATTAAAATGTTTTTGACGAAAAAAAATTTCGAAGGTTTAATTGAATCTCACTTACGATATCCGAAGTACCGATATATACATATTTCTCCTAACATCTTTAAATATATTTACAAGATTTAGAGACTGATGAATTCAGGCAGAGAAATCAAATACGCCACCTGGATCTCACTAGAGATTTCATAACGTATTTCAAAATGCTTCTGATGAAATGTGTATCTAAGTTTCCAATGTATTGATTTCTCAGATAATAAATCTTGGAAAATATTTTAAAATACTTCTAATATAATACAAACTCAAAATTTAGATAAGCTTGAGTTTCTAAGTCTCAAGAAAAAGATCTCGGAAAAAAAGAAAAAAAAAAAAGGATTGGGATTCTAAGATTTACCAATTAGAGGGTCTGAATCATCTTGGTAGAATGAAATGTGACTGAGGTGAAAATAATATGAACGAGATCGATGTAATGGTTCAACTCAACTCAGAAAAATTAAGATTCAGAATGGGCAAAGTTAGATAGGAACACTTTTTACAACTCGTTGCAAGATTTTTTGTGCGGTTTTCCTTTGTTTATGGGCCTTCTTGAATTTAAAATGCGAGAAGTTTTAGACCCACGAAAAATCTAAGCAGAAAGAAGTCAAGAATATTATATCGATTGAGTAAAAATTTATTGGTACATCTCGTGCATTTGTAAAGCAAGGAAATATGAACATAAGCAATAATATAGAATACCAAGATTCTGATGAAAAATAAAATACTTCCCTGAACATCTTTCGGATTGGAAAGGGCTGACTAATCGCTTTATTCTAAATTCAATTGAATTGTCTTGTAAAAATCAAGTCTCCAAATCAAGTTAACGAAGACCTACAAAAAGAAGCAAAATTGACATAAAAATAAACTATGAAAAAATGAAATTGACAGCAAATAAAGATGAGCATGTCTATGCATACCTCGAAACATTTGATTGTAAATTTACCTTATAGATATTAACATTCTCCCATGTATTATCTTCGATTTTACATATGTTCAAACATATTTTAGTTATTCAATTTAAATTAACTACTAAGTAATGAGCTATTAATTTATATCCACTTCATATTGAAGAACAAGAGTGGTGCATGATATCACTTAGCCATGCCTGAGAAACTATTATCTCAAAAAGTTCCTAGTTGTAAAGGAGTAAGATAAACAAGTGCACAATATGCATGAATATGATCTCGAAATGCTAGATGGTAAATGTGCTCTAAAACACTATTTACCAAAAATCAAGTGAATATTAAGGTAAATCTTTGGCTTCATTACCTGCTTATTGAAAAAGCTGCAATAAATACAAAGAAAGATAAATCTAACTAATTATATTCCTAATCTAACTGCATAAAGGAAAATATGACTAAGTATAGTCATACTTCCAATGTAACCATACAAACATTTTATTTCCTATGCATATGAAAATGTCATAGATCAACAACAAGAATAAAATTGTAGCTAAATTATTAAAAGGAAAACTCAACCTACTATTTATATTTAACAAGTTTAGAAAAATAAATTTATTTACAAAAATCCTACCTTGAAATTCTTCCAATCATATACCTACAGGATCGTAAAAATCAGGTTGTATTTCAATGAATGATTGGAAGATGTTCAAAGGAAGAGGAAGCATCGGGTCATGCTTGAATGATACATTTTCAAATATAGAAGTATGTTGAAAATTGGCAATGTCGGAAATCTTCTTGAGCACTAGAACTTCCAGATATTTTTCAAATGAATCAATAAAGTTTGGGTGGATATTCAGAATATTTCCGGAAGTGTTCCATTGTTGACTCAAATGTAATGATGCAATCTCAAGTGCTAGAATATATGAATAACTTGTTTGAAAATTAGACATAAATTGGCCAAGCATGAACCCTAAATAAAATTTCAAAATAAGAAGTAGTTGATGTTCATGCTTGAAATTTAGGAATTGATTTTAATATAAACTTATTAATGGACTTGAAAAATGTCTAGAGTTTGAATGCTCAAAGTTCCAGTACAATGTGCTCAAAAAATCAAAAATGAAATTCGAAAGAAAAACAAACTCGAATTGGAGAAAATAAAAATGAAGAAAATTACAATTTACATTAGTGGTACCACACTGTTGCGATTAGTTTGCAAAATTTTCCTTGCCACGAGTGTCAACAGAAATTATGAAGTTAAAATCATTGTTTGAATTAAGTTGCGGAGATGAGAAAAATTCAAGATTATGATTCAATAAGGTTATTTCATCGTTATATTAATCATAAATTGGAATGGATTCATGATTACTGAAATCACTCTGATGATCGAATGATTGAGAATGGACCGAAATTATTTCTTGATTAGTGTTATTTTCATCTTCAAAAATAAACTTGGTTAAGGAATTGAGAATATGGGATTCATTTAAAACCATTTTTGAAGAGAGAAGAGGCTCAACATTCTCAGTCTTTACTATTTCATTATAAATGTCAAATTCATTAGTTTTCTTTTTCTTTGAATAAAATAAATCAAAACCAAGTAGATAATTAATTCCAGATTGAGAGAATTTCCAGGATAATTGAAAATATTATTGATTAAATCTTCTCTACCAATATTAAGAGAAGTAAACAATACTTTATCATTAATGACAACTCCTGTTTTTTCTAAAATTAAATTTGTGTTCACACGGATTGTTGATTGATTATGAATTATATTATTGTTGCTAAAATTATCGGGATAGAGAGAAAAATAAAAAGTTGAAGATAAATACCTGAAGGTTTCTCTATGTACAGATGATTGTTCATTTTTCAAAATAGAATCTTCCACATCTGTTCCCTTGCATAATTTGAATTGTTGATCAATGTCTTGACAAAAAAAAGCTTTACCATATGTTTGATTGATCTGCAAATTATTGGTAGGCTACTCTGAAGTTTGAGATTTATTACTAGCAGAAGAAGATTCTAAATTAATTGTAGCAATCTGTAAGTTGATGACATTCTCTAGCTGATTTAATTGTTATTGATGGATTTGTTGTTGAATTACTTGATGACGATTACTTCTAGTGAATTCTTCATCTTGTTTTTTTTCTAATTCATCAATTATAGAAGAATATTTTAAATTTGAAACAGATCTGAAATAAACATCATTTAATTGAGAAACAACAACAATTTCTAATTTAGATTGATGAGCATAATTCATAGTTTCAATTTGTGGAGGATCAACATTTTTATTTTGAACAATTGAATAATTATCAACAATGGATATACTTTCTGGTTATTCATAATTATCATAGGACAAAGACACTAAATGTTTGAACTATCCAATAAATTGGAATTGAAGAGGAAAATATTTGGACCGAAATTGCATTAAATTTAAGTTAAATCTAATGTAAAAAATATCCAAAGTCTCACCTTTAATCCTACGCAATTATTCTAATTGATCACACATATTTTAATAATCATATTCCTGGAATGTGTGAAGGAAAATCTTCAAAAATTCGTCCCAACTATGTATAAAGGAAATTGGAAGAGATAAGCACCAATCTTTGGCTTTACCTTTCAAAGTAAGAGTGAAGATATTGCAAATAATATCTTCATCAATACTGAATATTTTACAACTTAAAATAAATTGAAGGAGACTAATAAAAGCAGATGAAGTACCATTGTACTTTACCTTAGACGGGGTCTGTACTGCCTTTCTCAGAGTAGTAATTGGTTCAAGTTCAATAAAACAAATCCAATGAGTTCTTTTAAGTGGAACCGTAGTCCTTAAAGAAAAAAATATTCAAAGACACAATTTACTATGGCCCTCCTTCTAGGGTCAAATATATTGATGGTCTAAAATGACCTCATCAACATGTAAGGGAGACCACCCAGTCAGATCCCCAACTAAGCTCTTATCTGTTTGGTGTAGTGGTTCCAACTGGTTCAATTGGGTCTAGTTACCCTCTCTCCTTTTGTGCTTGCATATAGTATGTCTATTACTTACTAATAGAAAAAGAGAAATCAGATATTCCCCCTTGCGGAGCTCATGCAAGAAAGTGATCCTTAAGATGACTCTATGACTTAGCCAAACCAAAACTAAGTTTGGCCCCTGTATGATGGGACTTCTAGATTGTAAAATTTAAATCTAAATGCAAATTTACTCTACAATGCACATAATACAAAGAAATTTTAAATATATCTCAATTAAGAAGATATAGATCTATCCCAACCGAGAGTAGGAAAACTAAATAATTGGGGATTTTAACATGTCTGGTTTATGATGAATATTTGGCTAATGAAATAGTTATATTAGTTGGTATTATAATTACCAAAACATGTTATGTTTGAAGATCAATTAACAATGAATAATTTACTATCACAACCAAGAAAAAATTCTCATAATTTCAATAGTAATTAAATCGATTTTTTATAATGGATTATAAATCTAATTTAAATACTTGAGCAAAGAGAAATTAATAACAAATCTATGTGGCTATGAATTAGATAGCTAATCCAAATGACATTTTTTCTCACATCAAACATGAATGCACAATATGAGCAAACTTTACACATATCAACCATTACATAAATGAAATTTGCAATTAAATAAAAGTATTGAAATTACACAGTAATGAAACTTGGTCTCTTGTGTTGTTCCTCGCACTGATCTCCAACAATCTTTCACAAATCATAAACTTTGTCACTAAAAGAAAAAGTTGTAATAGTGCAAACTCTACCCCCAATACGAAGTCTAGATTTGAAAAAGAAAAATTTCATTAACCCATATGTGAGTTTTCCTCTTACCTACAACTATAATCCCCTAATACAATGGTGCTTTCATAGCCTCTAGTTGCAGAGAAGAGGAACCCCTTGTCAATTTTAAAGAAACCATATTTATAATTACAAAAGAAAATTAAAATGAGAGATTTGTTGAAGAATAAATTTGCTCCAATAAATCTTAATTGGCTAAAATTATTCTTTCTATCTTGTTGATGCAATTCCATTGCTCCCATTATTTTCTTCTTCATCTCCCCAACTTCCTACCTGCAAAAAACTAATCGATATTCAGAAGTTAAAACAAATTTGGTGCACAAAATAGAAATCAACCCACTTCTCAACAAATTGTTAAATTAAAATCCAGAGAAATTATCGTGCTATGATTTCTTCAAATTAATCAGATCAGACTTAAAGTATTGTTGTGAATGAATTACTGACAGCATTTTTCTCCAACCAATGAAATTTTCCCAAATCAAAATTTGGAGAAACTAATTGTTGTGGCAAATTCGTCACTTTTTCTTATGATAAAATTTTGGGTCATTAAATGATTAAATATGCTAAAAATAATTTTCCTAGATTATTCTCCTATGTCTTAGCTTTCCAACAACCTATTGTGAGTTTCATTTGGTTAAGTAAACCTTGAGATATGTCTCTCCGAAGTTGAAGTGCCAAAATTTTCAGAATTCTAGAAAAATATTTGTCTAGGCCAAAACTAGGAAAATTTAATTAAAAATCTAAGCCTAATTAATTTAATTAAATAAAAAATAATTAATATATTAATACAAATTAATTACAATCATAAAATTAATTATATATATACAAATTATTAATTTAAACTATAATTATAATTAATTAAATTAAACTACATTACACTAATCGCATGTTAACTTATTTAATTAAATTATTAAAAAATAATATAAAATATGTTATTTACTAGCAATTTTCCCAAAAGGTGCAAATAAAGGCCGATAGGAGTGTTAATTTGGAATTGTAGAAATGGAAAAGTTGATGCGTTGACGATGTGATGAAACTATTTGAGGAAATTTTGGATCGTAATGTTGTTTCGTGGACATCGATGATATATTCCGTGCAACTAGTCAAAATACTCAACCTTAACCATTTGAAAGAATCAGCTTATATGCACCAGGGAAGCCATTGCAATCAGAAGAGGTCGAGATTTTTCAGTTGAGAAAAAATCAAAAGATAATTGTAGTTAAACAAATAAGGAGTAGGAATTAGAAAGACCTTTACCTTATTGATGAAAATGCAGTCCATTGTTGTTGATTCAGCTATGAACCTAAAGGAGGCAACGGAGAAGAGGAAAGAGAAGACAATCGTTGGTGATGAACAGAAGCGAAGAACAACATCCCTGTGTATGAGGTAGAAACACTATTGAAATAAGTGTTTGGTAGAGCGAGTTTTCTCCATCAGCAAACCACTTGATCCTAGAAATAAACTTTGTATCAGTCAGATTGAAATGCACGGGAGAGACTGTAAATTTTTTAAACAAAGTTGACAATAAGAGTAAGGGTTTTGATCGTCGAACCCTAATTAAGAAGTAATGACATCAAATACAATCGTTGATAAATCCTTAGCATGTACTTAAAGATTTTAATGTTGAATTTCAGGGACAGACTGAGATTGGTAGTGTACACATATCACTTGCAAAAGAAAAAGGTTAACATAATTATGAGGTAAATTTATTCAAGAGAGAAGCCTAGCGGCCTAATTAAATAATTCATTTAGAAACATGAAAATGACTTCAATAGTGATTATGCAATGATATTTGAAATTAACATTTAGAAATAAACTTCAATTGTCGGTGTGATATTAATGGCGAAGCTAGTGTTAGTTGATTTCAAATCAAATTATGTTTTAAATCTAAATATAAATATAAATGAGATATAGATCATTTCTATTAATATTTTTCTAATGTAATAAACAAACATCCATAGCATAGCTTTATTTTAAATTACATTGAATGGCATAGTATTTCAAAAAAACATGACTTATATACAGAAAGATATACAGAATTTCTTAGTAGTTCAACAGAACATGAATGCACTTGAAGGTGAATAAATATACATGTGTACAATAAAATTTTGTGATGTCATGTAAATCTAAATGATAGTGAATATCTAATCATATATACATGACGAGGCAAAGCATCGGCGGCACCAATTGATGCCTATTGTGACTCCACGATATGAAAGTCATTCTTTCCATTCAGCACCCATTTCCGATGTGCATCTCTTTCATATAGGTGGGTCGTTTTTCTTAGTATTTTATGTATCTTCTATAGCAAGAAAATAGTTGTACGCAAGTGGTATAGAGGCAATGTTTGTGGCGGCAAGAACCTCATTTGTATATCCTGTAAGGTAAGTTCCTATCGTTGAATTTCTCGGCAGCATTCATAAAGCATGTTTAAGTAGTGTGCATCCATATCTGTTGGCCATGAAAATAGAAATAGTGATTGTTAGTGGAAGCGGTTGATGAAAGCATAATAATTATAGAGTAAAAAATTACTTAAATTAAACATGAACATTTTTTAAAAATAAGAGTAAAAATAGTATGAGCTCAAATGTAAAAGCAAGTAATTGTGTCTAGAATTTGGATAAGCCTTAAGTGATGTTTACCATTGGTAAAGATGAAAGGAAGAGTGTATTGTTGGTTAGAGTGTACTCTTCTACATAGACTTTGATGCGAGTAATGATTCTTCTTGCTTTTTGCGTTGTAGATATGGATTCTCTTCCATTCGTTATATGCACGAGAATGGAAATGTTGGATTGATTCGAAGGTATGACAAATACCTTACTCTTGAAATGGCAATGAATGTTAAAACTTGGCGTTTTGTGGGGCCAATTTCGATTGTTGCTTTCTCTAATGTCATTCCTTGTGACTTGTGTTTTGATAAAGCCCATGCCATTCGAAGTGGTATTTTTCGGTGTGCACCTCTTATGATAGCGGAAATGGGTACATATGTTGGTTGTGAAATGTCCCATGATGTTCCTTTGTATTTTTTAAAGTCGACTACCACGAAAGATGGAAATTTTGGGGGCTTTGAGTCAGGTGCATAAAATATTGAAATGACTTTGCCAAGTGCACCATTTACAAGGCCTACATGTACCCACAAATTGCTGGTGAGCATAAATTTTTGTTCATTGCATAAGAGAACCTTTACGTCTAGTTGTTCTTCTTTACATGTAGTAAAATTTTGTTTCCTTTGTTTCTCTGCAGAGCAGAGCGCTACTAGCATGTTCATTTTTTTAGCATTTTTTTATTATGCAAGGCAACTGAGCTGTTTGTTGCATATAGGTGCATGGAGTCTTCAAATGTTTGTTTCTCTTCGTGTGTAATAGAGGAATTTTTCCTCGACATTAAGAGGTTCCAATATTCAAGTGTAGGTGTTCCATTTTTTAGATTTGTGAGAATCCGACAGAAAGAAACCTGGGAAGGGTCAGTACCTTGTTGGCGAAAAATATTTGTAAGCATTACGAATGTATCAAATATGTGCCAAAGAGCAGTGCCATGTGATGTGCCAGCATACAGAGTAATGTATTTCACAAGTGGCAGTTGGCCTAAATCCCCGACAAGGATAATGAAGCGATTTCTAAATGGTTTATTCCAATGAAGGGGAAATGCTTCTCGTAGGCGATCATCAATGCAGGCAAGAATTTTTTGTTCGACGAAGGTCATTTAATCACTGAGGATGTACTCTACTTGAAGGAGCTTCTCTTTCAAGTGTAGGAGCGACTGTCCTTCAAGATGATGCACTGTTTGGATAGGGATGTGAAGGGAAAAGTGGATTGTAAGGGCATTTATGTTGAAAGTTGAAACGTTGGTGGGTGCAAGTAACAACAATGGTCTTGTGCTTGTTGGAGAGGCTTCCATTAATGCACGTTGCAAAAATTTAATCAAAGAATATTTTCCTATCCCAGTTGTCCCTTGTATGATGATTCTGAGTGGGGGTTTTGGTGAAGGGTTTTTGAAATGATAAATAACAAGTGTAAAATATTTTTGTTCCGGGGTAGATAATATGTGATTTTTAGGGAGGGTTGAAAAAGGACGAAGTTGTTTTTGACTATTTGAGCGGTTGAATTCAATGAAATTTATGGCAATTTCTTGCAAGTGGAGAGGGAGAGAAGTATGTGACCAATTAAGATTAACATCAAAGTCATGATGGCCAATGATTTCAAGGCTATTAATTTCAATGTTGTAGCCTGGGTGAAGATGAGAGAGGAATTCCCATTCATTCATTTGCATGGTTTTGGGCCAGAATTGTAATCTACGGATAAATTACGCTTCCCTAGACCGGTGCTAGTCTAGAACAACGGGTGAAAGACTATACAACTATTTCTCCTAACTCATAATAGATACATAGAGAGGATTAGAGGCTTACTTGTTTATTCGCTTCCAAATGGCTCCTTCTGTTGCTTCCACTGCAGCTTCAAATTCAAGCGGTTTGTGAGCTGAATGCTTCCTGCAAGAAAGAACACAGAAATAGAAGAAGATGCAATAATATATATATCTATATATATATATATATATATATATATATATATATATATATCTATTCAATATAGTTAGCTAAATCAGTAAAGCATAAACCATATACATCAACTAAGATCTTGCAATATGGAAAATCAAAGCTAATACAGATGCATATAGGGAAAAATAAGCAGTACTCTTTATTGATGATAGAAGGAGAGGTTACAACCTAGTGACTGATTTGAAGTGACCTTCCAGCAACGTTCCCAAGCCTCATCACAATATAAATATCTCCAGTAGTAGCTTCACAAATCAAGCTCTCCATTGAAAATTCTCCAACATTTCTCTACTCAAATTCTTCCTCCTCAAGCACTTAGATCTGTGCTCAATATATAGATGAACTGTAGGTTGTTTTGCAATATTAGCTTTCCAAAAATAGGCAAGACATGTTTCCAGTCATGTAGATGTCAAATGGACACTTGGATCCGAAGCTTGACACATGTGAACTCTTCTAAAAGGCACTGGCCAAGTGGAGATTCCGGAACAATGAGAATTTCGCTCCCAATGTGACCAACGCACCTTTGAATGTCGGGAAGTGCTTTGCAGAGTAGCCTTGCATGGAGCTACCTGCATATGCAATGCACTTAGGCCCCTAAGAGCCTGTGTTGGTGAGCTCTCATATGCTAAATATTAAGCTTCAAACCATGGAAACCTTTGCTTGTGTTATCACGCAAAAATTCTCAAAACATCATTGTGTCAACTCTGCTTTTGGTCATGATTTCAAGGAGGTCTTAGATAGGTTTTAATTCATTTCATGATTGAAAGGCTAAGTGATAGTATTTGAGTCTCAAAAATTTCATCTTTCATTTCCAATAAATTTTAGAAGTCTTATTCCATGGTTTAAATATCCCATCATCCATTTAGAATTTTTAAAAGGTCAGTTTTCATTTTCAAATAAATTCCTTTAGGTTCACTTCATGGTCAAATAGGTCATATTTTTAATTTAGGGGTCATGCCATGAATTTTTGGGATAAATTTTTGCAATCATACAGGAATCTGTGTTTTCGTAGCCCAAATAGTTCAAAAAAGGTGATTTGCGCTACGAAAACAAGCTGTTTTCGTAGCGCACTATGAGGCAAAAACCCTGTTTTTATGTTTTTAGTAGTCGACTTCTAAGGGGGTTCCTGAGCAACTGAAAAACTCATTTTTGAAAAACGAAATATTTTTTTCTTCCTAACATACTTAACTACAAAAACATCTCTCAGTTTCTTTAAATTCATTATGACGTGGGAGAAATTGATGACTCAACTTGCGCTACGAAACTACTGAAAGTCATTGAGAGAAAAACTCTGCTTTCTGGTTTTAGTAGTTCACTTCAAGATCCGTTTCTGGCCACAAGAAAACGTATTTTGAAATTATGAAGGAGGTTTCTCTTCATAGAATCTCCAGCTACAATAACCTATATCACGTTTCTCACAGGTGTTACCAGTTGGGAGATACAAGGCTTTCTTTGAAGCCATATTTTCAGAAATCAGAATATTCCAGTTTTACACAGGTTGTTCAAAGACAGATTCTGGGAAGTAGGAGAGGTATTTCAAAAAACCAAGAGAGGTTTTTTTTTAATACATAATGGTCTCTAGAATCCTCCTTCAGTTTTGAAAAATACATTATGGGTGAGAAGATAAAATCTCTGTCTCAACATCTATTTTTCAGATGAAAAAGTGCAGTAAAAGATAAATCTTAAATCAGTTTTGATATTAAGAAGAAGATCATTTTTGAAGAAGAACATATTATAAAGTTAATTTGTTTTCATTTTTGGTGATCATACCAGTCCTTACGAAATTTTGAGAATCCCAAAAATTTAAATTTTTGAAAATTGTGTTAAAAAAGAGCATACACAGTAGTTTCGTAGCGCGCTACGAAACTGTTGAAAGTAAACTTTTAGCACTTTATATATGTATTTTGGTGGTAATTTTTGTTGAGTTTCAAGTTTTAATTTTGTTGGTAGACAAATGAGGATCATAGATGAATATTCAGATTGTAGAACAGAAGAAATAATGGTTTAAATGAATATTTTACAGTGCTATAAAATATGCGCTACGAAAACAGACTATTTTCGTAGCGCAGTGAAATTTCATCTCCTTTTCCATTTTTTAGATGATTTCTTTCTGCACAGGTGGAAGATTGAAGTTTTAATGAAAATTTAACACATGCCACATATGTGAAACAGTCATCAAGGCCAACAAATCTGCTCGAAGATAAGCATGAAGGTTAAGGGGCTAAAAAGCAAGAACTCTGTCTCCTGGTTTTTAGGAACAGTTGGGTCATGAATCAGTAGGGTTTATAACATGACTAAAGGCATTATCCAAATTCGACATCATGAGGTTTCAGCTGTCAAAGGAAGAATTAAAGGTTTAGATAAGTTTGTTTTCAAACATGTTTAGGAGTTTCACTCCTATTTGTATTAGGACTCCTAAAAGATAGTTAGTTGTCAGCGTGTATTTAATAGTTTGTTTGATGAATATAATAGGTGTCAAGGATAGAATTCGAATTCTCCTAATGATGGATCATGGAATCCAAGATTGTAAATGCTCTATATAAATCATTAGGTCGAATTCATATGGGTTGGATACTTTTTGGCCCAGCTACTGCTTTATGTTATGGACTATAATCAGTAATACAGAGAGGTTTTTTCTTCTTGACATATCTGAGTCTCTCATGGGGTTTAATGTTTTCTTGATCTATATGCTACTTTAAATTACTTGCAGTAGATCTTATTACTATTACTTAGAATTCAAAACCATGTGCTTTGACTTCCTTTAGTAATGGGATGATTGTGTTTTTCCTGTATCTTGTGAGTAAACTACCCTTGAAACACTAGCAGTAGATTTCCATACTATTACTCAAAATTCATAACCCTATGCTCTGACTTCCTTTAGTAATGGAATGACCGTTTTGACCTATGTTATTGAGTGAATTGTCTTTATTAAAAACCTTATTTTTCTCATCTTCCATGTCAAGAGATCTTGCCACTGAATCTACTGACTTGTTGACTCCATAACCCAATGGTAGTAAGCCTTCATCTTTCAACCTATAAACATACAAAATCACAAACCACAAAGTTAGCCATCTATCTATATCTTATATCATTAACCCTTGAGAGAGCCCTCTCAGGCTAAGGAGGCTAAGCCTCAGCTAAAATATTGGTTTGAAAGAGTTACCCAGAGTCTACTTGATGAGCACCCTATCAGGGTCAGATTTTGTGATAACAGCTTGATGAAAGCCTTGCTTGAATTGTCTTGTTTCTTGTCTTAGGGCATGTAGCAACTAAAATTATAGGGAATGATATACCCTTGATCATCGGTCCTGGAGATGATGCCCATTTAACCAGGGCATTGGGAATGGCGCCCAAATTGACCTATAACAATTACCCTCCTAAAGCATGAGATCCAAATAATAAGAACATTTGATTGAGATGCTTTACACTGTGATGAGCCTGGAAACGAAGTGGAGTGGTCACCTGCATCAATATTACAATACATTACATCATGATATATCCTCTTTTGATCATAATTGGTGAGGGTAGTCATTCCCATAGTCAGCACATAAACAATCTAATAACATGTACATAATTCAGAAAGTCGTCTACATTGGAATGTTGCCCGGATGCAGATATGCCTAAAGATATAGGCCCATGTTTGGATGAAAATATATATGTAAGGTGACTGTACAGATGACATGTACAACAATCCTGAAATCGCAGCCTGGATGGATGAAACTAGACCCGGGGTCTTCTTATCTCCTTCACTCGATCATTCAGGTACAAGTCTAGTCATGCGAATATATGATTTGTAGTCGAACATGAAAATACATCGTTTGATTACCAGCCAATAATGTGAGATTTTAACAAACGCGAGAGAACCACCATTAATGTCAATGGCCCTCAAGGTACTGCAGTACATTTCGTAAGGCATGAATAGATGATTTGATGTCGAACGCCAAACAAAATCTTTCGGTCAAAAGTCCGGAAGCGAGGATCTTGTCGATGTTGTAACAAGTCTCATGGTACTGGAATCTGATGTTTCTAAGTGAACTTCATGGATATTGATTTGTTGTCGACAGGAAGTCACCTTATTGGAAAACTGGAGTTACTGATTTCGGAGACAAGGGTATGACTTGATATAGCAATTTTCATGGATGACGGTCATGAAAATGAAGGTTTATGAGTATTGCAGAAGGATGAGTTCTTAATCACTGGATGACTTCTCTTGAACATATCAGCGAAACTATGATGAGTTGGCAGCATTGACCCAAAACTAAAGTTAAGTTATGATGAACCATAGGTGTGAATGAACCGTCAAGATGATTACCCAACCCAAACAGTCACGGACATGGAGTGAAAGAAGTGTCATGTTCAGGAGTGACTTGCTACCAAAAAGAAACTTTGCTTACTTTTCCCAAATTTTCCTCGATCATTTTTCGACCAGTACCTCTTTATTTTTTAACAAGCTTGAGGAGGATAACATTTGCTTGATCTATAATTCAACCTTTTGGGCGAATAAATTATCGCTATTTAATAATTTAACGAGTCTAGCGATGAACGAAACTCAATTCTCGCCATGATCGACAAGCCCATCGCTATTTTATGCTTTAACGAGCTTAACGACAGTGATATCCTGGTCCTTTTTCATATTTAGAGAATCTGAAAAGGAGGACGAAAGAGAACTCAAAAAGTACTTTTTCATAAATTTGTCTCTCAGATCTGAAAAAGTGTAAAATAATATCTGAAAGAACCTCTTTGGTCATGTTTAACCAAGTTATTCCTTTTTCTTAAATAATCCATCTCAGTCCGGAAAAGGGTTAAACTTGTACTGAGTAGATATCAATTCATTTACTTTAACGAGCTCGAAAAGACAAGTGCTCGGAAATATTTTGACATTATTGGAGTCTAAAAAGAGCTGAAAGAAGACTCCATGGGTTCCTTTTTCACTGTTATCGAAGCTCGAAAAACAGATAAAAGTGTGCTTCAAATCCTTATTCATTTTTATCAAAGCTTGAAAAATAAGGAGAAAAAGTATGATTTGTGGTCAAGTCATTCTTGAAATAAATCTGCACGACTAATCTGTTCGTCAGTTGTAAGACCTGTTTCAAAGCAACATAAAATGGATTAAAAATACCTATTTCATGATAAAAACATAATAAAGCTATAGTCATAGCAATAAATTCAATTTGCAAATAATTAAATGACTATTAAAAGTAGTTTCACTATTCATTTTTACCATTCCGTAGTTACCATTTGCGTTTTGGAGCTCTGAACATGATTTTGCCCCTGAACTTCAGCAGTCGATTGCGTGCAATTGGTAAGAATGTTTTGAATGCCCCCTGCAAGAGCACATGTTGAATGTCCCCTATAAGAGAAGATGCCCCCCAAGCTTCATTTCATTCACCTAAGTAGATTATTGGTTACTAATAGTTGGATGGAATGAAGTTTCATTTACGAGATCAAATGGAAGACTCGTCGTAATTAGGAGAGGATTTGTTTCGTTTTTTAACGAGCTTGACACAGGACAAGAACTATGCTCATGACATGTTTCTTTTTTTAACGAGGTTGACACAGTAAAAGAATTTTCCTCAAAGGCACTCGTTTCATTTTTTAACGAGGTTGACACAAGAAAAAATAACTATCCTAAAAACTCTGTTTCATTTTTTAACGAGGTTGACATAGAAAAAGAACCATCCTCATTGTGCATTTGGACTAGTGAGTGTTTGCTGGAAAATACGTATTCTAACAAAGTCATCATTTAAGGAGTTTAATGAACACCACAAATGATAAGTTATAACATGTGTTGGCAAGTCTTCTCTAGGGTTTCCATTGAATTTTGGAATTTCCGAGGGTAATTTGTGTGGTATCACTGGCCACCAAGGAGAATAGCTGATGGGATCAGCTTGATATTGCACTGAATATTCAAATAAAGGATCAAGTCGTTCAGTAATCATAAGGGAGGAACCAGATAGGATTCCAGATGATGACATGGGTGATGTCAATGGACAAAACATCGAAGATGAAGCAACAGTAGATGTTGTCGCAGCTGAGATATATGGTTCAGTCTGGGATTTTATCTCAACCATGGTCAAATGACCCAAGGTATACCCTATATAATCTACGGGAACTCGAAGTGAAACAAGATCAACAAAAGCAAAGGAAGGTGATTGAGTAAAAGAATCGTACAGGTAAAGCTCCTACTAAAAATGAGTTGGAGTTAAAGGTGTCTCGTCTTGTATATTTCTTCAATCGAAATCAAACCAGGTGGAAGAACTTCGTTGTCTGGCACGAAGTATATTTCAAGTGGTTTACTACGCGATATGGGAGACTCAATGGCTACAATAGATTTTGGAGTGACCAATACAGGAACAACTTCTGGTTGTTCAACTTCGGGATCAAGATTGTCTCCACTTTGGGAATATAGCAACTGGAATATAAGGGGATGATAGACCCTATTTCATTGGTCCTGGGGATGATGTCCATTTTGACCAACAACAACTGCCCCCTAAAGCACAATGGGATCCGAATCAACTTCCAGTTGAACAACGTCGAGTTCGGTAGGTATGGTCTCACAGATTGGATGGATCGTGACCACGGGTAGTTATGAGGACTCCGTCTCGACAACAGTTGACGAACCAAGATGAGTAGAAACAACTTGTGCCAACTCTGGTATATGGGAATATGATGCTTCACCAGAGGTATTGATAGTACTGGTTCGGCAGATCGTGATCGCCTTCGCCTACCAGAAGTAACTTCCGGTGGTAAAGGTGGTTCTAAAGCTAATCTAAGTGAACGACGGGGATAGGATTTTGTTCTTCCACGATTACTGATTTGTTTTATCCAAAAAACAAATAAATAAAAAAAGAGGGTAATGCTAGGCAAAATGGTTAACCAAGAAACTGTGAACTGCAGAATACCTCCTGGCGAACCAAGAAGTACGGGCAGGTAATCTCCCCGAATGTTGTGTTCAGTGTATCACAATTTCAAGGCGGCTGACTCGGTTCACTATGGATGGATAGCACCTAAAATTTGTCCTCCAAAATATACCCTAAGGTATGTGGAGGCCCAAGTCTGTATTAGCGCTGTCTGATGCAAAACCGCACAGTGAGAGCACCCCTTTATACTTATCGTACTGTAACACCACCCGATATACCCGAAAGTACATGGAGTGAGGTATCACACTCGAAATGTAACGCAGACAAGTTAACGACAGCTTCTATGTTTTACGACACCGAAACAAGTCTCTAGCCGAGACCTTCTAAATGTTATTGTTATGGTTCCAATGCGTTTTTAAGTAAATTGAGATTAATTTTATGTTGATCTTGCTTAAAAATTTGCCTTTCAAAGGATCACCGCGATGATGTGTATGAAATTCCTAAAATGTAAGCTAAGAATGATAAACAAATTTTCACTTTCAGCTTTTTCAATGAAGAACCTAACTACTAAGGGAAGAGAGAAAATAATTTGAGAGCAAACAAATCAATGAATCTCAAACTAAATGCAGATTTCCTAATGTTCCTTTTGAAAAACACAAATTATTCTAGATGCAAATGCAAGTTTTTTTTTTTTAGTTTCCTTAATGTTATGAATGCAGAAAAGAAACTAAGTGCACTAGATCAACAATTCAAATGCTTTTTACTTCCGAGAAATGAAGAATACAAACGATAATTTCTCCTTTGAAGGAAAAACGAGGTTTTCAACAAAAATTTCTCCTATCAAGGAAATGAAGATTTTACGACAATTTCCTATTTCGAAAGCAAATGATTCTTAATGCAACCATAAAAAGTAATTTGAAATCAACTTTTCAATGATAAAGAAAAAAATTTTAAAAACAACATTGAACAAATTTTCAGTCAAAGGAGAAGAAGTATATAGAGTCACTGGTCAATTGAGCATCAAACTTTTCAGAACACAGTAGCAAACAAAACTGAAGCAAGTTGCAAAGTCAAATTCAAGGGAATTTGGTCACTTTCAGGAGTCAACGCAGTCTCCAATGGGAGACGGTGCTCTGCAATGCAAGCTAGGAAGGGAGACAGTGCATTGCAAAGCACTGTGTCCTGTCTAAGGGTGCATTGGGCACAGTAGACAAGGAAAAATACTACTGTTTAACTCACTATCTTTGCAAATTAAGCTTTGAAAAAGTCTAATCTTTATGTGAAAGAACTACTGGGTGGATAAACAAAGCAAATCAGAGGCTCTAACACTTAGAACTAAGAGAAATTCTCCCCAGTTGAGTCACCAATTTGTTGGGCCAGAATTGATATCTAGGGATAAATTACGCTTCCCTAGAAAGGTGCTAGTCTAGAACAACAGGTGAAAGACTATACAACTATTTCTCCTAACTCAAAACAAATACACAGAGAGGATTGGAGGCTTACTTGTTCAGTCGCTTCCAAATGGCTCCTTCTGTCGCTTCCACTGCAGCTTCAAATTCAAGCGATTTGTGAGCTGAATGCTTCCTACAAGAAAGAACACTGAAACAACAGAAGATCAAATAATATAGATATATATTCATGCTAGTTAGCTAAATCAGTAAATCATAAACCATATACATCAACTAAGATCTTGCAATATGGAAAATCAAAGCCAATACAGATGCATATAGGGAAAAATAAGCAGTACTCTTTATTGATGATAGAAGGAGAGGTTACAACCTAGTGACTAATTTGAAGTGACCTTCCAGCAATGTTCCCAAGCCTCATCACGATATAAATATCTCCAGCAGTAGCTTCACAAATCAAGCTCTCAATTGAAAATTCTCCAGCATTTCTCTACTCAAATTCTTCCTCCTCAAGCACTTAGATCTGTGCTCAATTTATAGATGAACTGTAGGTTATTTTGAAATCAATAGCTTTCCAAAAATAGGCAATACAAGTTTCTAGTCATGTATATGTCAAATGGACACTTGGATCTGAAGCTTGACACATGTGAACTCTTCTAGAAGGCACTGGCCAAGTGGAGATTCCGGAACAATGAGAATTTCGCTCCCAATGTGACCAATGCACCTTTGAATGTCGAGAAGTTCTTTGAAGAGCAACCTTGCATGGGGCTACCTGCATATGCAACACACTTAGGCCCCTTAGAGCCTGCGTTGGTGAGATCTCATATGCTAAATATTAAGCTTCAAACCATGGAAACCTTTGCTTGATGAAAGTCTTGCTTGATTTGTCTTGTTTCTTGTCTTAGGGCATGTAGCACCTGAAATGATAAGGAATGATAGACCCTTGATCATCGGTCCTGGAGATCATGCCCAGTTAACCAGGTCATTGGGAATGGCGCCCAAATTGACCTATAACACATGGGGTCAAGGGGGAGGTCAAGAGGGGTAGACACAGGAGTATATTAATCTTTGGATTATGGAGTTTGTGGGTTTTCAATTTCTCAATGAACATGTCATGTTGTATATGTTCCTTTCTTTTGTTCCCAGTATGAAATTATTTCCTCATTAGTGGATCCAATGTCATTGGGGAGGATGTGGAAATGGAAATACAATATTAATTCAGCCCAAAAAAAAGTGGCATAAGAAGGATCATTAGGGAAAGGGTTTGTGGTGTACCGTGGCAAGATATGGACAATCATCGGAGGGAATATGTGTTTCCATTGGTTTTGTTTCCTACGAGGAGAAAATGACCAAGAGCGTGCAGCTTCAAGGAGGGGAAACGATTCTAATGAAGCAGGTCTATTCATGTATGCAATAATAAAGGGTGGTGCTAAGAGGGGATTTTAAGAAGCATGTAAAACACGTCTAAAAATAGTTCTATTAACATTCAGAGAAACAAATGTGCGACCACAGAGTGAGAGTGGTAATTTTTGTAACATATGACATATTTCTTATGCCTCAATGACTCTATCTACTATGGTTTTTGTAAGAATTTTCCAGACAATAGTAACAGTAGGTGCTTCTGGAGCGATGTTTTTCAAGAGGTGTGATAAAATTTTGTTGTAGCTTTCTGATTTTGTTTCTGCTTTGGCCACATATTTTGAAATGTAGCTTAACATGACATGGCGTGATAGAACTGGTTCGCAATCAACATTTTCTCTCCACATGGAAAGTAAATTGGCATTATGGATGTTCAATTTTTCATTGTTGCGAGCAGGGGTGTAGGTTTTCTAACCTTTGTTGTCTATGAACAATGAAGATGTGGGGTTTAACTCCCATAGTACTCCATAGAGACGGTTGAGAAAATTGTTTTTTTTGCGAAGACAAGACGATTCATGACACTTTGTATGTCATTGGACATAGTTGACAAGCTCCTCATAGTCTTCACTTTGGGTTGACGTGAATATTGATGTTGTGTCGAGAAGACTTGGGTTGTGCTCTGTTGATTGGTGAAGTGAAGAATCGTGATGTTGGGGTTGTCGCAGGTTCCAAACAGTCACATAATGGTAAAAATATTTTTGAGCATTGAGAACATATGTTTCACTGTACCAATCGAGGGCGTCCATATTTGGTGCATCTTACAACCAAAGAAAGCCATGTATGTGCGCATACCCTCTATGCTTCCATTCATACCTGAATGCAATAATGAAAGTGTAATATTCCCAAATGGGGAAAGCAGCAATATGTGAACACAATAATGGAAAGAGAAATGAATAAATCAATACACCATTACATGAGAAAAATGTACAGCCACTTTATTAAATATATCAGCAAACATTTAAGCACAAGATCTTGAGGATCAAGTCACTCAAACAACGGGAAACAAGCCTCCAATAGGAAAATATGCTAATACATGAGAAATGCTGCTATATAAGTGCCATGAGCCATGACAGTGCAGTTTTAGGGCATAAACTAGTGCATAAATATAGATCAATGTAGATCTGTTGTTATATAGCTCAAATAATGCTAGGAGTGAAGATCTAGACTCCTAAACACCTTTCCAAGAGAACCTAGCAAGGGTTTCCGGAAATACCCAAAATACCAAAATGCTGGAATGCAGCCCTAGGGTTGAATTGCAGCTGAAAAATGGATACTGGAAAGAGGTGGCTGAACTGATAAAGAAATGAATAGATCTCCTCCAACAAAATCTCCAAGTGAAAAGCTGATCCTAACACTGAAGATCTTACCCTCCAAATCAAGCACTGAAACCTCCACCGCAAATGCTCACTGAAATAACGTAGTCAAAGAGGGAATCTGCACTGTAGATGATGGGAATAGGTTGGCTTGGTGCCAAGATGTGAAATAAATCATAATAAAACCCCTTTCTGATCTCCCAATGAGAGGAATTCTTCCTCCCCTGAAAGACTAGCTCAGAAAGTGGGTTTCTCAACCCTCCACTGCAACACCCTACAACACAACACAAATCTGAACAGAAACTGCGTTGTAGCTGAAGACTGAAGCTTGGATAGAATGCCGGATGTTTGGAAATGATAGTACAATGCTCTTCCAAGAGGCTACCTCAAGGGAAGAGGTGGGATCCCCGCTCAGGAACACCCTGTGCTAAATAGAACTGCAAGCTCAACTAAACAGTTGAAGGATGCAAGAAGTCATACAGACCATAAAATAAATAATCAATAATATCCCCATATGGCTGCCTTGCCTTCCTTATAAACAATGTGAGCCTTCTCACCTTGGGTCCCACTCATTAGGTTTTCCACTATCATTGAGTCTTCCTTCCATTCACATTGCGTTGTCTCTTAATGATGATCCACTCCCTCCATACCAACATTATTGACTTGGTCAAACTTGACCTTGTCCACATGCATTAGCCCCTGGTCACACATGAGGGTGCTTTATCCAGCTATGAAGATGATCCATTTTCACATTAAGAGGGATTTTATGCCTACTAAAGAGATTTATGGGCTTCCCTACCCATTTATTCATCTAACAAAATGACAAGAGAAAAATTAATATTCCAATTAGCTTCATGCTAATTTAGGAATATTACAGAAAGTCAATTTTGGTTCAGATGTGGTTGTAATGTAACAGTAGTTCTAAAGAGGATGGTAATAAAAAATACCTGCACCAATAATCAACTGCATGGAGGCCTTTTTGTAGGACTTCTTAGAGAAAAAATTTAAATGTGCAATGCATATATTGGGATGTTAAATGTTGGTTTTTAATTATATTTTGAATTTTCCACTTGTAGTGATTGTTCGAATTTGAGGGAACATTAGTAGGCATAATCTTGTGCAAGTCATGCCATTTGGTATCAGCTGCACTAAGAGTTAATAAAAATGTTGGGCTTCCAATTTGTGTGATCATTTCAGTTAACTCATTGGGACGCTTGTTCTAGAAAGAGCATGTACCTCGTAGGGTTGAGCCAAAGTGCATGACCCGATCGGGAATTCTTGAATTTGGGAACTCATGAAGACATTGTCGCAAATCTGAAACAATTGTTGGCAAGTTGTTCTCAATGTATTTCCTAACAAAAAATTTAGTAGTTGATTACCTACGGTGATGCATTAGGATGTTATATAGGTAGTAACATAATCTTGGATGTTCGCCAAATCAATTATCATGGTAGTGTAACAGGTGCAAATCATATTTGTGCATCTCAACTTTTGTAATTATTGGTTGTGTGATCATGGCAATGCCTGTAGGGAAGAGTGTGGGGAATTCCATAGCAAAGAGGCCCTCAGTGGTGTATTCATTCATGGGTGATAGAGATATTGTAGGGCAGTCGATTTAATTTGTTGAGTTTGGATGGGTGGAGTGCAAATAAGCACGAATGTGATCAAGTTCACTACACGAGTTTTGGAGAATTGGAACAAATGAAGAAGGTTGGACATCTAATGGAGTTAGCATGACATCGGGATCATAAGTAGAATTGACTATGGTTTGATGGGGTATAAAAGAGGATGTGGTTACATTATGAAGAAGAGAAGAAATATCTATAGGTTGATATGGTAGAGCAGAAATTGTAGATGGGTTGAGCTCGACATATTTGTAGTAGGGATAATTAGTGAGTTTGTATTCAAGTGTTGAAAGTACACGTGATTTGCACACGAAGAATTCACAAGTTGTTTCAGAAGGATTGTGCCTTTTCACAATTAGGATGTCCAATTCAGAAACCATTCAAGGTAGGTATTTGGAAATAGTACTGATATCTTGAGGGAAGTTGATTGTATGGTCGTTATATTTGTATTGACAACCACAGGCATGGGTTACTTGTAGAATGGGATTTACACGTGCGATGAGCATTTCCTCAACTTGTGTTAAATTTTAAAGGACATATGGTTGTTCACCAAGGTCCATGTTGTTCAGATGAGTCAAATGATTGGTAGATTTAGATGATGCACGACGAAAGCAACAAAGGTTACCATGTGAAATCTTTCTTTTCATACCTGGGTATGATTCTTTGCATAGTGTGCAAACATGCATTGTATAAATTTTATCTATCCTTTGTCAAAAGCAACGGTGTTCTTCATTAAGGAGGGGGGGGGGGGAGAGGGTTGGGGTGGGGGGGCAGGTTATATTGGTTTCGATTAAGGTGGGGTGAAATGGTATGCATATTTTGGAGAGAACTTGAGAAGGGAAGGGATGTAGCGGAAGCAGTAGTTTTTCTGCGTTTTTATAAAGAAGTCGTCGGCATGCATTTATTGTATCTTTATTTTCAACATAAAGAAAGTGCCTCCGTGATTTTTTATCCACATTTTGATCGTTGGATGACATATCTAAGAAAGTACAAATAATTTTATGTCAGTCGGGAGACATGAGAAATTTAGAGTGAATCAAAATTGAGTTGTGAATGCATAGGAAATGTCTTACATTTTTTTTTAAATTTCAACTGTGTAATTGAATATCATAAAACGATAGAAAGAAAAGAGAAATGGATAAACATTTAATTTCTAAACATATATATGTTCGAGAAACTTTCAATTGACTTTTGCAAACATTTTGAACAAGAGTATTAACAAAAAAACACGTTATTGTACCGTCAAACATCAGTATGTATATAATGTAAATTTTGAAGGGGTAAATATACATATTTGCAATTATTGAAAAAGGGTCTTGTAAAAGAAAGTGTCTAGCACAACAGCATGGCTGTATTTTATAATGGTATGGAACAATGATCTATACAGAGATGTTATTTCATGTACAAAAAAGTAGCATTCCGTGCAACTAAGAAGGGAGCTCAAAGGTGGCGAATAACATATCGTTGTGCAATGGTCGATGCTTCAATGTCTTTAAGGACCTCTTTGCATGCAGATTCATATTGATTTTATTATGAATTTATCATTATTGTTTGCAAATTCTCAACACCATTGTAGTACTTTGTTTTGATGGAAAGTGTCAAAAGGAAGTGGCGACCTGATATATGTCCACAAATTTCTTGGAGATCAGTTGGTTCGAAAGAGAGAAGGAACAAGTCTTTTGTTGTGATGCCCATGAGCTCATTTCCTGCCTCATTGAAAGTTGTGACATTTTGAAGGTGCCCGATGTGGTCATGTAACTCGAATTTAAGTTTGTAATGATAGTCACATTCTAGGAACTCATCGTTACACTTTTTACAATGCCAAATATTGTTAGAATGGTGCACTACTTTTTTCATGCATTGTTTTCCATTGAAATCTAATGGACATGCAAGAAAATAGAAATCGTGCATGTGTAGATAAGTCACGGTGACACAAACCGAATCCCATATTGATTTCTCAGAGGCTTCCATGCAAGTAATTTTTTGAATCGTCTTCTGTGATCAAGCTTATTTGGCAACAACATTGTAGTTTCTACTCAAAGATGGAGACGAAGATTTGTAGCCTGTTTCACGGAACCAAGTATGGAGTTGTTGAGTTTCTTCAATGTTTTGATTTATGATAAGAGTGGTAGTGGAGACTGTCCCTATGGTGATTCCATTAAATTTAGTTACACGACCTCCCTTGATACCAAGGATTGGCGGGTTGTCAGAAGAGCATAATTCAGCAAGGTTCTTTCCGATAGAGTCACAATGATGTCCCCATATTGTTACATCAATGCTAAAACTTGACTTGTCCTTTAATGTGAGTGTCTTTCTTAGTGTTTCAGTTCCATCTCTTCTTCGAATTGTTGAAGCAGGTGAGGTGGATCTAACAACACAAATAACATCTACAATGGTATTTGGGCTTGTGAACTTGATTTCAGCGATTTTTTTGAAATGAAAGCATTAATAAGGGAAGGTTGGATCATCTTCCAAACATGGTTTGACAATCAATGCAGCAAATAAGTAAATTTCCCATTTGTTGTTTAGGTGGTTGTATTTTGGGTTTTTTTGTTTAATTGTTCCATTTGAAACAATATATAGTTTCCCAACTTGGATTATTATAAATGGATTTAGCGAACTTAGCAAATGCATAAAGGTGGTTCTCATCTCTATCACAATCAATAAGGTCAAAGCTGAAGAATTTTTCGGAGCCACGCGCAGTGCTATAATTTTTCAAGGTTGTCTTTGTCAATGCTCTACCTTGGATTCAACAATACTTTCGGTAGGGGTTAATTGCCTTGAATGATACAACTGTAGTTGTGTTCATATTCGTCGGAGTTACTATAGAGGGCAAAATCTCTTGTGTTGATGAAGAGCTTGATTGGGATTCACTGCCTTTGCGTGTAATAGTGTTGATGAGTCCTTAGGAAAATATACTTTACATCACACAACCTCAAGTTCAAAAAATCGAATGAAACTGGTGTAAATGAATAAAAATTAAAAAATAATAATAATAAAAAATAATAATAATAATAAATTATAAATTATAAATTAAAAAATTAAAAAATTAAAAATAAAAATAAATAAATAAATAAATAAAATGTAGAATCCTTTGTTATGTAGGAAGAATGCAAATACAAAAAAATGAAAGAATTTGAATTCATAATTTAATCTTACGAAGAGTTTTGAAGCACATGATTTTTTAAGCAAAATGACTGAGCTGACTTGGATGTGTTCAGATGCAACCTGTGTGCTATACACGGATGGTATCAGAGTCTTGTGTTGATGCGTCCCATCAGAGAGAGTGATGTGGAAGTGTAAGGATGTAGTTTTTGATTAGGTAACAGAGTCGATGTCGATTATTTGGAGTAGAGGTTGAATCTCAGTGGAACCATTCAACAATAGAAGGATGGCATTCTCAGTCAAGGTTGGCTCCATGATATTAGCAAAGTACAACCTTATTTTTGTAATGGTAATACATGTAATACATTTTAATGCATTGGAAGTGATTTTAAAGCATAAAATAATATGTAAGCAAAGCATGAATTAGAATTGAAAATATAATGTATATCATGATTTGCTCAATATGCTATGTAGCTAGCCTCTTCTACTCTTCTACAAGAGCACTTCTTTAATCCCTATATAATAGATCTGATCGTAGTCAACACTTCCTCCATTAGCATTTAAAATTTTAGGTATTTCTTCAAAAGGATTCAATTTAGGTCATGGGAAATCTGCAAACAAAAGTAATTGGAGTTGTGTTGTGTAAGATAATTTGCATCACATATAAAAAATACAAGTCAAATATGGTCCACAAGGCAGGAAACTGAAACCACTGATGTTGTTAGTATCGGAGCAAGAGAAAATGACATAAATTCATTGTATGATTTTGTTGCCGGTATAACTAGGTAATCCAAAGCTAGCTCTAGGAGTGGGTACAGACATCAACTAATGAGAAATAGAATGTTGTGATTATGAATGTGAACAAGCCATAGGTTAAAAAAAAAAAGGCTAAAACTTGGCTTAGAATATTGTCGTTTTCTTGAGCTAGGAACACTATGAAGGCTCAAACTTTGGAGGTAGTACAAAGTACTAAATGTCCATGCAAATTTTGGTTAGGTATCTAATATTTATTGTAAAACATACCTTCAAGATTAAACATAGGAATCATAATGAATGCCTGCCTTCCTAGTCAATTTGGAATTTGGGTTTGTCATTGCCAGATTTATTTTGCAAAGAGGTATATGCAGAGTCAAGAATAGTCATCAGGAAACCATCCAATTATAGTCAATGATATCATGGTGGCTGGTGATTAGAATGTTGTCCATATAAAATGCATTGGGCCATTATTTTGGGATGCTAAGCAGATTCAATTGTACCTTCTTCAAATAACTTGTTCTTAGGTTGAGGTGCATCATCTTTAGATTATCGCCCAGTAGGTACTCGGCCTTAGATAGAATAGAGGAAAAAATTTGGCACGAAGAATGAACTCTTTTGCTTCAAACATTAAAATAAATGCATTTTAGTCACTTTCGTGTCACTAACAACCCTATATTTTTTAATAGTGTTTGTTCTTTTGGTTGTATGTAATTTTTGTTGAATGCATTGTAAGCACAAAACACTGTTGTTACTAAATTTGTAGGGCTTCGATGCTACTACGAATTGAAGAATTTATCCAACTCTTAAATAGGGATTGTGGAATATTGGATTCTTGGAATTGTATAATTAGATGTTGTCCTGGATTGAAGTATTTTTTCCACCCTTTAATTTTCAAAAATTGTGTAACAAGCATCATTATCAATTGTCTGAAACTAAGAGAAAACAAATTTATAAAAACTTTCTGGAAATAATAAAATGTAAATTAGTATTTCAAGAAAGTGGGAAAAAGTAACCAAAAAAAAAAAACTTGAAGACTGAATTCTTGGAATTGCGGAATTTGGATGATGTCTTGGATTGAAGTATCCATTCAACAATATATATAACAAGCATGTCATTCTAAAATGTTTGAAACTAAGAGGAAATAAATTATCAAATCTTTCTAGAAATAAGCAAATGTAAATTAGTGTTTGAATAAAGTGGGGAAAATGTAATCAAAAGAGAATATAGATGTTAAAAAGGGAAAAGCACACTCTTAATGTAATCAAATAAAGAGACGTTGAAACCACCCAATAGCAAGATTGCAATGCATTCACTACTTCCTTGTATACGACTTCAAAAGCTAATATTCACTAATATTCATCCCTTCCAAGTTCCACTGGAAGTGGCAAACAATTGAGAAACAAAATTTGATGGATAGTTTCTTGCTCAATATTAGGACTATAAATTAAACCATGGACGACACCTACTTGCAGGCACTCTTAGTGGAAATTAAATGCATTGACAACATATTTATTATCAAATATTAGCTTGATATGCTTTCACTATATGGCTAAGTAACAAGAGATGGAATTCATGCCATTATTCCTGGAAATAAGTAAATGTAAATTAGTATTTCAAGAAAGTGGGAAAAAATAACCAAAAAAAAAACTTGGAAGACTGAATTCTTGGAATTGCAGAACTTGGATGATATCATGGATTGAAGTCTCCATTCCACAATTTATATAACAAGCATGTCATTCTAAAATCTCTGAAACTAAGAGGAAACAAATTATCAAATATTTCTAGAAATAAGCAAATGTAAATTAGTGTTTGAAGAAAGTGGGAAAAATGTAATCAAAAGAGAGTATAGATGTTAAAAATGGAAAATCACACTCTTAATGTAGTCAAATAAAGAGAAGTTGAAACCACCCAATAGCAATATTGAAATGCATTCACTACTTCCTTGTATACGACTTCAAAAGCTAATATTCACTAATATTCATCCCTTCCAAGTTCCACTAGAAGCAGCGAACAATTGAGAAACAAAAACTGATGCATAGTTTCTTGCTCAATATTAGGACTATCAATTAAACCATTGACGACACCTACTTGCAGACACTCTTAGTGTAAATTAAATGCATTTACAACATATTTATTCTCATAGATTATCTTGATATGCTTTCACTGTATGGCTAAGTAACAAGAGATAGAATTCACGCCATTCACTACCCGTGTGTCTGTCACTACTCGTTGAACTCTGAATTAAAATACCAATGCAACTTTTATTATGAAAAAAGGAAGAGGTTTTCCCACTAAGATTTGAAGTTGGAATTTCAAGAGTTAAAACAAATAAATCTGAGGTGAAAAGGGAACTTTCTTTCCAAAATGCAAAATGCCGAAAAAAATAGAGAAATCAGAGGTGAAAAAGGAACTTTCCTTCCAAAATGATGAAAATGTATATGTACATGCACAGTACCTAAATTATACATTTCTGAGTTCCTATATAGCGAGCTTGACACTTTCCTATCAAAAACCATAATATGGAAAAAAAATCCTATTGGATATTTATGGATATTGTTGATCAAATTCTCAGTCAGAAGAGACCTTGTTGTACATATCTTACTTTACAGGCTTTATGATAATCTGAATTTTTCTAATGTTGGGTGATTCTCAAAATTTTCTACTTCAAATTTTTTTATCTTAATCAAAATCATTTTTATTTCCTCATTATAGTGTTCCATTTCATACCTTTCTGATCAGTCAGAACCATATTTGCTTTGGATGTTGTGTGTGGACTTTATTGTGTTTGTGTTCATGATGGTCTAACTGCTTCCTTTCATATTTGGTGTTTAGTTCTCGTTTGGGTTTAGTGACTTGGCCAAATTATGTGTTATGGGTAGAGTTTGTTGATCTGATTAGATTAAAGAGATTCACTATTGAATTTGTGGGACCTCATTCAGAGTCCATACTCTGATCATTATGATTAGTTTGGAGAATGTGAGTTTAAAAATAGCATGAATTGAGGCAATTATTTTTGTTCTGGATTTTTTTTGGAATTTGAGGTTGTTTTGATTTAATGCACCTACTTATGTGTTTTCTCTCTTTGGTATTTACATGAGATGCTCATTCCAAATGTCTCAATATTTTTAATTTATATGCACAACTTCATCTTTGTACGTTTGTTTAGTACAACTAGATTAACTCATGTGATCAGTTTCAGTTGTCTAGAGATTTATGTTCAGTTAGGTATTCGCAGGATTTGGCTCACGGCAATTGATCTGAGTGTGTCACCACATTCAACAATTTTTTTTTCATAGTTGTGACTATGTTATTATCCATTACGCAACAAGGTCGTTCTTAAAGGAAATAAATATCTTTATAATTGTGGATGAGGAATTTATTGTATTTGTGGTATCTCTAGTGTGGATTGTTTTGAGGTAGCCAGAGGTGTGGTTGGGAAATAACTTAACACCTAGACTTATTTCAATGAAGGAGAGTTGACACAACTGATCCTCTCCATTTAAAATTTTCCATGGACCAGTAGTTCAAAAACTAGGCAACGCAGTGTATTGGTTGACTCTAATACCCATCCAATGAAGAAGGCCACTTGCAGTTGTTCCCAATCAGAGCCCTGGGAAAATTATATTAGTCCAAGGGATTACAATATTCTTTAGGAGATTTTTCAAGGTACACATTCTGGTCTTATCTCAGGTAGAGTTGTTATTTGTGTATTCCTAATTGGAAGATTAGTATCTATGAATTATTTTGGATAAAAATCAAATAAATCCAAGCATGGCTATGTTTGGTCTAAATATAACATGAACTTAATTTCTAGATGTGTGGTTGTGCCCTTATGTGCTAAAAGTATTTGCCATAAGTGTACCGTCATCGTTTCTTATGAAGGTATGAATGGTCAACGGGCCAAAAAGAAAGGTCGATCAGCTGGGTCTGATGATGGGCTTGAATCAAGCTCCATGGATATTTTTCACAGTAGTTCAGATGATATTTGTGGCACTGAAAATTCGGATACCCTGATAGAGAACCTAGTGAAATTTTAGCCTAATCTCCAGAACTTAAAAAAAAGGGAAGAAAGGCCAATGATTGGACCTGAGAATAAGAAAGATGAGTGTGGATTTTTGGGGCAAAAATTTAGACAGGTCTATATGGCAAGTCCCAGGATGAAAGAAGATGATGAGATCTCTCAAAACGTGACAATTAGTGAAATGGGTAGGGGAATGAATTCACGTGAGCATGGTGGCAGTTTCCAGACCATGGGAAACACTGAGTTAGAAGAGAAAATTGATTCAAAACTAATACAAAAGGAATCTTCAGAAAGCACTAATGTTTTCCTATAGGAATTGATAATGCGGTGCATAAATTTAAAAATGAAAAAAATAACATTATTCAAAGTCCTGATAAATTGGGAAAATATTTAGTTGTAGAGCTTTTGAAGGAGAGGAATTAACCAATAGATTGAACATATCTGGGATACATATTCTAGACCTAGATAACATGTGGTAAAAAACTTGCATGTTCTGATTTTGTGGAAATTTTACCTCTATACAATGGGTATTAGGATTTAACCTGGAGCACAGGTAGCAAAATACTTGCATTGCTCTGATTTTGAGGAAATTCTATCACTGCAAAAATTATTGTGATACCTGTTGGAAATATGGAAAAAAACTCACATTGTTCTGATATTTGAGGAAATTATATCATTGTACAAATGGTTGTTGGATTTGAGAACGTTTGTAGGGGTTTCGAGGGTTCTCCGTTGGGTTGGGCCTATGATTGGAACTTGGGATTTTCGATATTTTATAGGTAAACTTTTGTGCGTTTTCATTATGGATGTAGATGGAAAAAAACTCGCATTATTCTGATATTTGAGGAAATTCTATCAATGTACAAATGGCTACTAGATTTGAGAACGTTTGTAGGGGTTTCGAGGGTTCTCAGTTGGGCTGGGCCTATGATTGGAACATGGGCTTTTTGATATTTTATAGGTAAAATTTTGTGCATTTGTGTTCTGGATTCATACAAGCAATGCATTTCAATTAGAAGAAAGCACTCATCCCTGCACAATTTAATGTTTGAAGTAATCACATCCACTGAAGTTACTAAACTGACAATAACCATAACCGCAGTAAAACAACAAATCAAAAATAAATGCTGAAGAGATGAAATGAAATGTATATCTACCTTAAGGACTTTATTTGTTATACTGAACATTGGCTCCTTCCCTGGTCTTCGAGCACTTGTCTGTGAGATGTTAAACACAACCGGTGGCAAACGAGCTCCTTCCTTGGGCTCCGAGCGCTCTGTCTGTGAGACGTTGAACACAACGTGTGGCAATTGGCGTTGCTGAAACAAAAATGAAATGGGAAATACTGAATACATAATATACTGTTGTTGATGAAAGTTACACCCAAGACGGCAACAGGTGTGGGAAACGGGAAAACAGGAAAACAGGGATTTGTTGGTTGAACTTGAATTTGTTGGTCATGTGTCGTTTTGTGTGGAATTTTGCATACATATTCAACCTAATCCTAAAACGTGCCTAAAACATGTGTGCTAGGTGTATGTGCCAGATTTCAAACAAGAAAAAAGTATATTGATGAAGGTGGGAAGTAAGTTGATTCAAAGAAGAAGGCCTATAGTCCTAAATATTATAACCATATTGTATTCTATATAATAAAAAACAATTACTAAAATAATGTGAAACAAACCTTCTAAATGTAAACAACCTTTATATGAAACAATCATAATATACAAGTGTTTTTCAAACCCATCGAAGGTGAACGAGGTGCATCGGACATCAATGGTGTGGAGATATCAGAGGTTCTTAAAAAGAGCTCTCAAATAAAAAAGGTCTCGAGGTTCTGATTATAATATGTCAAGGGAATGTAAGCCAACAAAGATTTTTAAATATCGAAGATTCTTTTGAAAGAGCTGTGATGCCTTAAAATGTGTCGAGGTCCAATTAATTGAATGCCATCGGGGGTTTTGCTCTTGGAGCATCGAAGAAATGAGAATATCGAAGGTTGAATTTTAGATGTGTTATGATATGAACAAGTTATGAGGTTTTGATAGGAGGTGAAGTATGGTGTGAAGGAGGAGAAGAGGGCCACGTGGAGTGGGACCCTCCCTCCTATGTATAAACTACAGCTACTCATTAATTAAAGTCCCAACGTAATATTAAAAAAACTACATCCATTTTTAATTTCGGGATTTTGAATACTCTTAATTTTTGAAATTGAGATTTGGATTAGTCTTCTGAGATCTCGAAAACAAATAATTTTAATTGTTTTACAATTTGGTTGCGATGATTTTGTATGACCGTTAGACAAAAAATGAATTAATTAGTAAATATAATTAAAAATCAATGGACTTCATATAAGAACCATTTACAAACCGTGTATCCAAATTAGATGAAACCAGCACTGATGGAAAGCTAGTGAAAATTCGAAGGCAATGAAGCAATTAGAAGAGAAATCTGAAGAAACTAAGAACCTAGAAAATTTTCCAGATGCTTAACCAAAAGAAAATGTTACAAAAATGATTTAGTCATAATTTACGAAAAAGGGTCCCCATTACTATTATGAAATAATGAGTTAAAACGAGGGTGTTGTGATTTCACTACAACACATCCCAATATCAAATAAAATGTACATATAAACCAAATTTTTCATGCCCCAAACTTTAATAAGCCAAAACCGCTAATTAATTTATTAATATGTAGTTTTTGCGGGGTGAGATATGTGGAAGAAGTGTGCGGAGAGGAAATGTATGTGGAGGTAAGGAACATTCCAAGAGAAAGTTTTTGTTCCTTGATATGCACTCTCGTTCCCCCACACAACACTTCTTCCTCACACAAATTAAAAAGACACTTCATTTAATATTGGATAATAAATATTTAATTCACAAAAGTGAAATCACAAATGCACATAGTATTCAGGAACCGTCAATAACAAGATTCATTGTTTCTAATTTGATGCATTTTTGAAACGATCAAAGCCTTCAAACATAGTTTTGGAAATTGCACATCGGATCATCAAGAAAGCAGTGTTTCTAGAGTTCTTTTGCATCTCGATATCAAATAAAAGGAGACCGCGTCGACATAACCCGATATACACAGAAACCAAATTTTTCATGCCCCAAAAATTTATTTTAATGTCCCTTCCTAAATTATTTTGGAATGGGATTTATTTTTACATTTTGGGGGCCAATTTTGGTGAAGACGGGGCTCATTTGATTTTTGATAGAAGACTTAGGAGTTAGAGGCAAGTTAATTTTATTTTTATTTTGTTTTGTTAATGATATGTGGGGACCACCCACATAAGAAATATACACTCCCTAAGCCAGTGGTTCGAAATGCATGAGAGGGAAGAAAAGGCGGGAAGAAAGGTTCCACAAAAGTTATAAAAGGAAGGAAGCACACTTCATTTGGCCTTTTTGGCTTATCGAATTAGATTATGTTGCTCGAGTTGTTTAGCCGGGTCACTTGTTTTTTAGAAAGAGATTTCCATGAGTAAAACTCACCATTTATTCAGGGGACTTTGAGTGCCACCTTAGAGAGGTTCATCCATTATCATCCGGAGGATATTTGCAGAGATATTTTAAGCAATTGTATTTAGTTTTCCCAACAATGCATATTTCTAGAGGACGCAATAGCGGATCTAGTGTGGCCATTGCAGCATTATTCCAAAGGGCTATTGTCGGGAGAAATTTGGAGAATAAGACTCAATAGATTTGTAGGCTATTGGGTGAGTTTGAGGGCTAGAAGTGGCAGCAATATTCGAGAGTTATTTTGCAAACTCTGGGGCCAATTCAAAAGAGAGAAGCTGGGCATATGTGGGAGATAGAGTCTCAGCCATTGGGGCTATTGTTTATCGAGATAAATAAGGGGAGTATTGGTAACGTTAATTGCTACATTTCGGGAGTTTTGTGGAGGATTTTTCTGGTGATTTGATAGACATCGTGCTTCAACAACTATTAGAGAGCGCAGGTCTTTTGGGGGTTGATTTTGGAAGGTAAAAACCAAGCCAAACCATTTCTAGGTTTTTGACAAGGACCTTTGAAAAAAAATTGTAGAATTTTTTTAGCACTGGAAGGGTGGTTTTCAGCCCATATTATTGTAGCAAACAATACATATTTGTTGAGGCAGTGCAGAGCAGCAGTTGGACAATTTCTGGGTTATAGTTACTTCACCTGGGCATTTCTCTGCTTACCAAAAAGGCAAGCTCGGGTGCATTCCTTGCATATATTTGTGACCTTGCACCAGTTTAAAATAAAATGCCTCAGCTTCTTCCATATTTCTAATTTTTAAGGGTATTTATTAAATCGTTTTAAAATTTATGTGGTGTAATTTTTCTATTTGTTTGCATATCACTATTTTTCCTATTTTGGAACATTACAGTGGTATCAGAGTTCATATCTTGGCTCAGTCGTGGGAGAACTCTTCCTATGAGTAAGGAGGATAGAAAAAATATTACTTATAGGGGAAAAAGGTATTGGAGTAGAGAGAAGGAGCTAGAGATTAATCCAGACATTGAGGACTGTGGGAAGGTGGTGATAGTAAAGGATATGGGGGAGCCTAAGATCAAGGAAGAGATGGTCTTTGACAGTCTCTTGAAAGACCTGAGTGATTTGGAAAAGGGGTAGAAGGAAATGTTAGATGAGATCAAATGCAGAACCGGGAGCAGAGCACTCACCGGGATTTTCTATTTGGAGATACTCCCAGAGACTCTCAACAATATGACCAACCTTCACCTACTCTGCAGCCACCATCCTCTAGCGGGCCAACTAGAGCCACGTTGCCTTCTTTCCTACCCTTGGAACTGGGTGAACAAGGAGTTGATGATCATATGCCTATGGGATATTATTTCAGAGAGTGGCAGTCCATGGGAGAAAACTTCAAAGCAGCACTAAATTTCAGATATTGTTGCCAACTCAAGCAGAATGAGAAGGGAAGGAGTTATGGAGGCGAGGGAACGTAGAGCTCCAAATTGTAGCATACCATTGGGAGAATGTTTTTCCCCACATACGATGGCACTACCAAGTGCACAGCTTGTGCTTGGGTGGAGAAGTTAGACACATATTTCGAGCTCAACAGGATGACAAAGGTGGAGGCCATTAAAATGGCCACTTTATATTTGGAGGGAGAGGCACACAACTGGTGGTTTCATGGCTTGCCCACTCTAGGGCATGTCAACATGACCTCCTATGAGGATTTCATGCGGAGAGTAGTGGATTGTTTGTATCAGAGGGATCTGGAGGCTCACTTCAGGGAGTTGACCCAGATCAGGAAAACGAGACATCCAGCGCATTATATTTTGAAGTTCCTGAGGGTTTTATTCATGGTTCCTGATTTTTCGGATGATAGGCGGGTGTACACATTTGTAGAGGGGTTAATGGAGCCACTGTGTGGATTGGTTAAGTCACGCGAACTCTCTGCTCTACTGGAAGCCGTGACTTGTACGAGAGACTTTCAAGGGGCCATCCCCAAGACCCAGGCACCTTTTCCACCACGCATTCCCTACCTTTAGAAAGGGGATGATACTATACCACCACCAATGCATAAAGCATCCCAAGGGAGAGGGTATTTGGATGATGAGACTAGGAGAGACCTCAAGCGGAGGAAGCTGTATTTTACATGACGAGAGTCGTGAGCACCATGCCATCAATGCACAGCGGGCAAGGCCCACTATATCGAGGTCTTCATACATTGATGATGAGGATGAGGTGGAGTTGGATTTCGATGGAGGATACTATGAGGGGCCATCAGAGAGATCACCACCACCACCACCTCCACCAGAAGGAGCATCTTTTACACCATATGGGGGAGTCCTTGCCTCTTTGTGTGAGTTAGCAAAATTTCTTACCATGAGGATCAGAGGCACTGTGCAGGAGCAGCGTGTCTCGGTCTTGGTTGACAGTGGTGCCACCAAATATTTTGTTGATTTTCAGATGGTTTAGAGGAGAGGCATCACCACTACAAAGTTTGAGGGGTTTTCAGTGCTAGTATAGGGGGACAAGACTATGCAGTGAAATCGATATGTTCCCTCTTTGACAGTGACCATGGGGATTTATTCGATGACATATCATTTCTTTTTGGTCGACGTACCAGACACCAATGTGGTAATGGGTGTCCAATGGTTGTCTTCCCTTTGCCGAGTTACCACCAATTGGAGGAAGCTTGAGATGGAATTTATTGGACCAGATGGTAAGATAGTAGTTCTTTGGGGCATGCACTCATATCCCCCATAGTTTCAGCTCACCGAATGGAGGCCGACTTGAGGCATGGGGACATAGGATGGGTAATGGAGCTGAGGATTTCAGAGGATGGTGGCAGACCAAGCCACCACATCCATATATACAGGTTATATTGGACAGATATTTAGTATTTTTTGGGGACATACCACCAAGACATCCACCAGATAGGGGATTTGAGCACACCATAGAGTTCGAACCTGATGTAAAGGCAGTCATCACCACCCCCTGTAGGCATCCCAAATCCCATAAGGATGAGATTGAGCAAGTCATCCGGGAGTTGTTGGTATTGGGCCACATTAGGCCAATTTCCAACCCATTCACTTCTTCATTTGTATTGATGAAGAAGAAGGACGAGATTTTGTATATGTGCATTGATTATAGGGCACTGAACAAGAGGACATTGAAGAATCGGTATACCATACCGCGTATTTATGAGTTGATGGATGAGCTTATAGGAGCTAAATTCTTCTCTAAGATAGATTTTCAACCAGCGTATCATCTAGTTTGGGTGAGGAGTCAGGACATTCTAAAGACGGCCTTTAGGTGTCATTATGGGCATTTCGAGTTCTTTGTCATTCCTTTTGGGTTGACCAATGCCCCTGCCACTTTCCACTCATACATGAACCATGTGTTCAGGGGGAGTTGAGGAGATTTGTGTTGATTTTCTTCGATGACATCTTGATCTACAGCAGGACATGGGAGGAGAACCTGCAACACCTAGAGATGGTTTTGCGCATTTTAGAGGGGCAACAGTTCTATGCCAATTTGTCCAAGTGTGAATTTGGGCTGATAGAGATACTTTACTCGGGACACATTATTGGCATAGATGGGATCAAGGTGCACAAGGAGAAGATCAGGGCCATTCGGGATCATTCGGTACCTATAGATGTGATAGCAGTAAGGGTGTTCTTGGGCATCTGCACTTATTACAGGAATTTCATTAAGGGCTTCTCATAGTTGGCAGCACCCCTCACAGATCTAACCAAGAAGGGGGATTTTGCATGGACAGATGGGGCTCATGCAGATTTTAATCGCCTCAAGGAGGTGATGAGTAGTTTCCCGATATTGGCACTTTCAGACTTCATGCAGTCTTTCACATTAGAGTGTGATGCATCGGGTGAGGGGATTGGGGCAACCTTGTCCCAAGATGGGCACCCCATTGCTTTTGAGATTCGAAAGCTCCTACTGAATAAGAGGTTCTATTTCATATACAACAAGGAGATGTTGGCCATAATGCATGCATTGGCCAAGTTCCAACAGTTTTTGGTGGGTAACTGGTTTCGAGTGAAGACAGATCATAACAGTCTTCGCTACTTCATGGGATAATAGAGCCTTAATGACAGGCATCAGAGGTGGGTCAGCAAGGTGCAGGCCTACGATTTTGATATTGAGTATGTGTGGGGGAATCACAATGTGGTTGCTCATGCACTATCCAAGAGACCTACAGGGCTTTCACTCATGATCATTTTCCATGACTGGAAGACACAATTTTTAGTTGAGTACTCCAAATATCGACGGGCATGTGAGATATTGGAGGGAATTCACATAGATGACCACTACTAGGTGATGGTTGATATTATCTACTACAAGGGGCGCATATTTCTGGTTTCTGGATCACAGTTGAGGGAGAAAATACTTCATGCAGCTCACAATTCTCCATTGTCAGGGCATCAGGGTTTAGGAAGACATACATGGCAGTGAGGGAGCGCTTCACATGGAAGGGCCTCAAGGGAGATGTGTTGAGATATGTGCAGGATTGTGAGGCCTCTTAGAGGAACAAGAGGGAGTTAACTCACCCAGCAAGGTTTTTGCAGCCTCTCCCCATTCCTGAGGGGAAATGGGACAGTAACTCTGTGTACTTCATCACAAGTCTTTCTGCAGTGCACGGAAAGGACTGCATTTATGTGGTGGTTGACCCACTGACCAAGTATGCACATTGAATATTTGTCATTCTGACGTGGTATTCAGCTTCTCAGGTAGCAGAGTTGTTCTTTAGGGAGGTCTTCTAGTTGAATAGACTCCCTAAGGTTATAGTCAGTGATAGAGAGAGTTGATTTATGGGGGGGTTTTGGCAGAATCTTTTCAAACTAGTGGGCACGAAGCTCACCCCAAGCACTAGTTATCACCCACAGACCGACAGCCAGACAAAGAGAGTGAACAAGTGACTAGAGGGTTATCTCATTATTTATGTGACCAAGCAACAGAAGGCATGGATTCGATGGTTGCACTTGGGAGAGTACTACTACAACACCACACATCATATGTCCATCAGTATGTCTCATTTCTGTGCACTATATGGTTATGATGCTTTTTCTTTTGCTGACGTCGTTTTTGGAGACAAACTGTTATAGCATCATTTCTCACCTTCATATGATTCATGATTGCTTTTATGGCTTTGGGCACCCATTCCTACAGACTTGGACAAATTCACTAAAAAACAGTGTTAAAATCCCCATACGCGATTATGCCCAGACTTTTCCGCGTGTATACGCGAGTCCAAATGCACTTTTCCGCGTATGCCATTAAAATCATTAAAAAATATATAAAAAATCCCTATTTTCGGGCTGGGTTGATGGTTACTCTGGTAGTTCAACCACCCCAGCACGTGGCCAACTGTTTCCAACTATTGAAACTACTTGGAGGGAGTATAAAAGCCCCTCATGTGCATGGCCTAAGGGAGAGAGAATTATTGATATTATACTCTGTTGGTATTCCCTATCCAAGTCTGAATTCCCGTGCCTCCTGCACTTCCCAGTTCATTACAGGAAACCTTTGTTTCTTGGAGATGCTCATTCCTTTATATGTCATCTCGTATGCACCAGTTCAGAAGGAATCTTAGCGAGGCAAGGGTGGGACGGATCCGGACGACGGTCTGCTCGAAGATCGTGGAAGGATTTAGGTGATCTCTCCACTCGTTATTTCTGTACATGCTATTTATAATACAGAAGTACCATCTTGTTCCCGAAATATACGTGTTAGTGTCTGCTTACATATATGAGAATATTGTTATTTAAGCATTCATTATGGTTTATCTAATGTTTCATATGGATTTCACTAATATTTAGAGTAGATATATGATGTACAACCAGTTCTTCGTGCTTGTTTCTTCTTGTCTTTCAGGTTAAGAAGGAAGAAGGGTTGCTGGGGGTTTGGACCCCGCGGGATCTGCTTCAACCGTAGGACCTACGGGTAACTTCCTCGATCTACTCTATTTAGTTTTTCATGAACATGTATGGTTGTGTGAGTCCTTCTTAAGTAGCATGCCTTGCTCTGTGGAGGTTTAAACCCAACAAACCTCTAGGGTGATTTTCCCCGAAACAGAACTGGCGACTCCGCTGGGGATCGCATTCTTGTGATTCCCCTGTTGGGTGGTTTCAGGTGTTTGGTAGGTTCCAGCAGTTTTAACTTTCATTTGCAGTCCAGTTTATTTTTTCTCAGTCAGTCTGAAGTCCTGGTTTCTTATCCAGGCTTGATCCTTTTTGTTTTTTCACTATTTACCTTTATATACGCGCTTTTTTCTGCACACAGTCGCGTATACACGCAAGTTTGTCTAAAGGGAGTCGCGTATATGCGTGTTTCCTTTAGCACAGTCGCGTATGCACGCTTGTTGCTAAACTGTGAAGTAGCGTATACCTAGGCAGATTTTGAAATTTTGGATTCCTTGGCTTTTTAGTCCTTTCTGTCTGTGGAGACTTGTTCCTGCAGTGTCTTTGTACCCTCTGGATTGTGAAGAAAGTGGTCTTTGGTCTTTTCTCTCTTTCGTTTGATTGAAAACTAGTCTTTTTGGCAAAGTGTTGTTTCTTGTGCTGGCACTTCTGGTTTGAGTACCAAGAGCGCTTTCTGGGCATTCTTGGCTGTTCTGCTTCATCAGAACAGAGAGCTCCTGCTCATTTACTCTTTCCTATCTTTGTGTTTTGCTTGGCACTACGATTTTTGCCCGTTTCTTGATTGGTTTTCTTGAGTTCAGTTGGCTAGGTCTTGTTGCAACTTTTGAAGAGTCTTTCTTGGTTCTTTGAAGTTTTTGTTTGCGGCAAGGTTGCACTATTCTTCTAGGCTGAGTGGCTGAGTTTTATTGTCTTCTTTTGCTCATATTGATCTTGCTACTAGTTAGCCCTATAAGATTTGGAGCATTTTTGAAGTTTTTGCTTGAAATTCAGTGTTGTTTGGCTTGGGATTTTATAGTTTCACTTGGTCTTTTCGAACTCTTTTATAAAACTCAAAAGCTCAAAAAACATTTTGCTTTGTTGTTTGCTTTTGTTTTTGCATTTTTGTTTTCGTTTCTTTGTATCTTTTGAAGCTTTGTTGAGGTTTCTTGCCTTTGGATTTTGGCTTGATTTTGGAAAGGAGTTGTCATTGATTTCTTCCTCTTGTTTTTAAGCGTTTTTGGTGTCTTCATATTAAGAGTTCTTGATTTTGGGAACTAACTTTCTGGACAACCAAGAAGAGTTAAAACTGAAGGAATTTTGGGAAATTTCACTCTGCTTTAGGAGATTTTGCATCTTAGGATTTGCATGCTTGTAGTGATTTGCATTAGGTGCATTTAAACATTTAGTCACTTTCATAGTTTTTGTGAGTGTGAGTTTGCTATCTGAAAAGAAAAAAATACAATTTTTAATCTCGTAGAACCCGTGTAGAAGTTGCTTTTCATCGAAAGACAATAACTGCATTTGCATGTAGTTTGGTTTTTATTAATTTATTTCTGCGTCAAAACATCATAAGTTTCATTTCCGCATCCTTGTGACTTAACATAACAACCCATTAAAATAAGCGATATAATTTAAAATCAACTAGCAAGTTTTCTAAGTGTCATACACCAACTAGCTAGGTTGTAGGGCCTTGGAATAGGTGAGTGGAGAGTTAACTCTCCAAGGCCGCTCAAACAAAACATAGAAGTTGATTAATTGAGCGAAATCCAACTCCGTTAGGTGGATCGGGAAAGCTCTCCTCCAGAGAGTCAAGCGCGAGGGGAAGTGAAGGCTGAGAAGAGGGATACCCCCTCTCTGATTAGCTGAATCTGACCTCAAGACCGTTCCGCTCGGCTTCTGACACGGATTGGTGCCCATAGTTGCCACTCCTAGGTTCCACACAGGTGACTGCGGGGGGGAATACCCGTGGTACCTGAGGCAGACGTCGCATCACTTTCAACAATACTTCTGGGGGGTGCCCTTGCGAAGCTTGGGTGCTTGAGCCGGCAAAGGCTGTCGTTAGGAGGTCGGCGTAACTGTTTCTGATACCTTCGCTAGTAGGCCTAGGCCGTAATTATCCCAGACTGCTTTCGGGAGGTCCTATATTTCGCTTTCCTGTATTTTGGTGTCCGGTCCTCATCACCCGGAGCGGAAATACTTGGAGGCTGTTTGCTTGATTGTATCTCAAGGATTTTTCTTTTAGTGAGTGCTCTTTGCTCCTAGCTTGCCTAGCTTTTCACTTTTTTGAGTCTAATTTAAAATCTATAAAAGTGGTTGATCAAGCGCCTCGTCGATCGAGGAGAATCCGGGGGTTATCTCCCGAGAGTCCAGAGCCTTCTTCGAGAAGGCATAGGAGTGATTTAGCAGGTGGTTACCACCCTGTGACGTCTGACGCAGTGGAGAGAGATCCTCCACAAGGGTCTGAAGGTTTCATAGCTGATTCTGGTGTCGGTTCCGAGAGGAGCGTTCCGCTCACCTCGCGAGTTTTATTTCCTCAGGAAGAAGATTTTCAAATCGAAGAAGTACCTGAACCTCCTACGTCAGGTCCATCTCCTCTTCCTCCTGATTATCCATTCGTTGTTCAATACATCGGACCTGATTCTGAGAGACCGGAAGATCTTCCGTATCATTCATACCTTTCGATGGCCACGACTGGGAACGCGGCTTCTGCTGTGAGTGCTGCAGGCATTCAGACTCCTGCTTCTGTTGAAGGAGGAGGCACTATTGCTTTATCTTCGATTGCTTCTAGTGCTGCTGTGTTTGGCTCTAGTTTCACCCAAGCACATGCTTCTCATTCTAGTCCCTTCTGTTCAGGGATGCCCACTAGTGGGAATCCCTCTTTTTCCTTTTCCGCTGCTGCAGCTGGATCTACACCCATGTCTTCCATGGCTAGTGGATCAACTTCTTTTCAAGGGTTCCCCTTCGGAACTGGACACATTCCTAGTTCGAATCCTTCTTTAGGGTCCTTTCCATTTACTTCTCAGACCCAGAGTTTCAACCCTTGTTCTGGGGGGCAAAGTTCGACTACTTTTACAGGATGGAATCCTGTGTTCACTACAGCGGGGGCAGGGAATCAGTTTTACGCAGGTCATCAAGGGAATACTTCTTTCCCTTCGTCGAGTGCTTATCAGACCTTTTCTCCTCTTTCTAATGCCTGGAACCCCTATCAGGGGCTCTCCTCTTCATTTCATACTTCAGCAGGGGGAACTGGTCTGGGCTTTGGTAACTCTGCGTTGGGAGGAGGTTCTTCTCCTTTTTCTACGAGTCCTTTCTGGCAACCTGGTGCCTCATCAAATCTAGGGTATTCTTTTCAGAATGTTGGGAATTCATCCCATCAAGGTTGGAATCCTCAGGCTCCACCTCGCTTACCTTTTCTGGCAACGTTAAACTTGCCAGATCTGTCGAAGTTGACTAATGATCCGATTCGTTATGGTCCAGGGTGGCCTCCGGTTCCCACCAAACTTCCTTCAGACATTCCAAAATTTGAAGGTAAGAATGGAGAAGATCCGGCTGACCACATTACCACTTTCCATTTATGGTGTTCTTCGAACTCCATGATCGATGATTCGATTAGGTTGAGATTATTTCAACGCACCCTAACTGGAAACGCCGCCAAATGGTATATTGAGCTAACTGGGGGCAGTTTTGCTACATTTGGAGAACTGGTTGTTACATTTCTGAACCATTTCCATTTGCCTGTCCGATATGATGCTGGGACTGAACTCCTAGCTAATTTTAAACAGGATGATGCAGCCCACATTTCTGATCACATTCAGGAATGGAGGAGAAGGAAGAGGCTGATTAAAGCTCATATTCTAGGTGAATTCCTTTTGGAATGGTTTCTCAAATCCCTGCAGTCAGATATTTCGAAAGATGTATCCCTCTCAGGGGTATTTTCCGAGGAGCAGGCCATTTTTAGGGCTCAGCAGCTAGAGTTGATATATTCTCAGTCTGGGGTCCTTCACAAGTATTTGCCCAATGCTCCTCGCTCCAAATTAGATCTGTCGAAAACTAAGCCCGGTCCTCATGGCGACGGACTGATTGGATCGATCAATAGTGGTGCAGCCAGCCTGCTTACTCAATTGCAGCAGTTGTCTTTACAATCTGCTCCTTCTGGTCAGGCTGTGCCTGCTGAGTCATCACCTTCCCAGTCTTTGTCCATAAATGATGTCCAAGCTTCTGATCCCAAAGGAAATCAACAATCCTATGGGAAGAAGAAGGGACGAAATAACAAGAAGAAGGGAAAAAACGGAAAGGGTAATGCAAATAAAACAATGAGCATGTTGGTGAGGGTCCAAAGGAGAAAAGGAAAGTGAAGTTTCCATGCAAGCTATGTACTGGAGACCATCTTACACACCTTTGCCCTAAAATTCAGGATGCGCAGCGCTTGTTAGCCCAGCAGGGTTCTTCTAGTTCCCAGGATTTGTTAACAAACCCTTTTCCCCAAGGGCAACAATTAGTTGTTGGTGCAAACCAAAATCCTGGGGCTTCCTCTGGGGCACCCAGGAAGGGGAAATTCCATCGAACATTTTCATGATGAGTTCTCACGCGGATATCGCTACGAGATCCCGTGACTATGGCGGAGAAGAGTCTTCGAAAGCTAAGGATACTCCTGATGCTACTGAGCCGCTTCACATTACGAAGCCTACTATTGAGTCTATGCCTCGGATGCCCAAAGCATCTTCTAAGCGATCAACGATTAATCCGAACGCTAGGGCTGCTCAGACCTACTCAATTGTGGAAGATCTGGCGCAGAGCCCTTGTGCTATGCCAGCTTTAGAGGTACTCCAGTCTTGTCCGACTCAGCGCAGTGCTTTGCTCACTGCCATTGGGGCTATTGATCCGAAAAATTCTCTTCTGATTACTTTTGATATGACTAATTTTAAGAAGAGACTTCCTCATCACATGGCTTTTCATATTAAATCATCGTACCGTAAGTGTAACATCTTTCGAACGGTTGTTGATGAGGGTGCTTCCACATGCGTGATGTCTCTCGCATGCTGGAAGACACTTGGGTCTCCCAAAGCTGTTCCATCTAGCACTGTCCTGACTGCATTCGATGGTCATTCTCAAAGACCCCATGGTATTGTCCCAGCTTTTCCCATCTGTGTTGGGGGAAAAACTGTCAATATAGAGGTTGAGGTAGTGGACGCAAGCTTGGACTACAACCTTCTGTTGGGGAGGAACTGGATTTATGAGATGGATGCCATCGCATCCTCATTATTTCGCATTATATGTTTCCCCCACGAAGGGAGGATTGTTACAGTGGATCAACTGGATTGTCCTCCTGTAGACCCGAATGCGTCTACTGACTCATCTATTCCTAAGTTGGATAATTCTAAGGCGCCTGACGAGAATTTAGGAGTTGGAATGTATTCTTCCTTGATGGGTACTTTCGATATTCCTCCTCCTACGGTCCATATTAATGCTATTTCATCCTCCAAGGCTCCTCTTCGAAGAGAGTTCTTCAGAACTCATTATTTTTCGGACCCTTCGACCTTACCTTCCCCTACAGCCACATTAGCGGAAGGTCAAGTGGGTGGAATGGCATTTCCTATTTCTACAGCTGAGATTGTTTATCAGTCTATTGTTGACTCTGCAGAATCCATCCCAGCTCCTCTGTCACCAGAAGAGTTGGATGGAGATGTGGCTCCGGCTTGGACACTTAGTTCTTCTTCTGCCCAGGATTGCCTTGATACCACTCTTCCCATACGAAGAAACCATCATGAAACCACGACTGGTATAGATAGGCAGGTGGGATGACTTGCGTCATCGGTCTTAATTACTTTTGCTTGTGACAAGGGATTGGAAAGCAAGTTTTCCAAGTCCTCGGTCTCACAGTCCTGTTCACCCGAGTCTTGAACCCTTTAGCACAACACAGGGTGCATCAGAGACATGGTTGTGATGCGATTTACTATCCCGGTGAACATTTCCAGGGATCCCAATATTATCGAGAATGTATTCATCGGAGCTGAATGTTCCCGTGAAGAGGTTCAAATTTACACCGAGCTCTTTAAAGAGTATAGGGATGTATTCGCTTGGTCTTATGAGGAAATGCCTGGTATAGACCCATCTATTGTCCAGCATGAGATCAAGACGTATGAAAACGCTAAGCCGGTGAGGCAAAAAATTCGTTCGGTCAATCCTAGGAAGGCAGCAGCTATCAAAGCTGAAGTTGAGAAGCTGCTTAAGGCGGGATTCATTTTCCCTGTTCCTTTGACTGAATGGGTTTCAAATCCCGTTCCCGTAGATAAAAAGCAAGGAACAATTCGAGTGTGCATCGATTTCAGAGACCTAAATAAAGCATGTCCTAAAGATAATTACCCCACACCATTTATCGATCAGATCATTGACGAGTGTGCCAGTAATGAGATTTTCTCCTTCATGGACGGTTTCTCCAGATATAATCAGATTACTATCCGTCCTGAAGATCAACATAAGACTGCCTTTATTTTTCCCTGGGGTATTTTTGCATACAAGAAGATGCCTTTTGGTCTTAAAAATGCTGGGGCTACCTTTCAGCGGGCCACGTCATATGCCTTTCACGACATCAAAAATATTATTGAGGAATACTTGGATGATTTAGCTGCTCATTCTCGAAAGAGGATGGATCATCCTGGTCACCTCCGGAAAATATTTGAACGATGTCAGTTCTATAAGATTAGATTGAATCCGAACAAGTGCATTTTCGTGGTTACATCCGGTCGGCTATTGGGATTCATTGTGTCTAGGGAAGGGATAAAGGTAGATCCCTTCAAGGTTGAGGCAATACTTCGGTTGCCTCCCCCGTCCTCAATTCGTCAGCTTCAAAGTCTACAAGGAAAGTCTAATTTTCTTCGGAGATTTATCGTAAATTATGCTGAAGTTACAAAGGGATTCATGAGATTGTTGAAGAAGGGAGTTCCTTTTCTTTGGGATGAATTCGCTCAACGCTCGTTCGATGCTTTGAAAAAAGCATTGACCTCTTCTCCTTTATTGAGTCCTCCTGATTATAGCAGGGATTTCCTTTTGTATCTAACAGTAGAAGAATCTACCATTGGTATGGTTCTGGTTCAGGAGGATGATGCTCTTGCAGAGCATGTTATTTACTACCTTAGTCGAGGTTTGGTAGGACCTGAACTCCGGTACACTCCGATAGAAAAGTTAGCTTTAGCAGCAGTTCATGTTGTGCAGCGACTCCGGCATTACATTATTATTCGCAAAAATTATGTTTTGTATTTGCCCAATCCATTGATTGTCCTGCGGTGAGCGAAGAGTGATTGGGGGCAAATACAATAGATGGATTGTGATTTTACAGGAATTTGATCTTGAGTTTATGTCTGCCAAGTCCAAGAAATCATTGGTTTTTGCGGAATTGATCTCCGAGTTTCCCTGTGGGGAAGAGATGATCTATGACGAATCCTTTCCGGATGAACATTTGTTTCTTATCTCTTCACAGGATCCTTAGTACGGAGATATCATTGTGTATCTCCAGACTGCGAAGTTTCCCTCTACTTTTTCGAAAGATGAGCGTCGTAAGCTGCGTCACTTGGCCAAGAATTATTTGATTATTGGTGATGCTTTATAACGTCGAGGGGTTGATTCAATCCTAAGACGCTGCTTAACTCTCGAAGAAGTTGAGGCTGTGCTGAATGATTCCCACAGTGGAGCTTGTGGGGGTCATTTATCTGGGCTTGCTACAGCCCAAAAAATCTTACGTGCTGGGTACTTTTGGCCCTCGATTTTCAAAGATTGTATTGAATCGGTCAAAAAGTGTCATCCGTGTCAAGTCTATACTCGAAAAATGCACGCTCATCCAGCTCCGCTTTTTCCAGTCATTACTGTCGGTCCCTTTACAAAGTGGGGTATTGATTATACTACTTGTAACCCGCCTTCGGCTAAAGGTCACAAGTACATTATTGTAGCGGTAGACTACTTTACGAAGTGGGTCGAGGCTATGCCTACTTTTGGGAATGATGGTGAGACTGCAGCTCTTTTCCTTTTCAACCAGGTTATCACTCGTTTTGGTATTCCTAGAGAGATTGTCACTGATCATGGCAGTCATTTTCAGAATAGTATGATGGCTGAGTTGGCTCTCAAATTGGGTTTCCGGCAGGAGCATTCATCTTCGTATTATCCTCAAGCCAATGGGCAAGTGGAAGCCGTGAATAAATCCTTGAAGACAATTCTTCAAAGGACAATTGATAAAGCTAGATCCAACTGGCATATTATGCTATATCCTGCACTTTGGGCATACAGGACGTCAGTGAAAACTGCAACTGGCTTTACTCCGTTTCAGCTAGTGCACGGGGTGGAATCTGTATTTCCTATTGAATGTGAGATTCATTCTCTTAAGTTGGTTGTTAAACTTCTTCCTGACACTTCTAGTCTTGAAGAACGACTCCTTCATCTGGAACATCTCGATGAGCAGCGTCGGGATGCTGCCACGATGAATGAAGAGCATAAAAACTGAGTAAAAGTTCAGTACGATAAGGCGGTCAAACCCAGGGTTTTTTCGGAAGGTGACCTTGTTTTGGTATATGCCCAAGAAAAAGATGCCCTGGGGGCAGGAAAGTTTAAGTCTATGTGGTATGGCCCCTTTATCGTTAAGAAAGTCCTTAAGAAAGGAGCGTATACCTTGGTTGATTTCGAAGGGAACGAGTTGCCGGAGCCCCGAAATGGGCTCTATTTGAAGAAGTATTATGCCTAGGCTTTGGCCTAGCATGTTGCTTTTGTATATAGTATTTTTTGCTTTGTACATATCTGGTTGATTTTTTATCTTTGATGAGTTGGTGATGTTTTTGATCTGCTTTGGCAGGTTGTGTTGGATGTCATGAGTCATTTTGGTTTCGCCGATGGTGCTAGTAGACACACCCGGAACTTAGCTTCCGCGACTTGGGTGCTTCATTATCCATCCGGTCAGCTGTTAGTATCAAGAGGGGTCTGCATTGGTCCTGCTTCCAATAATATAGCAGAATACACTGCAGTTGTTTATCTACTCTCGGAGGCAATATCTTTGGGTGTTGATTCGTTGGTAGTTTTCTTGGACTCTCAGCTGGTGGTGTCACAGTTGAACAATACTTATCGGGTTCGTGACCCATTTTATTACGGTTGTTCTTGAGGGTACGTTTGTTACAAAGATCATTTCAATTTTTAACTTTCATTCATATTCCTCGAGCTGACAATTGGTTAGCAGACTCATTAGCTAATCAAGAAATTGATTGGCATATTAATCATTCCATACAATAAAATTTAATCATCAAAAACATCATACATTTGATACATTTATCACATCACATCAAATATCGTTGTATATATATCATCAGAGTGTTCAAAAACTTTACAAAAATTTGGATCCATAAGGTCATACAAAACATGGGCTTATTCCCCGATCATGTTCAGTCTCAAAAAAGAATATACAGTCATCTAATACATAATATCTGTCTACTCCTGAGGTCCCTGCCCAGAAGTCGTGTTCCTATAGAACGTGACCGCGGCAGCAACTCGGCGAAATAATCGTAACCAGTCTCGGGGCACTCCTACCACCTGTCTCTGGATGGCTTCCGGCAGGTCTTCCACAGGATCCATAGGTATTTGGCGGGTTAACCCCTCCAAGTTCCTTTGCACAGCCTGGAGGGTCCTATCTGAATCCACTGTATCTACTTCGCCCCTGCGACGCTTGTGGCGCGGGAAACCCTCAGGTCGCACTGGTCCAATATCTGTATCATGATCATGTTTACATTGTCAGTCATTATGAATCTAATCAAAAAACATGTTTATTTTCATTTTTTCATACATATTTGAAAAAAAATCCAAAAAAAATTATATAAGTCAAAAAATTTTGCAAACTTACCGACTGTGCCCCATGCTATGCCTGGTGGAAGAACTAGATCTGGATCTCCACGAAAGTCCATCCCGGCATAGGGATAGTCATCCACTGCGATGATTTGTTCTCCCCACCAAAGGAAGAACTCATCGTCCCAAGTGGTCCGGGGAACTTCACTTCCCCCTAATCTCTTCATCATGTCCGCCCAACGGGCAATTCTTGGGTCTCTCGGGCTACTGATGGTAGAGATAACTCTGGGTCTCAATGCTGGTATCTTCTCAAAGAAGAATGTCATCAAAATAGTACCGTACCCAAAGTGTTTGGTCTTTGCTTGGCGGATTGAGGTCAAATGTTGCTTCATGTTCAGTAATAGGGCTGTGCACCAATCATACACATGAGTCAAGCATTCTACTGCTATGCTCATTTGCGTCCTGGACGCCTGATGTAGGGAGGCAGATCCTGCCACTCTGCCAATGGTGAAAAGGAGGATTTTCATGTGCAAATCCCGTAAATCTTTAATAGCAATCTGAGTTCCAACTTTCTTGGAACCCTCTACGCAATACACGTGGACATAATCTTCCACGGTTAGCCCTCCCAGGGGCTTCCCGTGCAATTATATTGGTTCTCCCCTCCGGGAGAGTCCAGTAATAAAGTATATGTCTTCCACTTCAATGCGTACTGGCATCTGATCTATCATGAAAAAATATTGGTCTGGTTCCCAGTAATTGACGAGCATTTCTAGCAACCGAGCATTGCTTTTCATATTTGGCATTTTGAAAAATTTGAACAATCCGCAATTCCGAAGGATATTTTGCGATGCTCGATCTTGCATGACCTCTTGATCAATTGCGCTATGTTCACGCTCCCTCCATGAGATTGTCATCCTATCAAATTTCAACAAATCATCCATTAGCCACGCATTTTTTGATTCGGACCTGCGCATACGCGACTTTTTCTTTGCACAGTCGCGTGTATACGCGACTTTCCTATTACCAACCCGCGTATGCGCAAGTCCGAGTTTTTTAGCAAGGGTTTTAATGGTGAAATTCACTAAATTTTAATTTCCAAATGGACAAAATGATTTGCAAAGATGATTGAGGAGCCTACCTGAAAATTTCGGTGCGATTCGACGGTCGGTTGTTCCTGATTTGACGAAAGAAGTTTTTTGCTCCAGAGCACTTTTTTCCAAATCAACAATGCAATAATGAACCAAACATGAGGTAATTTGTCTATTTATGCCTAAAAAGTTGAAAATTTTTGCAAAAATTTGTTATGCTCATTTTTTCGATCTATCTTAAGCTGCATAACCCGGATGCTTGGAAGTGCCCAGTTTGGTATGTTTTCAGGTACATTTTGACGAATTTGAGATTTTTCCTGTTTTTGATCCATGATTACCGACTCGTCGCGGCAGGTATATGATCTTCACTGGCATATAGGTTAGGGAAATCACTTTCTGTTGCACCTTGCATACTAGCCTCCATACTGATCACTTGCCATAGGGTCGATCCCATCAAGTCATGAGTATTACACCCATTTCACTCGCCGATTATTTAAATCATGATTTGGTGGTAGAGCCTTCCTTTACATGGGCTTCCTAGTTAGTCCCTCGCTATCACTTGTTGCCCATGCTGCGTTTTATGTAGGCTCGAGAGTCCTCTTTAGTCCCGCCATGACTTATGTGTTGAAGCTTCATTCTTCTCCTTCCTCACTATCATTTTTTATGGCTTTTACCCTAGAGGCTCCCTGGTGTCGTTAAGTTGTATTACTGCATTGCATATTGGCTACTTGTTTATCCTGGCCTTTAGCCGGCTTCATTTGGACTCAGTGTTTAAGCCAACTTTTGACCTTGACTATTTGTACAAGTTAACCATTGCATGCACTTAGCTATCGTGACTTGACACCCTTTTACCCATGGATGGAACATTCCTCTGAGTATCGCTTACCAGTTTCCGCCACCTTGCATTGAGCATAGGATTGTTCCAATCCCAGGAACTAGTGCATCTGATTTTTGATACTCGTTCTATCCATTGTACCATAGCATTCTTTTATTCTTTTTCGGGCTTATTATATGAAAAAGACAAAAAAACCAAATATAACAAAAAGAGTGGGAACGGGATGTATCTTCGTTGTTTTGATGGCAGTACAGAGTCAGTTTGTCGCCCTTGAACAAAGCACATTTACTTATATATATTTCCTTCATTTGGGATGGTTTTAGTTTTGACCTAGGTTAAGCCTTTACCATGTTTCACTTGTCAGTTCTCCCCCGGTTGGTTATCTCTTCCAATCATATGGAGAGTTTGTTCTGCCTCCTGCATAACAGACTTATACAGTGTCACTTTTTACTGCCATGGTCATCACGAGTCGTGCTTTTGTTCAAGGGAAGTTTAGCCTGAGTCGGCCATTCTACGGTGTCTCTTGACTCATTATTCAGTCGGCCTTCCCGGTCTTGTCAGTATCATGTTCTATCACATCAGATGTTTTGGTCTTCTGCTCGTGCTGGTTTGAGAAGGTCCCCATTGACTTCTTGCCGGTGGGTTTGTCTCTTATCGACTACGACACATTGCTCTGAGAGAAAACCTAGAGCCACACCTTGGGCCTATTTCCATCATTGATAGGTGACCTCGTGCTCAGCATTTGATCATCATCATGGGTCTTTGACTGAGTGGTTTCCCCTGTGTTCGACGTCAGCACACATTATCACACTTGGGATTCGTGCAGTACCTGGATTTCCATTTGACCCTATCGGTGGATTTCTCGCCTCTGTGTCAGCTTTCATTATTGGTTGGTTCGGAGGGTTTCTTCCGTGCGCTAGCTTCATCTTGTGCACGTCGGAAACGTACTTCGGTTTTGGTTCCATCACTCTACTTCGTCCGATTCCTTCCAAATCTTGGCCTGCGGGTTACACTCGCGCTGGACTGATGTGGGATGCCTTAATGCCTTCCTTCCAGCGGATCTTTTCCCATCGACTCCGACTCATTGCTCTGGGAATAAGGTCTAGAGTCTTTTTGTCAGTACCTTAGGGTTTGCAGTCATCAGTGGCAGACTCTTCGCTATCGACGGTGGGGATTCATCATTGCCTCCTGATTGGTAGATTATTTCAAGTGTTCGACTTCAACTCATTCATTCGCACTTGTCAGATTGTACTGGGGCACCTTGACACTCATTATCATTATCGGTGGGTTGTCTCGCGTTGGTTAACGGTATACATCATTGACCGGTAATCCAACGATTTCTCACATGGTCAACTTCAGCTCATTTATTCCCATTGTGTAGAATTGTTCCATAGTGATCGGTGAAGACCTCGGGTTGCATCAACATTTCTCGGTTCACTTTTGACAGTCCATTCAGTTTCTGCCAGTGATGTCGTCCACTCTTATATGTTGCAGTTCAGTACAGCAGCATCCTATATGTTGGCTCCCAAGTTGCGTGATAGTACCGTTTGTTCCACCCCTTATGATTTGGTACTTGGAGATTCAGTTACTTATTTGATCAGACATCCAGTTGCAGCATCTTTGATCAGCTTTTTATATGTGATACTTGGACATTGATTCAGACTTACACTTCCGGGCCATGCTCAGATGATTCATTGTGTACTTTCAGTTCAGCTATACTTGTATACATGTTGGATCTATTCACTACTTTCTATATGATGTATTTTGGACTGAGCATGGGTATGCCCGCCTCAGCATGAGTTGACTCTCTGTTTTCTTTCATTGGTTTTTGGCAGGCTGAAATCTGGTGAAGTCCTCTCTTGTCCTTGCAAAGTTCTTTCTATGTGCATAATACATTTCGGCCATCATGTACCCCTTTTGACCTCATATATTAGGGGGCATCTGTTATAGCATCATTTCTCACTTTCATATGATTCATGATTGCTTTTATGGCTTTGGGCACCCATTCCTATAGACTTGGAAAAAATTCACTAAAAAACAGTGTTAGAATCCCCACACGCGGTTATGCCCAGACTTTTCCGCGTGTATACGCGAGTCCACATGTACTTTTCCGTGTATGCCATTAAAATCATTAAAAAATATATAAAAAATCCCTATTTTCGGGCTGGGTTGATGGTTACTCTGGTAGTTCAACCACCCCAGCACGTGGCCAACTGTTTCCAACTGTTGAAACTACTTTGAGGGAGTATAAAAGCCCCTCATGTGCATGGCCTAAGGGAGAGAGAGAAATTATTGATGTTATACTCTGTTGGTATTCCCTATCCAAGTCTGAATTCCCGTGCCTCCTGCACTTCCCAGTTCATTACAGGAAACCCTTGTTTCCTGGAGATGCTCATCTCTTTATATGTCATCTCGTATGCACCAGTTCGGAAGGAATCTTAGCGAGGCAAGGGCGGGACGGATCCGGACGACGGTCTGCTCGAAGATCGTGGAATGATTCAGGTGATCTCTCCACTCGTTATTTCTGTACATGCTATTTATAATACAGAAGTACCATCTTGTTCCCGAAATATACGTGTTAGTGTCTACTTACATATATGAGAATATTGTTATTTAAGCATTCATTATGGTTTATCTAATGTTTCATATGGATTTCACTAACATTTAGAGTAGATATATGCTGTACAACCAGTTCTTCGTGCTTGTTTCTTCTTTTCTTTTAGGTTAAGAAGGAAGGACAGTTGCTGGGGGTTTAGACCCCGCGGGATCTGCTTCAACCGTAGGACCTACGGGTAACTTCCTCGATCTACTCTATTTAGTTTTTCATGAACATGTATGGTTGTGTGATTCCTTCTTAAGTAGCATGCCCTGCTCTGTGGAGGTTTAAACCCAACAAACCTCTAGGGTGATTTTCCCCAAAACACAAACGGGCCCCAAAGGCCAAATATTGGATCCAAGAGAGCCAAGACATCCTCAAGGATCTTAAGCATAGTTTGCTGACATCTCAGAACCAGCAGAAGTTATATGCTGACAGACATCATGTTGAGAGGCATTTTGAGGAGGAGGACTTGGTGTTCCTACGATTGTAACCATACCGACAATCCACCTTGAAACAAAATGGGGTCAAAAAGTTGCAACCACAATTTTATGGAACCTACAGGGTAATCAGGAGGGTTGGAGAGGTAACTTATGAGTTGGAGCTACCACCAGGGATAAAGATCCACAACAGTTTCCATGTTTCATGCCTCGAGAGGGTGTTGGGGAAGCAAGTTACAGCAACAGTGGAGTTGCCTCTGCTTGATGATGAAGGGCATCTAGTTTTAGAACCATAGGCCATCCTGGAGAATAGGGAGAGGAAGTTTAGAAACAGAACGATCAGAGATTACTTGGTGCGTTGGAAGAGCTTGTAATATGAGTATGCCACTTGGGAGGGTGAACACATACTTAAGCATATGGCACTGAAGTTTCTTGGCGACAAACAACATTTGGGAGGGGAGGATTGCAATTTCCTTTCCTAAATTATTTTGGAACGGGATTTATTTCTACATTTTGGGGGGCAATTTTGGTGAAGACGAGGCCCATTTGATTTTTGATAGAAGACTTAGGAGTTAGAGGCGGGTTAATTCTAATTTTATTTTGCTTTTTTAATGATATGTGGGGACCACCCACATAATAAATATGCACTCCCTAAGCCAATGATTCAAAATGCATGAGAGGGAAGAAAGCTCCACGAAATTTTTAAAAGGAAGGCAACACACTTCATTTGGAATTCTTGGCTTATCGAATTTGATTTTGTTGCTCGAGTTGTTTAACTAGGTCACTTGTTGTTTAGCAAGAATTTTCCAAGCAGAGAACTCACCCTTTCTTCAGATGAATTTGAGTGCCACCCTAGAGAGGTTCATCCATTATCATCCGGAGGATATTTGTAAAGAGATGTCTAGCAATTGTATTCATTTTTCCCAGCAGTACGTATTTCTAGAGGATGCAGTAGCAGATCTACTGTGGCCATTTCAATGTTCTTCTAGAAGGCTATTACTGGGAGAAATTAGGATAAGAAGGATCAAAAGATTTTTTGGCTAATGGGTGAGTTTGAGGGCTAGAAGTGGCAATAATATTCAGGAGTGATTTTGCAGACTCCGAGGCCAGCGCAAAAGAGAGAAATTAGGCAGACGTGGGAGATAGAGTCTCAGCCATTGGGTCTATTTCTTACTGGGAGAAATAAGGGAAGCATTGGTGGAGTTTATTGCTACATTTCACGAGTGTTTGGGGGGGGGTTTTCCTAGTGGTTTGACAGACAGCGTGCTTCAGCAACTATTGGAGAGCGTAGGGATTTTGGGGGTCGATTTTGGAAGGTCAAAACCAGGAAAAACCATTTATGGGTTTTTGACAAGGACCTAAGAAATAATTTTGCGTAATTTTATAAGAACCGGAGATGGGGTTTTCAGCCATAGCTTTGCAGCGGATAGTGCAGATTTGTTGGGATAGTGCAAAGTAGCAATTGGACAGTTTCTGGGTTATCATTGCTTCGCTTGGGCATTGCTCCGCTTGCCAAAAAGGCAAGACCTGGTGCATTCCTTCCATATATTTGTACCATTGCTCCAATTTATAATAAAATGTCTCAAATTATTCCATATTTCTTATTGTTCTTGGTGTTTACTAAATTGTTTTAAAAAAATTGTGATGTAAAATTGTTATTTGTTTGCATATCACTGTTTTTCCTATTTTGGAACATTGCATTCAATAAGCTAATACTGCTAATTAATTTTGTTAAGAGGTATGTGGAATAAGGTTGCAAAGGGGAAATATATGTGGAAATGCAGAGCATTGCGAATCAAAGTTTATGTTCCTTGCTCCACACAAAACTTCTTTCTCACATGCATTTAAAAGACACTTCAATTAATATTGTATACTAAGTTTCTAATTAAAATAATTCCATGTCTATAGAAAAAATTTCTCTTTTCACCCTCGTTCTCTCATACATGCCCCGTCTTCCACCCTTCATTCCACACATTAACGGCTCCATACACCTCTTGCCTTGCACATACCCCCTCTTTCACACACCCTTCATTCCACATGTTATCACTATAAAAGAAAATTCCAAACTTGGATAGTTTGCTTTGTTCCTAGTCATGGTTTTTAGATAGGTGTGAAGTCATGTTAAGTTTTTAGGGGTTAAGTGATAGGGTTAGAGTATCATTTTCATTCATGTAATAAAGTCTAACAACCTTATTTCATACCTTGAAAGTCTCATATCATGTTTAGAAAGTCAAATTTTTAACCATTTTGAAAAAAAAATTATTAAGCCACGCAACCACGTTTTCGTAGCGCAGACAGTGTTAAAAACTGCTTTTGCGCTACGAAAACGTTGCTCATTTCGTAGCGCAAAACCATGAAATTGCATTGAGCATGCTATGAAATCGGGGATTCATAGCATGTCTTGTCAGTTATCAAATCCACCAGAATTTCGTTAATCATTCATGATTAGGTGTCAGCCACGAGTCTTTTCTCACACATGCAACCATTCATAGCCATCATAACATTCGTTTGAGTTCATTTGTCTTAAGTCATTTTCAAATTTGAAAGGGGTTGGTTTTGGTTTTATTGTCTCATGCAAGAAACACATGATGCATATCCTCTTCCGAATGGTGAGCTCATGGTAAGTAGAAACCAAAGCTTCTCTTTCATTCATCAAGCGAGGCAGTTTACTCTGAAATCAAGCGAGGGTGTTGGTTACAGGTTTGCAAAAAGCACACAGGAATTTCAAGGAAATGATGACAGAGGAAAGAAAGAATCACAAGTCATGCCACTGTTTAAGGACGGAGCCTGAAAGCATAGAGGCTCTAACCAAAGACAAATCAGTTGAGGATGCCTTCAAGAAGACAGGATGTTGGAAATTCTGTGAAAAATTGCAGGGAGGTCATAATCAAGTGACAAAGGAGTTTTCTCTTCATTTCACAGGTTCAAATACAAAATTTGGACTCTTAAACTTGACAATTTCCCCTTAAATTATATCATTAGTGACAGAGATTCCAAGGGGAGAAGAAAGATGGTTCAAAAATTTCAGGTTTGAGATGGAACCTTGTAAAAAATTTCTGAAGCCAAGGTTTGAAGAGACAGATTTAACCAAAGCAGTGCCAAGAAGCTACATCAAGAACACCTATGCCAATCTGCTCCACAACATTCAAAGGTACTTCACCTGTGAGGGAAGATGCCATAAAGTGTATTCTTATCATTTCAAACTCTTGTTGCATTTTACTGGAATGATTTCTTTGGATTTGTCTTTCTTCTTGTTTCGAAGTTTAGCTAAGATGGCGGATAAAGTGCAAATGAAAGCTTAATACTGTGAAACTTCACTTTTCCATCATGGTCTAGTTAAATTGATAGTTTTACATGAACTTCAGAGGATAAACAGAGAATGGTCTACATTTTTGTTTTTGTGTGGATTTGGGGTGGAAACAAAAGGAGCAGGTATTAGCCCTAGGGCCAAATTAAAGTCATCATCAGAAACCAGTGATCCTGCAGAGACAAGATCAAAAAGATTTGTCAAGTTAAAACCTAGAAAACAAGTGAAAGAGCCAGAGATTAAAACATCAGTGATTATTCAAGAAACCCCTCAACCTGCACAAAAGAGGACAACTAAAGTTAAGGAAACAGTACAGGAACAGTCAACCAGCAAATCAACCCAGAAAAGATTGACTAGAAGTCAAATAGCAAAGGAAAAGGGCAAAACAGTGGTTTCAGAAGAAGATCTGGGTTTAAAGGGTAGTTTGAATGATATTTTACAGGTTATTGATATTGAAGAATCTCCTTTAGTTCAGGCAGATTTTATAAGATTGGATGAAGGGAAAACTAAGAAGATCAAATCTTCCAAAAAGTTGGATTTTGATGATGAAATTTCAGAGTTTGTGTTCAAGCCTAGAAGGCCTCTAACTAGGAAATAAAAAAGGTTGCAAGGGCTGGATATAGAGTTAGATAAAGCTGGGGAATTTTCAAATTTTTATGAGGAGCCCATAGACCTCTCATCACCAATGCCTGAAGGTGACAGAAACAGAGTTTTCAACACTCAAAGAGAAAAGAGCAGTTATGAAGGAATTAAAGAAAAGTTGAGATTTGCTAATCTTGAAATTGCTAAGCTTAAGAAGAAAGCAATAACACATGTTCTTGAGAAGACAAATTTCAATAGAATAAGAGCTCTGTGGGAGGTTGAAAGAGTTTCCAAAATTGAAACAGTCATCAGTGAAGCTCAGTACTTTACTTGGACTGTCCCTGCAATCAAAGAGGCAAGATTTATGAGGATGATAAATGTTAAATTGAGGGCTACATACAAGAGACTGAAAAGGCAGATTGAAGATCTTGAAATTCAATTGACAAAGTCTAAAGGTCAGCTATAGCGGAGGTAGAACAAGAGCAGTAAGTGACAAATCCTTAATACAGTTTTCTTTTTGGGAAGGACATCACTTTTTGAAGACATTGCAAAGTTGACTTATTTTGATTGTTAAGGTCTATTAACATCAAGGAAATCATTAAAAGGCTATAAATACTCTTAAAATCTGAAGATTATGAAAAGACTGTGTAAAAAGGATATACACAGCAGTTTCGTAGCGCGCTACGAAACTACTGTAGGTGCATTTTTGAACGTATTTGTAAAAGTTTTGTGTTGAGATTGCAACAAGATGATGAGCTTAGTGAAAAGAGTCGCCTTCACTAAGTGGGCCCGCAGGCTATTTTTGGCGCAAAGTCTATTTTTAGACATGTCGATCATATTATATGAGTTGCAGGATGCTATTTGTGGATGGTTGGTCAAGTTGGAAAAATAGATGGACTTCTATTTTTAGACATATTGGGTGGAATCTATTTTTAGATTGCCAGTCTAAAAATAGATATGTCGAAAGTTATTAGCTCTTAATAATATTTGGACTATAAAAATTATCTTATTCTCTTGACACTTCGAGTTAAGTTTTAAATGCAACACGAGGTGACGGAGAGGAATTTACGCTATTCTGAGGTTTTAACGAATATTGCATGGAGGACTTCGGTTAGAACTCATGTAGTGACTGATTTTTGTGGTGGAGTTGTAGAAGTAGTTGGTGGAGTTCTGTTCAGTTTAACTGAGTTAGACATAGTTGAGCTAGTTGCATCTAGTCTAACTAATTGATACACTAGTGAGAGTGGTGTGAATTAATTATTAATTAATTCACTAATTATTAAATCATTAATCAACTAAAGAATACATCGGTTAACTGCAGTGCATGGACAGTTTCAGTGGAGACCAGTGAAGAGGTAGGTGAAAGAGCAGTGTGACTATCAGTTGTGACTATACTGGTGCATGAGTTTGCACCACACATTGATGGAGATGCCAATGAGGATTGCGCGATTAAGGCTGGAGCAATTGGATTCGAGTTCATTCGGAGCCATTCTTCAGCAGGGATTATGCAGTAGGGGCAAGCTAGTAGGTGGCAAATATCGGTGCATGGATTTGAAAGATTAGGCCTGATTAGTGTGTAGAGATTGTATTGTACTGAGAGCTTGACATGTTCAGATTTGTATGAGGATTGTTACATGATCTCTATGACATATATATTATACAGATAGTTGGGATTTTTAGCTGCAGGCTTTCCCATAAACTCCTTGTGTTAATGCGTGTGAATTTTTATGGTTTCAATGTGTGCATGAAATTGATTTAATTTCCGCATGTGATGATCAATGGTGGAATAGATTCTGTATTGTGCATGAAGTTAAAATAGTGTGTGATTAGGAGAATATTGGATATATAATGCATTAGTTATATAATTTCTACATGGTATCAGAGCATTGATCATTGGAGCAATTGCAAATTATTGAAGCGGTTGAGTTTCGTGCTGGTGGAATTCGAATTTGCAGCAGTGTTTTCTTGGTGTCGAAGTTGAGATGTCTTTCAACGGATTGCGATTGGAGTATGCCCTTGAGGGCAGCTCGAATTATATTTCATGGAAGGATAGGATGGAGGCGGTTTTGGATGATAATGGGTTGAAGGAGTTCATACATGCAGAAATTCCTAAACCTACTTCTAGCGATGCAGCCGCACTTGACGCATGGCAAAAGAAGACAGCAAAATGTCGAAGAATTCTGTTGGAAGGTGTGAAGGATCACATAGTGTCCAGCCTTCATGGTAGAGCTTCTCCATTCTTGATGTGGAAAGCTTTGACAGACTTGTTCCAAAGCAGAAGTGACCAACGGAAGTTGGCGCTTAAAGACAAGCTCATAAAAATAAAAATGGAGAAAGGCGAAAGTATACCCAAGTACCTCACGAAGTTTGTCCAGTGCAGGGATGAGTTGGGAAGTGTGGGGGTTACTGTATATGAAGAGGACTTGGTGAGCTTGGCCCTCCTTGGGCTTCCGAAGAGTTGGCATTCCTACGAGGACTTTGCCAATGGTCGGGAGAAACTGCCAGGATGGGAGCGACTTTGGTCGAATCTTGTGCAGGAGGAGATAAGGCGAGGTACCAGGGATGGATCTTCATCGAAGAATGAAGATGAAGAAAATTGCGCTTTGGCTGCCAAAGCAAGGAAAGAGAAGGGAAAGAAAAATCCTTCTCAATCCAGTGCGAAAGGCAAGAAGCGAGACTTGTCCAAGGTGAAGTGCTTTCACTGTCACCAACACGGACATTACGCCAGTAATTGTCCACAGAAGAAGAAAAATAAGCAGGCTACTAGATCTGCAGCTGGAAAGGCCTTAGCCTCACAGTTTGAGCTGGATTTTTCACTGAACGCATGCTTGGTTTCAAGTGTAATGGGATCAGTGTGGTTTCTTGACAGTGGTGTGTCTTTCCATATGACTGGAGACAAAGATTTGTTCAATGATCTGGATGAGAAGGATCTTGGAGTGCACATCGAGATGAGCGATGATGGTAAATACAGTGCGACTGGTATCGGGACCATTTCCTTTGAGAGGGAGTGTGGTAAACCTTTCATATTGAAGGATTTCATGCATGTTCCAGGATTGAAGAAGAATTTGATCTCTGTGGCGATGTTGGAAGACAAGGGCTATGATGTTGTTTTTAGCGAGGGAAAGGATTTCTTGCGCAGTAAAACAACTGGTGAAACCCGGAGGATAGGGGTTCGAGTTAAGAACCTTTATCAATTGCAGGTAGATGGTTGCACAGCTATGGAATGCAAAGCAGAAGGAGTGGTGAGCCGGGATGAGGGCAAATTGTGGCACAGGAGATTGGGCCATCTTCACCATGGTCCTTTGAAAATTTTGCAGCAGATTTCTACTGGGCTTCCCAAGGGTACACTTGCGCAGTCAGATCAGTGCAAGGGATGTATTTTGGGAAAATTTGTGAAGACCAATTTTCATGAGAAGGATAGTCATGCCACGACGATCCTTGAGAGAATTCACACAGATGTGTGTGGACCTTTCTCAGTAGCTTCGACAACAAAGCACAGGTATTATGTGATATTTGTTGATGACTTTTCTCATAAGTGTTGGATCTTCTTCATGCAGAAGAAGAGCGAGACATACTCAAATTTCTGTGAGTTCAAGGCCCTGGTTGAGAAAGATTCGGGGAAGCAGGTGAAAGCTCTAAGGAGCGATAATGGTGGTGAATTCATCTCTAGCGAATTCAAAGACTTTTGCAGTGCAGAAGGAATTTGAAGAGAACTCATAGCGCCTCATAACCCACAGCAGAATGGGGTCGCAGAGAGAAAGAACAGGAAAATTGTGGGTGCTGCATGGGCGATGTTGCATGATCAGGGCCTTCCCATTCACTTGTGAGTTGAAGCATGAAACACTGTGGTTTATGTGCAAAACCATTGTCCTCATAGAGTACTTGGCATGAGTACACCCGAAGAGGCGTTTTCTGGTAAGAAGCCTGATGATATTTCTCATTTGAATATTTTTGGCTCACCTGTTTACATTCATGTGACGAAGGATGCCAGGAAGAAGCTGGAGCTAACCGCAGAGGTTGGGATATTTGTGGGGTACACAGAAACACCCCACAACTATCATGTGTATTTTCCAGACAGTCGGAAGACTGTTGTGCGACGGGATATCAAATTTCATGAGGAGAAAGCCATGAAGGTGTCGCTTGAGAGGGAGCTACACTTGCATGCAGATGAGGAGCTATTAGTTCCTAAAGATGAGCCTCATGATGTGGATCAGCCACAAGAGGAGGTTCATAGAGTGGAAGAAACCACTCATGCAGTGCCAAACATCAAAGGGTGGAAGCGCACTACAGAAGCTAAGCGATTGAATCTTGATGTAGCGCAGAATGTAGGAGCCCCTACATCACAGTGCAGACAGAGATAGTCACCTGACCTATTTACTGGATACATGGCTCTGATGAGCAAGTGTATCGTGACAGAGCCATCCTCTTTCGAGGAAGTTGTGGAGGACCCTACATGGGTAGATGCCATGGTGGAAGAGTATGATTTGATTGTCAGAAACAGTGCATGGGAGATTGTCCCAAGGCCGGAAGGGAAATCAGTGGTAGGTTCGAGATGGATCTACAAAGTGAAGCAACCTGCTGACGGGAGCGTCGAGAAGTACAAGACAAGATTTTTTGCCTGGGGCTTCTCACATATTGATGGGATCGACTATGAAGAAACCTTTGCACCTGTCGCAAGGTATTCTTCCATATGGAGCATCATTTCTCTCTCAACGCAGATGGGTTGGCACATTCATCAGATGGATGTGAAGACTGTGTTCCTCAACGGAGTCATTGAGGAGGAGGTGTACATAGAGCAGCCTGAAGGATTCGAAATCTTCAGCAGCGAGTCGCATGTGTGCAGGCTCAAAAGAGCGTTGTATGGGCTGAAACAAGCACCTCGTGCGTGGTACACATGGATAGACAGTTATTTCACCAGACTTGGATTCACCAAGAGTGAGGCAGATCCGAACCTATACCAGATTGTGGTGGAGGGTAAGTTGTTGATCATTTTACTTTATGTAGATGATTTGATACTGGCAGGTGATGAACAATTGATACTCTAATGCAAGGCTGATCTTGCAAAGGAGATTGAGATGAAGGACTTGGGCCTCCTTCATTATTTCCTGGGATTGGAAATTTGGCAGCGGAAGGGTGGAATATTTGTGTCTCAAGGCAAGTATGCCCAGGAGATACTGGAGAAGTTTAACATGCAAGGCTGCAAGCCTATCGAGACTCCTCTTCCTGGTGGTTGGAGGAAAGAGGATGCTACATCGGCAGAGATAGTGGATGCCACTGTTTATCGACAGTTGGTTGGTTCACTCATGTATTTGGTCAATACACGACCGAACATATGCTATGCAGTTAACCAGCTTTCACAAGCTATGGTTAAGCCTACCAAGCTCTTTTGGAAGGCGGGCAAGCATGTTCTGAGGTATCTCATAGACACATCGGGATCTGGACTATGGTACAGACAGTCAGATGAGGTGAAGCTGCATGGCTTCACGGATGCAAATTGGGCAGGGAGCCCAAAGGACAAAAAGAGCACATCTGGAGGGATTTTCAGTATCAGGTCGACCGCAGTTTCTTGGTACAGCAGGAAACAGAGATCCATGGCACTCATTTCAGCGGAGGCCGAGTACATGGCAGCAAGTTTGGCTGCATGCGAGGCTATATGGATGAGGAAGATCCTGGTCGAGTTGTTCGGTTCACACTTAGATCCTACTGTGATATATTGTGATAATCAGAGTTGCATTAAACTCTCGGTTAATCCAATATTTCATGATAGATCTAAACATATTGACATCCGGTACCATCATATCAGAGATTGTGTGCAGCGGAAGATCATGTTACTTTCTTACATTCCTACGGAGGATCAGGATGCTGATATTCTGACGAAGGTGCTCACCAGGAGAAAATTAGAATACCATAGAGGCAGGATCGGGGTGGCAAATAATCCCTATATTGTTGAGAGGGAGTGTTGAGATTGCAACAAGATGATGAGCTTAGTGAAAAGAGTCGCCTTCACTAAGTGGGCCCGCAGGCTATTTTTGGCGCAAAGTCTATTTTTAGACATGTCAATCATATTCTATGAGTTACAGGATGTTATTTGTGGATGGTTGGTCAAGTTGGAAAAATAGATGGACTTCTATTTTTAGACATATTGGGCGGAATCTATTTTTATATTTTCAGTCTAAAAATAGATATGTCGAATATTATTAACTCTTAATAATATTTGGACTCTAAACATTATCTTATTCTCTTGGAGCACTTCAATTAAGTGCACAGATATAGCACAGGAGCTGACAGAAGGAATTACACTATTCCTAAGGGTTTACTAGAGCTATTGCATGGATGAATTCAGTTAGAACTCATGTGACAGAGTTTGGTGGAGTTGTAGAAGTAGTTGGTGGAGTTGTGTTTAGTTTAACTCAGTTAGACACAGTTGAGCTAGTTGTATCTAGTCTAACTGATTGATACACTAGTGAGAGTGGTGTGAATTGATTATTAATTAATTCACTAAATATTAACTCATTAATCAACTAAAGAATACATCAGTTAACTACAGTGCATGGACAGTTTCAGTGGAGACCAGTGGAGAGGTAGGTGAAAGAGCAAGTGTGACTATCAGTTGTGACTATAGTGATGCATGGTTTGCATCCAACACGCAATGGAGATGCCAATGAGGATTTCGCAGTGCAAGCTAGGTGGATTCGAGTTCATTCAGAGCCATTCTTCAACAAAGATTGCGCAGTAGAGGCAGGCTAGCAGGTGGCAGAGATCGGTGCATGGATTTGCTAGATCGGACCTGATTAGTGTGTAGCAATTGTATTGTACTGAGAGCTTGACATGTTCAACTTTGTATGAGGACTATTACATGATCTCTATGACATATATTATATACAGATATTTGGGGTTTTTAGCTTCAGGCTTTCCCGTAAAATCACTGTGTTAATGTGTGTGAATTTTTATGGTTTCATGTGTGCATTGCAATTGTGTTAATTTCTGCATGTGATGATCAAAGGTGGAATAGATTTTGTATTGTGCATGAAGTCAAATAGTGTATGATCAGGAGAATCTTAGATATATAACGCATTAGTTATATAATTTCTACATTTTGAGAGGTAAAAAAGCTTGGTTTCCGAATTCTGTTGCTGCTAGTGGTTAGAAATGGTTCACAAATGAAAGTCCAGGTCTCAAGGCAAAAGAAAGTGGATGGTTGAGAGATGTTTACAAAGATACAAATTCTGCGCTACGAAAATTGCTGCTCATTTCGTAGTGCAACCATACCATCTCTCCTTATACTTTTCAAATGCTTAGCTTTATGTACAGGTGGAAAGACATGGTTCCATAGAAATAATAACACATGTTACTTATCTTAAAAAGTCAACATTAACAGCAAAAAGGGTTCGAAGATCATCAAAGAAGGAAAAGGCTAAATTATAGGAAACATGTCCCCTATTTTGTAGGGCAAAGAAGACATGAACCAGCATGATAGCATAACAAGATTGCAGGCATCATCAAGGTCGAAAATATGGAGGAACAACTGTCAGAGATATTATTTAAGTTCTAAATAAGGTTGTTTAGATATAATAAGGAGTTTTACTCCTATTTGTATTAGGACTCCTAGAAGAGACAATTAACTATCAGATGTAATTAATAGTTTGTTTTAGGAGCAAATAGGTGTCAATCTAAGAAATTAGAATTCTCTTCATGATGGATAAGGGAATCCAAGATTGTAATGATGACTCTATAAGAGACATGAGGTCGAATTGCTAAAGGTTGGAAATTTTCATTAACAAGGAAACTATTGTTATTATAGCAAACTGTGTGTTTTCATCTTAATACAGATATTGGCTTTACTACTCAGGATTCAGAAAGATTTTTTGGTGTTTGATCTTCCTATGGCTTTTTTCATCTACCTATTTGCAGTGGTATGAACATGTGTTACTTAGAATTCATTGGAAAAGGCTCTAACTTCCTTCATATGTTTGTAAAATGTGTTTTATTCACTGTGTCACTGTTTTGCTAATACATCTAAAACTCTAAAATGCGCTGACTTCCATGTTAAGCTAATTTTGATGTTTTGTTGAAACATACCTTGAATCCATAGCCCAATAGATGTTTGTTGATCAGTAATTCAACCAGTTATACACTTTTATCCAATTTATTCCTAGAGTTAGTCATCTAATCCTTAATTCAAATTCTTAAACCTATTGAGAGAGCCCTCTCAGGTTGAGGAGGCTAAGCCTCAACTAAAAGTCTGGTTTGAAATAGTTACACTAAGGTAGTCTAATCAGTAGCCTATCAGATCCTATTTTGGTGATAACACCACACACATTAACAGCTCCATACACTTGTTCTCCTGCACAACTCAATCTTAAAAAAAAAAAAGGTTTAAAATGAAATAAGAGTTAAACGCACTAAGAGTCTTTGTGTTCTTTTTAATGTCAATGTCAATGTCTATGTTTCTCCTTCCACGCCTCTGTGCACATTCCCCTCCACATACTTTTTTTAATCAAAATATTAAATTTTTAACTTTACCATTGCCTGCACCTCTACCCTCCACATAATGAAAGCTTCCTTCACATATTTGCTAAGCTCTTCCACCCCCCTCGCTTATGTAAGTGAAATGCAACCTCGCCAGCCCTGGCATCATTGGGTAGAGTACAAGTAGTGTTATACATAACAATGTCATTGTCAAAACACTCACTAATGGAATTGCCACTTAAAAAATTAGTCTTTTTTTATTTTAAAATGATTTGTCAGACACTGAAAAATACCGAAAATAAATCGCCCTCCACCAAGGGAATTATGTCACATCAAGGCTCACCCAGCCAATGGAAAATTAGAAACAATATTTCCAGAAATTAGAAAATTATTTTTGAATTTATGTGTATATATAAATATTCATAATTTCCCGAAAGTTTGGTTAAAGTTACAAAAACTCAGCAAAATAATTGAAAATCAATGGACCACAAAGCGAGTGTTATAGTCCCTAGTGATGCAGAGAATAGAAATCATAATGTTATGCCCATTACAATTTTAAATAGTTGTAGCTCTTGTTATCACTTAGAAAAAACCCTAACTGTAAAGGGAAAAAACTAAGGTAACCTCTAACCACTTTGGATTGAAAGACAAACCTTCAATCAGAAGAGGGGTCTCCCCTTAAAACTTTACCACTCACTGTCACTTTAAGAGTAGGTCATTAAACTCACTAGTCAGATTTAATGTGCAAGATGAAATTGATTTGGAAAGAAAAGAACCAAGGTCATTGGGCATGGAGTCTGGTTTAAAGAATGCTAACCACAGGGTACATAAACAACTCTTAACAGGGGCAAGATAGGTTATAACTTCTTTGACAAGTCACCATCAAGATGTGGAGATGGAAAACATAAAATAAATATCACAATAGAGCAATAAGAATTATGTTATAAATATTTTAAGTAGAAATCCTGGAAAGCATTTGGATAACATAAATCAGAACATTCATAAGGAATTCTAGTTCATAACGTTTTATCCAAAGTACTGAATACTTAATTATCAAGATATTTAGCATAAGAAGAAACTAAATATCATGGGAAAAACAAACAGGAAGTTATACACACATGAATCTCTGCAAAATTGTACATGTAACATTGCATATAGCAATATAATGACATATGAAACCACACGCAATCTTTCTTCTTCAAAAATTTCCAACCCCTGTTACATTACATAGCCTTGCTTAAATAGTAAAAATAATATCCCAAATTTTTTTTATCATTCTAGAAACAGAATCAAATAATAAATTAAAATTAAACGAAATCTAGAATTAGTTGCAAAAAATTCTTGAATGGGAGTTGATTCTTCACCAAAATTGTGCATTTGAATACGGAAGTGTGGATTTGATTGTCATGTGTTGATTTAATGCCCAAGTCGAATTTGATGAAGTGGCTCTCAAACTAAAAGTTGATTAGGTGTTTTTCTAAATGTAGAAAAAACTTAATTCTAGCAAATTTCTGAAAAATAAGATCCAAATATTCCTTTGTATCTCTCAAACTGATGCAGGGATCTTGCTAGAAAGAAAATCCTAGCACGTAAAAACTCATTGCTCGCCCAATTATTAAAATGCTCAAATTTTCTTCAAATAAAATCATGGAAATATGCAGCTCAAAATTTACATAAAGGAGAAAGAGCTATTCAAAACAACTACAGATATAAAATATAAAATTTCTCTGGCCAAATATTACATTGGGCAACCTCTTGGCCCTTGGCCCTTCAAACCACTCTTCACTCTTCCTGTACTCCTCACTCACTTAACTCTTGTTTTTCCTCACAAAAACACTCCTATTTATACATAAATAATGTATTTATTTCACCCCACAAATTTCTCCACCCAATCCTCAACTAAATCTAATTTAAATTCATTTTAGGTGTGGACTCAACAAAGTCCCGTACATAGAATTCCTATTCCCTAAATTTGCTACCTAATCCTATTTCGCTCATATCCTTTTAATTATTAAAAGAATATATACAAAAATCCTCACATTTATAATTTCTCTCCTAATTTACTTAAAAATAACAATTTAATTAATAAAATAATTACAATGTCTCACCCCCCTTATTTCAGACTCCCAAGGTTGAAATTAATCATGATCGTCTAATCATGTGTTCGAATCTTCGTCTGCCTGGATCACATATCTTGTGCAGCAACTTTCCATTTTCCGTTGCTTCTATTTGTTGTTCTTCTCCAAGTCTCCACACTTTATGCTGCATCGCCCCACTGGCTATGCTTTCACAATCTTTTGTTGTCTTCCTCTTGCTGCTTCTTCTTCGTTTTACTACTACTGACTTCTTCTAGGATACTTTCATCATTATCCTCCTTATCAGTTCAATTTCTCGGTCTAATAGATTTTCTCCAGCATCTATAATAAAACCTGTACTCACAAAACAATTATTAAAATCAAAAACATAAGGCTTCAATGTCTCTTTCTCTGCTGGAAACATTTCAGTATGCTGCTCGGAAATTTCTTCTTCCATCAGCACATCAGTATGCTGACTTAAATCCTCCATGAGACTATCAGGTAGTCCCTCCTCCACATCATTTGTTTGAAAAATGTTTCCCTGTTCTGGTTCACAAAAATGAACTTCTTCGATTTGCTGAATCATTTCTACATCCTTACTCCTTGTTTCCTAATTATTATTCAGAACAATTTCTTTGTCTTTCTCTTTCTGCAACTCACCCTGAGTATAGATCCTCTGTTTTTCCAACTCTCTTCTCTGAAGATCTAACTTCCGATATAACTGAACAATCTCAACTAGGGTAGAACTTGGAAATTTTACACAACTTTCCATACCTTCATTTGTTGTTGACCAATCATCAGATGGTCCTTCTTCCTCTGCTTCAATATTATGCTGAATATTTCCATGAGACCCCTCTGTCTTCATTTCTTTCTGAGATCTGACTATCTCAACATCATTCTGAACAGATTTCAAATTCAACTCTTCTTCTTTAACAAACTTCAAAGTTTGTTCAACACCCTGTGATGTACCTGCAATCACACACAAATCATTAGTCTTAAATACATAAGACCTTATGGTCTCACTTGATGCTTTAGTCAACATCTCTCTTTGCCGCTCTGAATCCTTCACTTGATTCAATTCCTCTGTAGGTTTCTCCTCTGTCACATTAACACTTTTAGGAAACAATGAACTACACTCTGGCTCACATATCAAATCTGTATTTAAACTCAGTAGTTCTTCCTTTAATCGAGCATTCACTCTATGCTCCCACATCACTTGCAATCTATGCCATGTGACTTTCCTCTTCATACTCCATCCACATCTCTGGTCTACTTAACCTCTCTGTAACATTTCCATCAACAACTCGAGACGAAAATTTATGTCATCTCTCTCTCTGTCAATCTGCTCTTGACTCATTCTCATGCCATTTGACTTGGCATCTTCCTTCTCATTTCCTCTACTGTGGTCTTCTTCACAACCTCTGTAATGACCTTCAATAGTCATATTTCTCTCGATCTTCATGAGTTCCTCCTTCATCATGAGTTGTACTAAAACCTCTGCAACAGTAGTCTTCCCTGCTGCCACTTACCTCACCAATCCTCTCTCTGGACTTGGTCTTTGGCAAGTATCGGTTCTCTATTCTCTGGAACCTCTTCGAGCATCTCTCTGATCTCTCTAGGCTTCAACTCACCTGCACAAAATTGTCCTTCTTAGCCAATCTCTGTTGGAATTCTTCAAGGTTCTACCCACACTTTGCTTTCATTCAGAAACTATTACTAGTCTCTTTCATCAGCACTGTTAAAACTGTGATCTTTGTTTGTTGAGATTTCCATCAACTATCTGCAACCTGAATTCTGCAAATATTATCTTCAAAACCAGAGTTAAAATAAAACATATCAACGCACCTTCAAGATCTCTGTGTGATCTTGTTTCATCTCTCATATGCACTGTATATCCATGTGCGATCATCTTTCAAACTCAAAGTCCGATCTCTTTTTAATTCTCCATCAAATATACATTCTCTGTAATTCTCAAAAAAACTGAATCTTCAAAAAGAATTATTTCCATTCACCCAACTCCACACAAATTTTATTCACGCACATGTCAAACCCGGCACATTATGATGTAGGAAAATTAAATAGTCCTACACTTTCACTTTTAGTTCAACAAAAAAATATGGGCTTATTTTCTTCACAAAGGTAGAATTGATTTAATACTTGATGACAATTCTACAAGCTCTTCTTTAAGCTATCCATAATTGTGTATATTGCAATTCTCACCATACTTATCAATTCAAAACAAAGTAATGAACTCTTACCCGGAAATTTAGTTACATCTCTTACGTTGGTTCATACAGTTTCACATATCCATTCAATAAATGCGCAACCCTTAACTCACAACTCAGAGACTTAAATGGATGGCTATTTACCATACAAACATATCAACCAAATTAATTTTGAATCAAAAATATAAAGCAGCTTCAACCTTCATAGTCACATCCATGTAATTCGTTCAACTTCGACCGCATGCATACAAATGAGGATCTTTGCTTGTTTCCTGTGCTCTCCGCTGTGTTACGTAGCTTTGTTTCCCTCCCAATGCATTCCAAAATGTTGTTGGCTCTGTTCCTTCCTTCACATCTTTCAAGAGAGTGCCCGGTTTAAGAAACTCAGCAATTCTGGCAACTGAGTGTTGTTGCTCCAACGTGCTAGAGTTTCCATGCCAAGAAAAGAGTGATGTCCCAGTTTACAGTAAAAAGCAGTCACAAGAATTTAAAGACTCTGCCACCGGATCGACTTGAATTGCTTTACTATTGTGAGGCATATTTCATTTCAACCTTCGGCAATATCATTTGACCTGCATATATATCATGTCAACGTTTATTGCAATTACAACCTGCGGGATGTAACACATCAAACTTCATAATGCAATCAGTTTTGCGTAGCTTCTCAACGCATTTAAAACCATTTTAATCCATATTTAATTTCGACCTTTGGCAATGTATCATTTAACCAATCGACTCGGCATTTGACATCGTTGTTGTCACGATTTTGAGCGCAGAACATTCAACCAAGCTGTGGTCCCTTACGCTGTCAATATCGTCTTCTGTCAACACCGTCTTAACAACCAAAGCCATGTCTTCTCCGAACAATAGCGAAATCAAACACGAACTTAAAAGCAACGTAAAGAGAGTATATATTCAAGCATCCCGGTGTATAGCAAAAGCAAACATGAACTATCTTGAAATTTCAAGGTGTATTCTCCACGTCGATACAACCAGCGATCATCAATGTAAGGCTCTGTTGGTAATTAAGATATTCCAATGGCCAAATTGGTCTGAAAATGGATGCAATTTCACCCAAACCAAATTCTACACACGCGTTCCTGTGATCAAAAACCATATACAGCATACATAATTTCAAATTCAAACAGGTATCTTTCCCTCGCTTTGATACCAAATGATGCAGGGATCCTGCTAGAAAGAAAATCCTAGCATATAAAAACTCACTGCTCGGCCAATTATAAAAATGCTCAAATTTTCTTCAAATAAAATCATGAAAATATGCACCTCAAAATTTACATAAAGTAGAAAGAGCTATTCAAAACAACTACAGATATAAAATATAAAATTTCTCTGGCCAAATATTACATTAGGCGGCCTCTTGGCCCTTGGCCCTTCAAACCACTCTTCACTCTTCCTGTACTCCTCACTCACTTAGCTCTTGTTTTTCCTCACAAAAACACTCATATTCATACATAAATAATGTATTTATTTCACCCCACAAATTTCTCCACCCAATCCTCAACTAAATCTAATTTAAATTCATTTTAGGTGTGGACTCAACAAAGTCTCGTACATAGAATTCATACTCCCTAAATTTGCTACCTAATCTTATTTCACTCATATCCTTTTAATTATTAAAAGAATATATACAAAAATCCTCACATTTATAATTTCTCTCCTAATTTATTTAAAAATAACAATTTAATTAATAAAATAATTAAAATGTCTCACCCCCCTTATTTCATAATTAAATAATGAAAATTGGCCTTGATAATGCCACATCACAAACTGTAACACGTACGTACAAATGGCATTCATAATAAAAACCTCTTTTGTTTTCAAAAATCCATTTCCATCTTTTTAGAGATTGCCCCTAAAATTATTGTTTTCTACAAAGAAAAACAAAAAAAAACAAAAATAGAGTTTGGTCAAATAAAAACAGAGCATGCTTTGACATCTTTTTTTTAATTGTTGAGTTTGTGTCATTATGTTTTGAAATAATAACCTCGCCATGAAGCTCATGTCAAATTCACCAAGATAAAAGTCAACTAATTGATCGGTACCACATGTCGTTTGATGATAAGTTGTTGACGCTTAATTAAGTACCCACTCCTTTTTTGATGTGTGATCATTCAATGCTTTAGTCTTTTAAAAATTTAAATTTTTAAATCCAATTTGACAATCCAATCGTCAACACTTATAGTTTATTGTTTCAAATTCAATTTAGCACTGCTAATCTTAGTACATTATTCATCATTTTCAAATTAGCGCTGACAATTCAATTGTCAACGCCTTTTTTCATCATTTTCAAATTATTGTTGACAATCCATTGTCAACCCCTTAAAATTTTTTGAATAATAGAAAAATAAAATGTTAAACTTAATACCCTGAATCTTAACTAAGATAACAGCTCTGATAGTAAGTTTCAATTTATATCAAGAATGTAAGAGAGAAGTATTTAGCTATATTTTGCATTAGCCCATGGATATTTTGTCATTTCAATGTAAAGACGTCGGATGTACTATCGATCGAATCATCATTGTACAAGTGCTTCTAGTATTTGATTATTTCGAATATATTAAAAAGCATATTATCCTCAATTGAGGGTGAAATTTTTATTTTTATTTCATTTCTATAATTTTTTGATATTTCAAAGTTTGGTGTTTGTGTTTTCCTTTACATGATTATATCTATTTCAAGTTTGCCTTTTTAAATTTAAAATAAATTATTTAGGTTAAACATCGGCACATTTTAAATTTAAATTCTATTTGTTAATTGCTGAAACTTTTATTCGAAACCTCGATAACAATAACATGGAAAACAATTTCATAAAAGCGAATGTTAAGATAATTTGATATTGGAATTTATTATATAGGAATGTTAAGTTGATTGATATTTATTAGGTAAATAAAGATAATTTTATTTTGTAAATTTGGTAAAATTATATTTTCTTTATGTCTAACATATTGGCTTAATCAAGGTAGGAAATTGAACCAATAACTTTATATCAAAAGTGCTTTAACATAGCACCTAATTATCATCTATCCAAGATCTTGTGGACATGTAAATAATGATTATGGAATGTAAAGTAAGTTTACTCATCTTTACTATAATAATTTTAATAATATAATTGAATGAATATAAAGTTTATTTCTCCAAATGCGGATGTTAACTAGAATGGATGGGACGTCCGTCCCATGGAGACTCCCGATGGCGTTTGTGTGGGGTGGCCATATGGCCACCTACAATAACATTAATTCCTCATTTATTATGGCCAGCCTGCTCTCCATTAACGGCTTCACCATGCTCCTCCGCCATTTTGTTCCGCCTACTTGGTCTTCAATGGAGTTCACTCACTATCACTCGACTCATTTTCACTCTGCTTATAGCTCTCCCACCCCGCAGAGAAGCTTTTGTCCTCCTACCTGTGCAGAGCCAAGCGCTCAAACGCACACTGGGCGACGTTGTAAGCTTCTTTGTTGCCTCGAGACTATGCCGGACTGTCATTTTTCTCAAAGTGAATTTTGTTGCATGAAATCTCGGCCCTGTGTTCAATTTGTTGTGTCCTTCTTGTCAGCCCGGCGTTTCTCTCATCCATGTCTCAGTCGGCATTGTCAACTCACCTCCATATCCATGCCTCGGCTCCGTCAAAGAATGAGGTGCCGCCATGGTAGTAGCAGGGGTCGAGCTACCCGCACTTGGCCATCCACCAGCACTGACTCCTCCTCTGAGGACGTCTCTTGGGGCCAATACCAGGAAACCAAAAGCCAAAGAGGTAGGGCTAGCCAGGCGGGGCATGCGCATTTCGCGCAAGGCTCTCCGCCTCCCCATGTCGTGTCTCCTCCGCAGCCAATCACCCATTTCGTCGTCTCCCCTGACTCCCTTCCGTCTGCTCACTTGCCCCTCCGCCAATCCTCTCAAAGAGCGGAATTTCGCTTTGAGTGCTCCTTGGACAGGCCTGTAATCACTGCCTATGTCACCGTCACCCTTAGGGAGGAAGCTGCTAGCCCCAACCCCTCCTTTGCCCCAGGTTTTCAGTCCCCTCCGGACAAAGACACAGTGAAGGACTCAAGGGTGCCGCTAGAGATAGCTCGAGCCGACAAGAACAAGGAACAGACGCATGAGGTCGCTGACAAAGCTACCTGTGCACCCATTGAAGGTGATGACTGCAGCAGCGACGAGTACAAGTGCCGCATCGTGGAGAAACCTCCTCCTGCTCATAACAAGTGAACACAGCAACCTATGGCGGACCTCGGTACTGAAGCCCAAGTTTCTTGGGTTGATTTTTGTTTATCTATTAAATTCTCTTCTGCTGAAAGAGTTGAATGCAATTTTTAAATGTCTACTTTTTTCAAACGATCTGAACACAATGTCGGTTTCCCCTACGTGGGCGGCAAGACAAGTTCCTAAGGGACTGGTTTCCCCCTGGAGGGCAGTCCATAACTACGCATTTCATGACTATCAAGCCCAGCTTTCAGGCTCACACAGCTGAAACTGTGGCAGTTTTGTACTATTATGTTACATAAATAGAATTAGACTTATTCAGAGAAAAAAATCAATTAATTAATTAATTAAATTAAATTAAATAAATTAAAATATATATATATATATATATATATATATATATATATATATATATATATATATAAAGTTTATTTTAGTTTGTTTTTTTGAGAATGAATTGAACTATTAAGTTTTCTAATCTCTCGATGTTATTGAAAGACTATAAACATATGAAAGTGTTTTAAATGTTACGTTATGTAATTTAAGGTTCGGTTACTATCATCTTTTTTTTAGAGGAAAAAAACATCAGTCATATATTGTAATATAGCGTCCAAGACATACATTAGATATTGATAAAAAAATCTAGCTACATAATGGAGATATAAAAGTTATCGTCCACATATAAGCAAAATGTCCCAATAAACCATGTCTCTACAACCCAGTATATAAAGTACCCTCAAAACATTACATTATATTAATTAATCCAAAACAGAGTTGTTTATATTCACCATAAAGTGACCAATCCTCAGCCTATGGGAAAGGAAGCATGCCCTCGTCCTTGGATATGTCATCCTCAATGTATCTATATCTCAAGACTGCTACAACAACATTAAAACCTTACTTAGATAGTGCATCCACCACCATATTTGATTCCCGGAAGATGTGTTGGAAAGTAATAGATTGGAATGACATTTTTAGATTTTTAATACAATCCAACCAGCAACAAAGGTTTGGGGGCGCAAAATTGGAGAGCCCTTGTATGCCATCAATGAGAGCCTTTAAGTCTCCATATATGTGAATGTGATCCAGTTGCACCTTCTTGGCAAACCAAAGCAGTCCCCAGAGTGCCAAAATTTCAGATTTAGTTTTGGTACCGGGTCCACCATGCCAAGATAATTTGGATTGTGTCCATGTGCTAATTCTTAGCCATGCCCCACAGCCACAGATTCCACCATGTGCAGCTCCATCAAACAAACTTGCGGGAAACTATATGTGTAGGGAATTAATTCGCACATGATATCCTTTGATGGTCGGAGAGCTCCCCACCTGTGTGCCCATCCATGTCCTGATGTATCTATTTCTCAAGACTGCTACAACAACATTAAAACCTTCCTTAGATAGTGCATCCACCACCATATTTGATTCTCGAAATATGTGTTGGAAAGTAATAAACGAGAATGACATTTTTAGATTTTTAATACAATCCAACCAGCAACAAAGGTTTGGGGGCGCAAAATTGGAGAGCCCTTGTATGCCACCAATGAGAGTCTTTAAGTCTCCATATATGTGAATGTGATCCAGTTGTACCTTCTTGGCAAACCAAAGCAGTCCCTAGAGTGCCAAAATTTCAGATTTGGTTTTGGTACCGAGTCCACCATGCCAAGATAATTTGGATTGTGTCCATGTGCTAACTCTGAGCCATGCCCCACAGCCACAGATTCCAGCATGTGCAGCTCCATCAAACAAACTTGCAGGAAACTATATGTGTGGGGAATTAATTCGCACATGATATCCTTTGATGGTCGGAGAGTTCCCCCCTGTGTGCCCATCCATGTCCCGATGTTGTAACAGATTTTGTGTACATTAATGGGAATACCCTCAAATATGCAATAGTTTCTCGCTCACGAAATTTCCGAGAACATGAATAATGGAATAGTCTTATGTTGTCACCCCCTCAATACCCACCGTCTAACACATTGTTCTACCAAGAGGAATTGTCTACATGGAAGATTATGCAACTGCAAAACCCGAAGCCATACCTGCGAGGTTACAATACATTGCAAGAAAATATGTTGTCGTGTTTCCATTGATTCTTGGCATAGTGGACACCATCTCACACCTTGGTATCCCCCTTGCACAAGTTATCTCAGGTCATGATTTTGTTATGCTAGGCCAGTGAAATGAAAAAGAATTATCTTCAAGTGCACCCTACATTTCCACACCTTCTGAAACCAACAAGTGTTATAGTTAATGAGAAATATGAGCAAATTATGTACTTGTATACATCTGCGACTACCACAGATCCCTGGTGTAGTTTCCCAGGCTAGGTGAGAATGTCTCCCTTCTCGTTCCTTCATAGACTCACTTGTCTAAGTCCTTGTAAAAAACAATGTCAATCTATCGCGTGTGGACCCTCCAAGTCATTTTTCGCTGCCTCTTTCCAGATTGGATATTGACCGCTCCATTGTTTTATAACCTGGTCCAAAAAAATGTAACCCCTGGCATGTAGTAAATCTATGGTGTTCAGGTAGTAAGTAGAACTAACACCAATCACTTCATCTATTCCAATTAAAATTTGATTCCCTTTGCCAAAAGACCATCGGAGCATCTGCATAAACCAACTTTTCACCTTGTGAAAACTCAACCAAATTTTTGATCTTGTTCTGATGCCTATATTGCCTCTTCTGTATCAATCAATGATGTTCTTCCTCTTCAGATATTCACTTTAATGATATCCTGTCATAGACCCTTTCCATATAGAGCCCTCCAGAGAGACTTTATCGAAAGTGCCCACCCGAAAATTTTCATATCCAATATACCCGACCTCCAAACTCGTTCGGTTGAGTGATCACTTCCCAACTTATCAAATGATAATTATGGACCTCACCAGTGCGAGACTAGAGGAAATAGGTGAGAATAGCGGAATCTTCGAGGTGATAGACGTCAGAAGTGCAGACAAATGCGTCCAGTGTACTAAAATTTGTTACAGAATAACCTAAATGAGAATATATCTCCCCCCTAACGATAGCCACCTGTGAGTCCATCCATTCAATCTATACTGAAATTTGTCCAATAGCCCAAGTCCAATCTATAGTCCTATAATTATTTGGCTTTAATCTATAGCCCGAGTAGATGAATCCATCTACCAGTGGTTTGGTCTCAACCCTAAAAATTAATGCTCTAAAACCAATCTCCTCCTTATCTCCATTTGAAAAAAGAAGAATCGACTTCCTACCATTGGCCACCAACCCAAATGCCTCCCCATATTGCATAAAAATATAGCGAAGTACAATACATTGAGACTGAGAGACCGTATCAAAAGCGAGGATATCATCAACAAAAAACAAGTGGGAAATGGTTACTTTGTTAGCCAATCTAAGACCTTTGAAAGTATCCAATGACTTAGCCGCACTAATCTTCAAACTAAGACCATCCATGACTAGTATGACGAGCAAGGTGAAAGAAAGCAACCCTGTCTCAATTCCCTGCCCACCCAAAGAAACTCTAAAGATATCCACTTATCAAAACAACAAAGCTAACTGTGGGAGCACATGCCATGATTCACTCCACATTATGCATTGCAAGCCCAATTTTAGTTAAAGTAAGGCGTGAGAAAGTCCACTCAACACAACCATAAGCCTTCTATAAATCAACTTTCATAACCACATCCTCTAGCTTCTTAGAGTGAATGGAATGGATGCATTCCTGAGTCGTGGCGATGGCATTGTAAATAAAGCAATTATGGAGGAAACCAAATTGTTCGCGAGAAATGCCTTCAGAGAGGGTATTCTTAATACACTCCACAATAACCTTGGAGATCAATTTATAAGTAATGTTATGGAGCGAAATTGGCCTAAAATCCAAGAAAGAATGAGTGCTAGTAGAGATAAGAGCAAGAAAAGTAGAGTTTATGGCACCGATAATATGACCAGTTGACACAATGTAATAGTGTATTTACATTTCCAAATGCATTTCCTATCATTAATGGTGTAAATTAGCTTATTAGCTACAATAGTTCCATCAACACATGTGCACTCTAGTTCCTTTATGCTAGTAAAAAAACTACAAACTTGTAAAATAGCTCTAAATGCAAAGTTTGGCAATTTAAGATTTGCCAACCATGAAATGTCCACAATGTAATAGTGCCTCTCTCAACAAGTGCCTTTACTTTTCCAAATGCACTTCTAACATAAATGTTGTACGTTGTCTCATTAGCTCAAAGAGCTACATGAGCGCATGGAAAACTTGTCTAAATACATTGGTTGATCTCCTTGTTTTATTTGGGGCTTTCATGTTTCCTCTACATTTATCCAAATAGAACTTTGGAAGAACGTAGAGAACAAATTGTTCCATCTTCCTTTAATTATATCATTTTAGTTCCATACAAAATAGTGTCATACTTTTCAAAAACTTCTTGTATTATTTCCAACAAGGAGTTTGCAAATGCCACAAAATCTATACTACAAAGTTGCAACAAATCAATTAGTGGTTCCATTATGGAAAGAAAACTTAACCCACCAAGCCTCGTCAAGAATGATACTTCCAATGCAAAATGTTTTTTTGGTAATATGTTACCTCTATGTTTGCAACCATGGATTAGTCACCATAGAACACAATGCCCTTGCATTTCATGTGTCAAATAAATGCACACTGAAATGCTTATATGATTTCTCAAACCTTTCCGACATAAAAATTACCCATCTTTTCAATTTTAACCACATGCAAGCTCCAAAATATATAGTAATACCTAACCCTAATGATAATACCAATAACCCTTGCATGAATGTTCAATATGTATAATAACTTGCAGATATTACAAGGACACGAGATTTAAATTGCTTCTATAATTTTTTCAACAATCTTCTACTTCCCAAAATTGTTTATTTTGACAAGTAAGACCATACACAAAACACTACTACAATATTTACCAATGGCCTATTAACCATATCAACACAATCATTTTAAATAATGAACAATCTACTAAAACTCGAACCGAAATACATTGATTCCAACAACCCCCACCGTGAACTTCTGCGATAGAAAGTCAATGCATACTTTCATCAAGTTCAACCCTTTATAACCGGTAGGCATTTCATTTACCACCCTAAACATGCCTTACCGACTTGGAGAGTGAATCCAGGTAAAGGTATTCCACATAAATCTAGGACATAAATCTAGGACCTAAATAACTCTATTCTGGATCTCTTCCTCTCAACCATGAACACTTTTGGTAAGGCTGCAATCTTCAACCTCTTACAAACATCTTCCACAATTAAGGTAACTTATTGCAAGCAGGTTTGTTTCCCCTTTCCTCCTTAGCTTACTTGCTTCATCATGCTCCTTTTGAAAATAGTTGGATGGCAGTTTTTTTTCAGGAGCAACTGCCATCCAACAAAGGTTTTCTTCACCCACGTGGCTCGCAATTTGAATTAAAAACGCGAACACCTCGGTGGATAGTGCAATCGACGAATACAAGCCACCTCATGGTTCGCCTTTAAATACCCACAAGCAGTTTTGGTGAATAGTGTAATCGACCAATGCAAGCCAACTCTACATACCCACAAGCATTGCTCGACGACTATGTCCTGAGAATAAACCTTCGGCGTTTTGGATTATCCATAAGCAATAAACCAGTTTACATTTATTTTCATTTGGGATTTATTAAGTGGGGAGAGAGTCGAATTTTTTTTTAGGAAAAAAATTTGCATGTCAAGAGATTTGATTGTTTCGTTTACTAAATCTTGAATTAAAGATAGATTTAGACTAGTATAAAATATATATATATAATTTGTAAAATATATTTTTTTAAGAAAACTACTTATGAGTTGTTAACCAAAAGAGTGCCAACTAACCAAAAACAGCCAATAATATTTTGACTATTTTACTTCAATTTTTTTAATCAGCCAATAATATTTTGATTATTTTACTTCAATTTTTTTAATTATTAATTTTATTTTATTTTATTTTTTTGGCTGTCAGAAATATTCATAACAAAACAACAACTCTTCATGCTAGTCTGGAGAGATAACCGAACAAGACAACATCTCTTCATGACAACATTTCATCTCTTCCTACTAAGTTGGAGAGGGTCTCAACCCAAAAATCTTTGCGCTCACATGAAAGCACCTGTATTCAACTACAAAACCAACCCACCTGTCTTCAACTACAAAACCAATATAGGAGACTAGGAACGGAAAAGGCTTCCCTCCATGAATGCCATACAAGCGTTGACGTGGAAATTGAAAAATTTACGAAGGAAGAATGAGAGGTCAAAAGGCCTTATCCATATGGAAGATAACAATGACCAAGAGCAAGAAGTTTATTACTTTTTAACAGCTTCCCCCCAGTAAAGTGGGAACACAAAAAGATGCTAAAGAGCCAAGTAGTAACAGGCCTTGGACAGCATGCCCATGCTGCCAGAACCTTGACTATACAACTTTTCTAGGCCACAAGCCAAGGCTTTGGGCCATCTGGTGGCCAGAAACCTTTCGGTGATTTTGGATTTTGAAAGTATGTCAGCCTTTACTAATCTTGTGAAAGAATTCAGAGAAAGTTTGGCTTAGACGGGTCAACAGAAAACGAACAGTTCAACAAATGCTCTTGTTTTGTACACTGCGTGCATGCAGGTATATAGCCGAGGCCTGTGCCCCAGTTGTAATATAATTTTGTTTCTTGTAACTGAAATATGTTGGAATATTAATGGTACATAATCGAATGTGGTTGCAATGAGAGACTACAAATTAAAAATCAAGAAAAAAATTTAGCAGATCCAAGAGGATAGCCTGATGTATTATGTGCTCGTAAACTAATTAGGCTAATCAATTTGTTAAGAGAGACACGTTTGTCAAGTCATACATCTCTTCATTTTTTTCAATAGTTAGGTACTATCAGCAAACATTACTTTCATGATTCACAAGTTTAGGCTTACTTGAAAATATATCGGAATAAGAACCCTTATCCTAAGTGAGTAGAAGGGTTGACGGACTTGCCAACTATCTGAAAAAATTTGGGTGGCTTTACCTCTATGTGCATGGAGAAAAATAGGTAGAAATTTTCAGTTGGCAAAGCACTAGAGAAGAAACCTTGAAAGACTTGGAAGGGGTACATATGTGAGACAACGGAAAATTTTGAAACATAAACACAGGTTTCTCACGACGTAAAACTTAATAATGGGGACCCATTACATTTCCAGGAGCTCTATGCCCTAATAAACAAGGGCATTTAATTTGGCATTATCAGCACCTTCCACTGCTAGGATTCCAAATCCATCGATAGGAAAGGACGCAGAAAAGAGTGATTTAATATTATACATGTAATAAAAGGACGAGATCAAATAATATTCAAGCCCCTCATCAAGCAACTGGATGTTTTATAATTCCCTCTGCCTCGTCCACTGTAAAATTAGCCCTTGCGAATTGTCTACTGATGAAGAATGGTTTCAGATCATAAATTTCATACTCTTGTGCCTGCATACAAGTAACAACGTTTTGTTAAACACGCTGATATGTTTGGTCAATGCTAACACCTTATGCAAGCAGAGGAAAAGTGGAAAATAATCACTACCATAAGAATGAACTCCCACCTTATTCCTTAAATCTTCTATTTTAATCTCAACTTGATTGAGACGGGGTCTAGTCCCAGACATCAGTTCTTCAAGACGCAAGACATCCTTGACAAGTCCTCGTAGAAGATGCAGCAGCAGCTCGTTGTAATCCTTCTTGTAAGTGATATATTTTTTGAAACTCTGCTCATTCATTCAAAACATGCAATCAGATTCAATTAAATTTGCACTGGTGACTTAATTCATTAACAAATAAGTCCCAAGTCCATCCACATGACTTACCTTCTGCAGAGCTTTCTGAACTCCATACTTCTGAGTTGAAATGAATGAATCTAAGAGGACTCTAATGGCCATGTCTACATCCTCTTCAGCAACATAATTTCTAAGATGCATTCTAGCATGGGCTTCAGACATTCTTATCATTGACTCAATATGCCTTACTGCAATAGGAACTCCTTGACCATGCTGCAGCAGGCAAGAATGGGCAGAGATGAGATTAGTAGGTACAAATTCAAGTAACTATGCTTGCAGTTTGAAACCCATACTGAATCAATTCTATTTATATACCGATGACTCCCGCCGCAGATCTGCGTATACATGTGTCAATTTTTCCAAATCCACATCATGTAATTTTGGGAACACGTTAAGCTTGGCATAAGTAACATACTTCCTCAATGTATCTTGAGATAAGACCTGAAAATGAAATGTTGAGAACAATAGAGGCAAGGGAATGAGATAAACTTGGGGAACTCGTACTATCGTATGGAATTTTTCCTTCTAAAAAATAAACATAACAAAGATAAGTGATTTAAACCTCTGGATCGGAAGAATGACTCAAATTGGAGGATTCATCCTGAGATAGGCCTGCAGGTGTTTCCTCTATGTTAGAACCTTTAGGCTGGGACTTAGCGTGACTGTCAACAACAAAGCTTGCAAGCATTTCATCTCTAACTGGATCAACAACATCCTGCAAGTTAAAGCAGAAGTGTTAACAAATAATAGTTGAATCAACAGATTAAATCACACTCACAGGCAATGGGATAAAACAGTTCAAAAAATGCAAAACATTAGATAAAAATGCGTAACTTTAGTTGAATTTACCTTCACAACACACAGGACATCAAAACGGGAGAGAATAGGATCAGTGAGCTCCACGTTTTGAGCAAACGTTTTCGACGAGTCATACCTGTTTGAGAAAAGAATGTAAGACTAAACTGACTAACAAAATAACCACTTCTCAAGTTGAAAACGAATCATTAATAACAGCCATGTAGTTGTACCTGCCCCCTATGGGATTGGCCGCTGCAATCACAGAACACCGTGCTTGTAATGATGTCACAATTCCAGCCTTGGATATGCTGATGCTCTGCTGTTCCATTGCTTCGTGGATACTCACCCTGCACAACAAAATGTAAATTTTAAGTACACTTTGTATAATCTCAGCATCCCGTTGTGTGAATTCACAGGCTAAATTCATGTTCATCTAAACAAGGACTAAGAGGAGGCTAGAGAATATATGAGGATCTAGGAAGGCACCTGTCCTGGTCATTCATTTTGTCAAACTCATCAATCAAGCAGACACCCCTGTCAGCAAGGACCAATGCACCACCTTCTAAAGTCCACTCCTGTGTCACGGGATCTTTATGGACTGCCGCTGTAAGCCCAACTGCTGAAGCACCCTTCCCTGTTGTATATACAGCCCTCTGAGCTGTTTTCTCAACATACCTATATCAGAAATGTTAACAGAGAGATTAGACATTTCCTATTAAATGTAGAACATATATAAAAATAAGCCTCCTTGTAGTTTCAGGAAAAGCTCAGCCCTAATTCAAATCCCATGAAATTAAATGGAAAATGTCAGTATTTACTTCAGAAATTGAGATTTTGCTGTTCCTGGATCACCAAGGAGGAGAACATTTATGTCTCCTCTTAGACGATGTTTCCCTTTGACATTCTTTTCTTGGCCTCCAAACATTGCAAGAGCTATTCCAGTCTTAATGTCTTCATGACCATAAATAGATGGAGCTATAGATTTTATAATCTGCACATACACAGTGACGAATTATTGACGATGTATGCAAAACTTTGAATTTTAAACAATTCTGCACAAGAAAAATAAGCAAAACATTTTGCTTGGAAAAATTCCAACAATTTAAACTTCACAGCCATGAATTGACTACAAATAAATCTGTTAATTTGATTTAAAAACCATCCCTTGATGCTTGAGACAAGAAATTCCAATTACTTGCATCCTATATTAACAGAGTAACCACTAACCCGTTCTCCAATTCGGGGATCTTTCGAAAGCTTTTCAATTTCTGCTTTATCCTCATCAGTCAGTTTATATGCAGAAAATAAGTCTTGTTTCTTTGTAACGTAGTTAGCTTCAACAACTGTTGCAAAGACTGGAAAGCCATTCTTAGTGTTCAGAGACATATCAAAATTATTTGTGTATGTGCCAGTCACCTCCTGCAATACAATGAACCGTTTTAAATTTCACTATTCTCGAAACTGTCATGTCTTCATAAATTTGAAATAAGAATGCTTTTATAAATAAAATATGAACTTACAATTTCTTCTCCAGGGCGTGCACAATCAATGAGATCGTTCAAGAGAATGACTTCTTTGTACCTTGGGAGCCGACCAGCAGGAACAATGCCTGGACTTTCTTGAAGTGATAATTTCTGATAGTTCCTATATATTGTCTGTGAAGACACACAAACAAGCTCAAACATGAATATACCAAAAAGGTGAATCAAGCAAACCAGAAGCAGAAACAAGATCCAATAGCTTATGATTTTCTTTATGAAGTTCAGAAGATGACAGAATATCCTGTAGTAAACATTCCAGTATCTTCTCAAAAGAGGTAATAAGAGTAAATCTTAAGATCTACGAACATTACGCCAGAAACAACCTATTGTACAATTGAGCAATTAGTTTCATGCAAACTAATTCAATTCAGCATCAGATTAAATAGAGCATCCAAGGGAACTGCTAATTCACAACAGCTAACCTGCTCAATGTTAACTGTAAATGGCCCCTTCGATTGGCATTCAGGACAAGAACCTACTTTCACTTCAGAATATGAGTTTTGAAAGAACGGTCCTAGCACAGTGCCACATTTATTACAATCATATTTGACTTGCTGTAGTTGAGGGAAAACTCCAGACCTCCTAGTTACCACCCCTCCAATTCGAATCATAGTATTCAAATGCACCTGCCTGAGACAGGATGGTAAATAAATAAGCCTCAGAAAAACACAATACAAGGAATCTCATACTCAATAAAATAGAAATCAATTGTGCTAGAAAAGAGAGAAAAGAACACCTTATATTACGTATCTGATCATAAACTGGCAGATTTGTAATTCGAACATAGATTTTATCATGAATGTTTCTATAATTTGGATGTAGATTCATCACAACATTTAAAGCCACTTCTTCCATCACTTCAAGCACGGATTGAGGAGCGTCAGCTAGCCAGATGGCAATATTTGGATGTGTAAAGATGAACTGCTTATAATCAATCTCCAAGCTACACTTGTTTGCTGAAGTGAAGACCAAGACACAAAAGATATCAGGTATCGTATGGAGAACTAAGAAAATAGGAGTCAATTTGCACGGTTAAATAACTCGAGATAAATTCTGTATGAGATATTGCTTATTTCACCGTGATTTTTGTCGTAGTATTTTTAGCAAGGTAAAAGTCAATTTAAGTTTCTTAAACCTCGCATATTTTGATAGAATGTTCAAGCACCTAGTAAGGTAATTTTAGTCTTAAATATCTCCCTCAGTGAGACGGGCCTAAATCACCAAACCATAATTGACTAAATTAGTAGGACAAATTTCAAAGAATAGAGTGGTGTATACCCACCAGCAACCATCTCATTGATCAGCCGAATATATTCACGTTCACCATTTCCACTTCTTTGGTTCACATAGCTGAGTAAAAACTGTCTGAACTTTTTGGCTATGAAACGCCGAACTTCATCTCGAGTGACCCATTCTCTTAATGTTCCTTGAACATTGTACATTTCATATTCACCCTCTTCATCTTCTTCCTCCTGTAGATATGATAAGCAAGAATATCTTTACAAATCTAGTGAAAAAAAAATTTACTCACTCCACGAGGTGCAGGATAACTACATAGAAACAAATATAAATTTCAAGATCTATGGGCGTAGAAGCATAAAAAGAATGCATTGATATGCAAATGTGAGAAACATCTTAAGAGAAACACTGAAAAGTGAATATATGTATGCCAAATAAACTACATCTCAAGGAAGACACTGAAGAGTCGTAAGGTTTTGAACATGTGAAATAACACATTTTAAAAATATAGTCAATGTTTAAAGAATGCCATGGATACTTCTAAAATAGAATCCCCCAATCATGGAGGCTTAATAGTAGTAGATAAAACCACTCCAAATGGTTGAAATACTTACTTACACAATTCTAGAATCTTGCTTCGTATCAATCAACCTATATAATTGAATTGATCTTTTATGTCTCATGATCTCTTCATCACTATCACAAACAATGCAAGTCATATATATATAAGAATGTTCTTTTAGATAGGGCTTCAGAAATTTCACACTCTAACTCTGTACCATGCCTTTTCATCATAAGAATTGTTTCAGATAGTTCAATTGGGGAAAAGAAGCCACTTTGGGTGTTAAAATAGTATTTTGTCATATTACTTTTGAAATAAGTATACCAAATTTTTCTTTGTTCTTTTTTTTCAAAAGACCCGATTCTTATATTATTGAAAGGGATGCAATTGCCATCCCTTCAAATAGAACATGCTCGGCCATCATTATAACAAAATAGCGGTCTTCCTACCTACCCATGCAAGTGAGTCTATCTAGATCCTACCTTTGGCTTTTCAAAAAAAAAAAATCTTCTCCCAGGGAAATCAAGAGAAACGAGCAAACAATGATATTAACTCCAAAATCAGGAATGCATCAATTATAATGTGTAAATAACAACCAAATTATTGCTAGATTTAGACTAAGAGAGTGATAAAAGAGAAATGGCCATAGATGCTGACCTCATAAGGCTCCTCTTCAGTTTGGTCAGTAACTGGAGGCTCAACACGTGCCCTTCGTCGTGGCCTAAACTCTATTTCGTCATCCGTGTCTAAATAAAAACACACAAAAACGCAGAAATTATTTTAAAACAATTTAATTTTAAGTAAACAATGCATATTCTGAAACTAGCAAGTTAAAGGACAAGTTACCTTGATCACGGAGAATCCTAGGAAGCTTTCTGTTCACACTAACACCATGCCTTGCATCAAGCTCAGCCTCTGCTGCACGACGATCTGCCATAATCTCATCATATCCTCTTTCATCTTGGTATTCATCATCCAAATCCACAGACTCGTACCGATCTTGGCCTTCTAGACGCTGGTAATCTCTGCAAATAGAAACTAGAATGTTATAACTATTTTCTTGTTTCCCATTACTAGTCAGAGTGAACAGACTCCAATACCTTTCTTAATTGAGCTTGAATTAAAAGCGAACACTCTAAAGTGAATATTACTAGTCAAAGGGAACAGACTCGGATCCCTTTCTCAATTGTGAATTGCCAGCTGGTAAATTTTCGGAAACAAACCAGGAGACTGCACAGACACAGTTCCTGAAGTCAGAGTCCCAGAGAAGGGTTTCATGTCCTCTTCAGATGACAAGCACTGTCCAGGTCAGATAAAAATGAAGGCCTCTTGAATAGAGAAACTGCTTCTACCCCAAATAATGAGTTAGATTGTCGGATCAATCCATTTAATTTGCATGCGAGTGAAAGACATAATATATATCCGAAGATCTTGATCTAGGAAAAAAATTATCTGAAGCTAATGTGGAGAAGAAGTTCAGAAGGGGAAAAAACTTCTCTAAATTACTGATCATGGGACTGGAAACGTAGGAACCTTTTATATCCAGTCTGAACATGCAAATATCAGTAACTCAGTGAAGAACAAGGAAAGTTATCATATTCATGTAAAGCAGGATGACATGTATTTCTCATAATCAGAGGGAGCAGGTTCAGGGTATAGCCATGAAGGCTCTCAAAGGCACTCCCATGGGCACCCTGACAGGACCAGTGAGTTCATTAAGGAGAAATTTTATCCAAAGGCTTAGTTGCCCCCATGCCAATATGATGTTTTGTGCTATGGTGCAGATGGACTTTGCCATAAGTACGAGTGACGAGTCATTGGCTGTTCCCGAGCATGATTCTTGCCAAACTAGCAGAACCTCTAAAAATCGACGGAGTAATTCTCATAAAATATCACATACTTCAGACTATTTGTATGGATTGACAATGTGTGAAAAGTTGTTGGACTAAAGATGCTCTAAAGTAGAACTGCGAGTGTTGGGAGGATGGGACTGTGTCAACTCTCACACAATGGACGATGGTCATAACTCTGCATGCACTGAGACGGTTAGCCACCTTCCAAAACTAGAAAACGCTGAAAGCCGTGGTACCCAAAGGGACTGCACGCATGTAGGAAATACAGGTAATGGTTACAAATGTGGCTTGCGGGGAGATAATGAAGAAGATAGACAGATTCAATACAGGTGTAGAATTCCAAGGTTTCGTGATATTTACATGAATGGAAAATTAGATATTACAAGTAGACACCCTTTGAAGAGAAGAGCTAGAAATGATAACTCAAGACAGGGATAACAATGACGCTGACAAATGCTTGTCTAGAAAGGACAACCTTGAAACACTAATCTTCGTACCTTACAGTATGAAAATGGTTTTGTAAACAAGCATAGTCGTGGGATGAATCATAAGAGTAACATTTTACAAGAAAGAACAGGTCAGGAGGAAATGAAGATGCTCTTTGAAGTACATCAACCAGGCAACCAGATAGATAAATACATTTCCAAATTGAGTGATATTATTGGAACATCTGAGAAGGGTGTGCTTGAGTCAGTTTGCTTTGTCGGTGGAAAACATCTCCTATTAAGCTGTTATTTGCAAATATGAGTATGGCAATCTGGAGAATTGCTTCATAATTTGCCCAAGGATTTTGGGTCAGCTTCTGTAATATCAGACAGGGAGATATTTAATGGTTTTAACAACTTCCTGACCCCTGGCATTATCTATCCATGCAACCTAGGTCTGAAAAAACCTGAGTTATTAGTTTTTAAAGGGACTGTTGTTCCAGACCTTGAGTGGACAAAGTTTGAGGCTTAACCGATTTTCATAACCAGCAAGGATGGAACTCAGATACCGATGTTCAGTAAGAAAGATGACCCTCATGGTTATGGGGGCTTTAATATCCGCATCACTCCAAACTGCAGTGTTCGTCACTTAATCCTTTCAAGGCATTTATGGGCAGTTTTTGCAGTTGCAAATGTTCGTGATGACAGTGAATATGGAGGAGAGTCAGGGACTGTTACATCACTAGTTTTTGAAAAAGATGGATGGTTTGAAAGTGATCAGAAGAAGGGATACGAGTCAATTGAGAGGTCATTATTCTTGAAAATAGGGGTGCAAATTTTGCAGCACCTAAACTTGCAATTGATTGAGGGCAAGCAATATCGGGAAGGGGGGACTGTAATGTCCTCTACTAATTAATTGCCCAAGGGAGAACGAAGTAGCCTAACCTCTTAGGATATATAGTCAAATACAAAGGGGAACCCATTATTCAATGTTTTTGGGGCAACATTGGACAAATTATGTAATTGGAGGAAAACGTGTGAAGGAAGCAAGTATGGGAGCTAAGTGGAGAGGAACTTGTTAGCCCCTCAAATTAAAATTAGGATAACCCCAAAGGAAGTCTATAAATAAGGGAGAGACGAAGCATTATTCTCATCGTGGTTGCTGGATATTTCTGTTTTGTGAGCTGAGGCTCTGGGGTTACAAGACCCCTTCCTTTGATTGGTTTTGGTGGTGAAAGATTCCACCCTAGCCAATCCCCTCTCTTCCTCTAATCTGTTTGGCATAATCTTCTAAAGCATTTTCATCTGGTCTTTGGAAAGCAAGGGGAGATTTTCTGGGGATGATTTGGCTCGAGTCGCATTGTAGCATCTTTCATCTATTCTGAGGTTTCTGAGGCTAAACTCTAAAGCAGCGAAGAAGTCTGAGGCTTTTGTGGAGCACAAATTGGCACCAAACTTCTATCTGGGACAGTGGAACCCTTCTAGGGTCTGGCTGAGGTAATTCTAGGGCAGTGAGCCCTCATCTGAACATGAGATAAAACATTCTGCATCTTTAAGTTCTGGCTGAGACCATTCTAGGCCAGCGAACCCTCATCTGATCAGGAGAGAGATCATTCTGTGGCATTCAGACCTAGCTGAGACAATTCTGGAGCAGCAAAGCCCTCATCTGAGCAACAGACAGCTTATTTGGTGGCATCAAGATCTGTTCAAGACAGCTAAGGGGAGCAAAACCCTTGTTCTGGGCCACAGGCAGTTCTTGGTTGCAGCGCAAACCTATTGAGGCCAGTTTAGGGCAGCAGTAGATATGAACTTGTCACAGATGTCTGCTGTGGTCATTTAAGGACAGTGAAGTCTGTCTGGGCTTCTCTGTGGCTGCGGATCAATCCAAAGAAGAAAACTGGGCAGCGGCTCCCTCTTGGAGGAGACATAGACATTGTGGCAACATACACCTCTTGAACTCTGACTTTGACCAGCAGAAAGCTATTTGACAACAAAAGGGCTGTTGGACAACAGTAACCCAATCTGTGACATGTTTCATAGGCAATCTGTGGCATCACATTGGAGTTGGAACTCGATCCAGGCACCAGACCCCCTGTGTAGTCGCAAGGCATCACAAAGGCAGCTGGAAAAAGAAGCTACTAAGGCTGGTTACAAGGTCAGATTTAGGGTATTAGGACAGTAAGGTTTGGTTGATGTAAAAGCCATTGTCATGTATTTCGATAGCATTGAGAGGACTGAATCTGAACTACTTATATTCTGTTCAATTGGTTCACGGGAACAAGCTGATGACTACACGATTACTCTATTTCATTGCATTTTGATTGTCTCTGATTGTCAAACTGAAGTATACTGTTGGAATACAGAACTTGTCAAGTGCTCTTTCCTAACCCTAAGGGCAATTTGCCCAAAGAGATATTACAGACATGTTCAAGACATTCATTTCCTTTGTTAAGGAACAATCCGAAAGCCGTTAAGAAGACATGGATGTGATAATGGAGATTATAATTTATTACACTATGACGCCTTCCAAAATAAAATTAACACCACAAGGAATTTAGTTGCTGTACCCTAATCTCTGCATGAAGCAGAACAACACCTTTGTCGAAAGTGGAAGATGCATAAAAGAGTGCATGATTCCCAAACCCGTTTTGGGTTGAGGCTATTGCAGATGAGATTCCAAAAGAACTCCTTTGACGCATCACATGGGAAGATGCTAAATGTCAAGCATCTTACAATTCAGATAAAAAAAATTATCAGTTTTATAACTCTACTAAGCATTCAATGACGATCAGCCAGGATACCATTTTTACAAAGAATTATGTAAACAGAAAGGGGCACCTGCTATCAGATCTCAAAAAGAACCTGATTCACAAAAAAATATGAAACTTTGATTTTCTAATATTTAATGGACGTAGATCTTCAAAAGATTCCAGCGTGTTCGGCTATTCTGTCAGTGCAGCTTCTACTCAAAGGTTACCTCATGTTTCTCAATGCTTCTTTCTCTGTGAAGCTTCTACAGCAGCCATAGTCTCCTTGGACAATCGAGGACAGAAATGCCAATCCATAAGCTGCTATATTTCTTCTCAAGGTTGTAAAGTTTGTAGGGATGTTTTGTAGTTATTGATGGTTGTTCCAACGTATAGCTTGAGTGGGCCTAATGGTTAAGAGTGTGTTTTCTCTTATGTTCAAAACCATAGGGGTAGAGTATGTATGTCTTCGTAAATTTAGGCAAACTTAGGCAGTCAAATCAGTACGTTGAGATAAATCCCCTATCCCACAAATAAAAGGGTCTCATACACCAATTTGGTGTCTCACTTGGCCATGACCTTAAAATTGGATAATAATAATTATAATACAGTGGCTTTTAAGATATGGGCTTGTGGATAAATGCCAAGGCCTGAAAACCGCCAAACGGGGGTCTCAAGTTCCGTCATTGCTAGGAACAGAAGCACTCTTGTGGTAGCCATTAACTGGTCTACTCTTGCAATAGCCAATGACTGGATAGCCCATAGTTTCATTCCACCGGTATCAAACTAATCAGTGAATGCTTTTGGCTTTAACTGCGTAGACAAAGTTAAAAACGTGGTTTCAAAATACTTCTATGTATTTAAAACCAGAAAGGCTCATTGATTCGTATATTAAACTGCGATAGACTCCACTCTAAAATTAACAAACCAACTACCATTGAAATTAATACGATCAGTTAAGTAAAAGCTACAAACTACTGTTGCAATCACATCTGCCAGCACCTGGTCACAAATAAATTTTAGAAAAAAATAGTAGAACAGACCCCAGAAGCTCTGAAAATCTATACATTAAGTAGAAGGATATCTTACTGCTGAATAAAGTTATCATTGTAAAGATCCTCCCCTTCTCCTTCGTCCTCTTCATCGCCCGGATCTTCTCCCAAAATGTCCGGATCAACTTCCGCTTCATCAGATATCGACTGTGTCGAGCTTCTATGGCGTGAGCTACTTGTTGGAGGAAGACGATCGGTACTAAACCCTGGTCCAGATGTCGGAGACCCAGGTGTTGAAGGATCGGAATCCTGCATTATATTTGCGATATCAGCTTTGCTATCACACCAAAAAATAAAAAACAGCTGCATTGTCACTGAAATATTTTGACCTAAAACAGCTCAGAATAACCATTATTTTGAAAAATAACCATTATTTTGAAGAGTAACCATTATTTTGTTAGATCTAGATTCATAAATGTCTTTCATCAAATCATTAAGATTATTCTTCATCAATGCAAAAACCCCCTGTGAGTTTGAACCTAAGAGAATGGCAGCTCTTCTACCTAATATATCTTAACATAATGTACAAAAACCCCATAGCTGCACTCTCCCATTTAATCATTTTCTGTGATAAATGAACGTCTACTGCTCTTCGTAATCAGCTAGTTAAAAATGCAGACCCCTCACTGGGACTCGAAACCAAACTTTTCGAAAAAATTATCACAATGCCAAGCAAACTCATGAATGAGAAAAATAAGTGTAGCAGATACAACTGCATGAAGGACATTCTGTTAAAAAATACAGAACAAACCCTGAAGCTTCGAAGAGTACTCACCATGACTTCGAACTCTAAGAAGCTGGGCGGCGGCGGCGGCGGCCTTCTGAGAAAGATGGGAAGGAATTGATCTCAGATAGTCAGCTAATGCATATGTGAGAGGCCCAATATGGGGTTTGAGGAGGTTTTGTTGGGCCGAGAATGAAGATGGAGCATTTTGGCGCGAAAAAACTTTGGCGGGAAAGCTGACTCGGACGAGGAGCACAACCACAGCTGGACATCAATCAGAGTCTGCGTTTAAACTTTGACTTGAACTCGGGTTAGTATTTAACCCGTTTTTGGAAATTTGATGTGTGAAATTCTGCAAATTTCTCCCCTCGATATTGTGTTCCGCGTCCCAACTTCTAGCAAAGTATACCAAGGATGCAGCCATGTAGTATTTAATGTTGTGGTGGTTGATGAATTTGTAAGTAGTAATCTTTCATTTTTCAATATTAGTATTAAATAATTTTTTTATATATAGTATTATAATAAGATATAATTTAAATATATTTAAATTTAAGTAAAATATCAAATTTAAGTTAGTTTTAAGGTTTAGAATTTAGTTAATTTAGATTATATTGATTGGTAAATTAGTTGAGGTATTTTGTTAATTGTAATTTTGCGTTGTGGTGGTGGATAATTCAATTTTATCAAGTAACAATAATAATGTTTTATTATAGTGATAATGTTTTTGTTGAAAATTTTGTGTAGAAGGTTTTACATTTTTTTGTGTAAAGTATAGATAGATATATTTTAAAGTGTAGTTGTTCTTGCGAGGTATATATGAAAGTTAGGTTGAATATATTCCTTAAAAAAATATAACTAACAGTTGCACCACATAACTAGGAGGAGGAACCCTTTAAGAGTAACTTGTTAAATCGAATATGGGAGCTTGCCCCGGGGTTCCTGTTATAGGAGATCTTGAAAGAAAGGAATCATTGTATATTTGATGGCAGGAAGAGATCGGAAGAGGAAGTATGTGCAAGCATCCAAGTCCATGTTCAAGAAACCTTGGATCTCAGGAGATGGGGACTGGGAGATATGAAGACCAGTAGGGAGGAACTTTAGATGCTTCACAAATGGAAGTTTCAGGAGCCCCTGTAGTATATCGGAAAGGCCGGTAACGAACCCGGCATACCTCAAAGCACGGAAATCTGGGAACCCCCTGAGGATTAAATGTTCAAGTTGAATTTTGATTAGGCATCAAAAGGCAACCCAGGGGCAGTCAGGCATGGCGGAGTAATACGAGACTGTAAAGGGTAGATCCAAGGAATCTCTTCGGTTACCTGAAGGAGACCTCTAACAATGTTACGGAGCTTGAGGGGCTTCTGACGGGGCTGGAATTAGCAATCCAACATCATTGGTTTCCTCTGATCATTGAGGGAGACTCTAGAATCATTATTGATCTAGCTCTCATATTGCTAAATGGGTCCTAGGTGAGTAAGGTTACCCAAAACTGGAAGATGGAAAATAGCTTGGAAAGCCTAAGCTCCCTCCTTCGGATGCATTCGGAGGTCCATCTCAATCATGTGAGGCGAAAAGCTAATAGCCTTGCAGACTTGCTCGCCAACCATGGGATCGAGGTGAGGGAAGAAATTCAGTCAAGGAAGTGGGGAGATCTGGCTGAATCAGACCTTAAGGAACGATGCAAGAGGATAACATTGAAGGATCAAGGGTGTCCCAGATGCGGGTGACCAGGGCCCCTAGGTGGCATGTGGGGTGTCACGTGCCTACCACGAAGGCGAGCACGCGGATGTCACATGCAAGCTGCGACATGGGCATAAGCATGAGCAGCGATGAAAGTTTAATTGGGAGAAGGACAGTGGTAAAGGTTTGCAGTTGGCAGTACGAGAGAATGAAGTCAGAGGCGATGGGGGTGCAGGATCCCGAGGGCGGGAGGTACCACCGTTGTCTTAGTTCGCTCGCGTGTGTAGTTATTATCGACGGAGGGTGGAGGGAAGGAGTTACATAAGGTTGTAGAGGGAGGGATGCTTTTCTCTATGTGAGGAGGGGCATGGTTGGTATTGTTTCAGTCCAATGCAGTTGTGTGTTCAAGCAGAGAGGTGGAGGGGTCCTTGAATCTATGCAGGCGGTTGCGGTTGGGGTCCGTTGGCATTCCCTTCTGGAAGAAACGATGTTGGGTTGCCCATTTCAGGGTCTTCGTTGCGTGGGTCGTGGAATAGACAGTGGCAACGAAGTGGCGACCAAAGGAGGGAAAACCCCTCATTCGTCCTAGCCGGATAATTGGGGTGGCAGACTCAATTGGGAAGCCCTGTTCTTTGCGGAAAATGACGACAAGGACGCCAGCACTATTTTAAAAATGGAGGTCGAGTTGGTTAAGTCACTGTGTCTTGAGTACGAGGGGGGGTTGAGGTGCACCTAGTCTGGGTGTCGGGGATCCTCCTAGGCCATCTGGGTGTCAGGGAAAATCTCAGTAACATCAGGAAAGCGCTGGACAAAAGCCTCGGCAAACTGCAGGACACTTCAGACATGGTTGGTTATTTCGACATTCTACGGCCTGATAGTGGGCTCCCATTGGAAGTCGTCGAGGATGGGGAAGAAGAGGAGAACGTGACTAAGTCCGAGTCGGAAAGCCCGGGAGGGGAGGACCAGGGCTAAGACTGATCAGGTGCCTCAGACTTTTTTGGTGTGTTAAGCTATTTGTGTGAATTTCGCCCTATATTGTTTATAGTGCATAGTCTTAGAAGGTTTAGTTGGTTACAAGTTGGAGTTCTGGCTCTTCTACCTTTGTTAGGGGCCATCATACTAGATTTTCCTCCAGTTTTCAGATATGGGCGGAGAGGTTTTTGTAATTTTGGACACTCTAGGTTTGGTTTCTGGCATGTCGACAGATCACTATATGTACACATTTAAATAGTTAATAGAAGGAGGCCAAAAAAAAATAATAAATAAATAAATAAAATTGCACCACATCATGTTGCAAAGGAAACACCTTAAGGAAAAGCATAAATGAAGAGAAATGTGATATGTTATGTGATCTAAATGTAAATGTAGTCAAGTTTGAGTGAAAGAGAAATCGTTGTTATTGTTGGCTAAGTGTCTCAAAAGTGTGGGAATACAATATTTAAAGTCCACAACAACAACCAGACATTGTAACATTTGAACGTGAATTTGAAAGAAAATTACTCTCGAAAATCTCAATGGGAAGCTTCCATCAAGCTAAAATATGCCCTAGATAAAAATGTGACCAGCCCGAAAATTATTAATCAAATGTGTTAATGTTGATGACCCTATAATCACTTCACAAACAAGCCCCGAAATTGTTAATCAAATGTGTTAATGTTGATGACCCCATAATCACGTCACAAGGGGAGAATAAAATTAATAAAAAAAGTCACATGATAATGACAAGATGTCATTATCCATAGCACAGAAGAAACACATCAAAAGTAAAGACGAATTCTTATAAAATGGGACATTTCCAAACTACCAATTCCCGCAATTAATATATTTTTTCCTAAATTTATTACTAGAGGCTCTAAATAATCTCACATCTGAACATTAATTTAATTACGAATCACATTTGAACATTTGAAAGAGAATTACTCTTGAAATTGTCTCAAAAATGTGGGAATACAATATTGAAAGTGCACAACAATAACCAAACATTGTAACATTTGAACGTTAATTTGAAAAAAATCACTCTTGAAAATTTGGATGGGAAGCTTCCATCATTGGTAACAAATTGTTGTTAAATCTTTCTTCTTCCTCCTCTAGATAATCTTCATCATCATCAGTGTCAGTGTCCAGCCATTTGTCAATGGGCATGCTATTGTTTTTGTTTCATGTAGTTATAGCCAATCTTATCCAAGGTTATGTTTATAAATTGGAGTATCCTTGTTAGTCATACTTTGTATCGTGAAGGGGGATTTATTTATGCTAAATGGACTGTTGTAGATGTCCATGAATGTGTTTCATATTTTATGATTATATTCTTACTTAAATTTATATTCTAAACTACCTTTTATGTGGTTTATGTTGTTGTTTGTTTCTTGTTATATAATGAGGTGACTAGTGTGTTTGTTCACCATTCTATTAATTTTTTTATTTTATTTTATTTTAATATCAATTTATCATTATTGTATCTTTTTCTTATAGCGATATTTCAAAACTCAATAGAAGTCATTTACCAGGAAGCTATCACCAAAAGCTTGTAACCAGGAAGGAGCCTTGCTTTTCATGTGAATAAAAATTTTCATTGGAAAGAATGAATCGGGTTGGACACTCAGTTGCAAGGGGGACCCCCAACCTTTAGAACAGAGCAAAGCCCAAAGCTAATATAAAATTTTAAAACTTCTATATTATGACTATATTTAATTATAATGTGTATTTTACATTTGTTACAATTATTGTAGCCACTTTATTAGTTCACTTAAACATAATTATATAAATTATAAAATACAATTGTTCTCTTAATATTCATTATGAATAGATAATACATGACATTTGACTTGTAATAAACTTAGATTCACAACCGTGACATAGATATTACGATTTCCTAGATCTACTTAACCATCATCAATGGAGGCTTAGAGGTGATGTCTACCTTTTTAGGACCCCCAACCTTTAGAACTGAGCAAAGCCCAAAGCTAATATAAAATTTTAAAACTTCTATATTATGACTATGTTTAATTATAATGTGTATTTTACATTTGTTACAATTATTGTAGCCACTTTATTAGTTCACTTAAACATAATTATATAAATTATAAAATACAATTGTTCTCTTAATATTCATTATGAATAGATAATACATGACATTTGACTTGTAATAAACTTAGATTCACAACCCTGACATAGATATTACGATTTCCTAGATCTACTTAACCATCATCAATGGAGGCTTAGAGGTTAGGTGATGTCTACCTTTTTAGGATCTTGAGTTATTATTGGACTTCATTAGGTTGTGTTTCTTTCCTTCAAAATATATTTTATTATTTAATCTTATTTTTTTCTACATTATTGTAACAACCTTCGTGAAAATTCCATGTAATAAAGTTAAAATAATAACCACGGTTGATGGGACACTTGTTCCAAGTTGAATGTTAGGCAAAACATCTTAGTGCGGGTGTTCACATGGTTCATTATGACTAAGGAAATTGGCAAAGGCTATGGCTAAGGCATTAAAGAGGCAAAAAAATATTTTTGGCACATTTATTTATGAAAATAATGGAAATTAAGAGAAAGAGGAGATGAAAGGTCACAGGTTGCATGCGAGGAGGAAATTGACGGAAAATAATGGAAAATGAAGAAAATAGAGGTTTCTTCTATACAAATGCTTATGAGGATCAGTTGGTACCTTTTGTCAATGCATTTTTGGAGCTCTCTCTCTCTCTCTCATACTTTTGGATACTTAAAGTTTTCTAGGACCACTCTTGGAAAGTGTGGATACTTGGTGATTTGGAGCAAGAAGGAAAAGGAAGAGAAAGAAAGTGCAGGTGGACATCAGGATCAACAACTAAAACATGATTTGATTGCAGGTATTGAGTTACATGTATGTTTTCCTTGCTAGTTTTGGAATGCCTGGGTATGCATGTGGATTTGACTAGCATGGCCATTTCTTGGACAACCATGGTATTGTGGGTTTATTTCCATTGACTATTTTATGGTTGGTTCTCATGATTCCTTTAGTTGTTGGGTCGAGTTATTAGTTCATGGAGCCTTGGTTGGACAAACGTTCTGGAACCCTAGGTGGGTTGAGTTACTAGTCTTGGGGCCTTGGTTGGAACAAACACTATGGAGCCTTGAAGCAGCTTGGGTGGAGACCAATCCACGATGGTTAATGATGTCCAACCATGAGGTGGAATCATTAGTTTTGGGGTTGAGACGGTTCGGTCTCTGGAGCCCTGGTTTGGTGTTGATTGATGTGTTCAATAAAGTCCCACATTCATGCTTGGAATATGGCACGGGGGTGATTGGCTAAAGTGAGACTTGGCTCAACCAATCTATGGTCTAGTGGAACATGGAAGTCCCATCTCCGGTTGGTTTTTACAGTCAGTAATGAAGAGTTCATTCCTCTGGTATTCGATATGCAGATGTATTGGTTTATGTATGGATTTATTTGTTGTTATATCCATTGTATTTATGTTGTTATTATGTTGGTTATAAGCATGTATTTGATTAGTGATGATGTATGCCTCTATCTATGTTTTTACCTGTAAATGAATGTACAATGTATCTATGGTCAAATAGAGTATATTGTGACTTATGATGTAGGGGAGCAATGCTTCTTAGCTATTCTCAAATTTGTAAGAGACCCTCATATTTAAGTATGTTGTTTACACCTGTAAATGCAATGTTTGTGACATGTTTGACGAAATACCTGTCATGGCTGGGTGGGTTCAGATGATTTCTTGATGATGTGATTGCTTCCATGTTTTTTTTTTAAATCCTCTATTGAAGTTACATGAAGTTTTGGGTAGTGACATGAGCTCCAAGGGCTAAAAATGTGGCACGAATCTCGGAGCTGCAGGCATAGAATTAACCTTTTGGGGCCCTGATCGTAGCCTTGCCAAGGCATTCCCATGGCTATAGGTTGCTAGCTGCTCCCTTGCCCTTACATGCCTGCGGCTAAGGCCTAAATGGGTCAAAAACCAGTCCCCCTTCAAGATTCAAGGGTCTGGGAGGTTGGGTTACCTCTTGGAGGTGTTGTTGGTACAGTGTAAGGTATGTTTGTCAGATTTTTGTCGGTTCCACTTCATCAAGGTCATCTAGGAGGTTGAATCTCATATTAGTAGCCTATCATCACATGTTTACCATGGTTGGTCGATTATTTAGGTAGATATGGGAAGAGGGTGCTACAATTATCTATGATGCTTACTTTTTTGAAAGTATACTTATTGTGTTATGCTCAAACTATATAGATATAAAGCTTAGGTGCCACCTCTATTTTTGTATAGTCAACACTCCAATGATGTTATAGTGTATGCATTGGAAAGAATATTCCTGTCATCTTTAAGCAGTAAAAAGTTTCAACTAGATGTACAAAAATTATGGATCATATTTAACTCTGTGTAGTCAACACTACAAGGAGGAATATTCCTAACATCACTAACCAACAAAAAAGCTTCACTATAGGTACACAAATTAGGGGGCATATCTATCTTAATGTAATCAACACTAAAATGATGCCAAAGTGTATGTCATGGGAGGAATATTCTTAGCATCATTAAGCAACAAATTTTTTTAGCCTGAGTTTAGAGAGATGCCTCATTGAATGCCAATTCGATTCGATCATTGATTCCAAAAAATAGAATGCCAAATAGACTATAGGTTCATGCTCCATGTCTTTTGCCTAACTTACTTAAAATGCATGTGAATCTCTTTCCCATTCCTTCTTATTTTCATGTTATGGTTTTAGGATTTCATTCAATATAAAACTTCTTTGTCCATTCTATCCGTTTTTCTTTAATATTATCCACTTATTATACAAATATAATACATTATTCCCAATACTAATACAACAAAAATAACTATAAAATAAGTTGCGGCCAACATGTTTGCAACACTTTAATTCACCAATAAGTATGGGCAAAACAACATAAAGTAGTTAGAAAAGCTATACAAAGCCATTAGTAAAGTAAAGTAAAGTGAAATATTAAAATCGTTTTCCTCACTGCATGAAAAAAAAAAGCCCTCCACTTACATTTATCCATTATTTTGATATTTCAATATAAAAAAGCACAAAATGTCAAAATTAGTGATTATAATATACCTAGAAAATCTAATGTATACGTGAACACTATCATACCATTAATGCATGAAAAAAAAGCCCTCCACTTACATCTACCCACTATTTTGATGTTTCAATATAGAGAAACACAAAATGTCAAGATTAGTGATTATAATATGCCTAAAAAATCTCATCTACATGTGAATATATAGAGATTGTTTATAATTTAATTGTAATGAGTGGACATTGCTTAGAATTTAACTATATAGAAAGAGATAAACAAAATGTTGTTTATTTTATTTTAAAACATATTATTATTAAAGAGCATGATTATAAAAAATTACCCTTTGACATTGACACATATTTATTAGAATACTATCATTTTAAATAAATATCTTTTTAAAAAATAAAAATAAAAATATCATTACGCAACTCAACATATTGTAGATTTATGTCAAAAGTTATTTTTAACAAATTATTATAAATTAAAATTATTTTTAAAACTATTAAATTTATTTACAAAATGTCAAAAGTTATTTTTAACAAATTATTATAAATCAAAATTATTTTAAAAACTATTAAACTTATTTACAAAATACGAAAAGATACATACTATAACTTTCTTATAATATAACCATTTACTGTAATTTTTAGATACTTTCTAATTCCCCATGGCATATCGACCTTAATCTTATCAAGGAACCATTACCATTTTTACTATGGAATACACCATACATCTAACATAAACAAAAAGGGTTTTAAGCATAAATCAACTATAAGCTTTAACCGCATGAATTACTGATAGCTATGAAATGGCTTATTCTTGGTGGGATGGTATACACATCTTTGAGAATGCGGATAAGAGAAAATCACATCGAGATATTTCATTATTTTTTTACATCAAATATATTGGCGATAAAAAATGTACTCTGATTTTGCAAATTTGTTGAGGTGTCAGTGTTACATGTGAATTTTTGGAAACTGGTAGTGATAACGATATGAGCCGGAGTCGTTGGATTTATTCATGTGATTATTGGTAAATAAATTTAATTTTTTCTAGTGTTTGGTAATATACATAGATGTGGTAATTTTTTATTGTTTATATTTTATATTAAAATTTGAATAAGTTATACATTTTTCTTTTATTAACAAGTAATTACATTATTTTATTTTTAATTATTTTTTCTTTTCAATCATTAAAATATTTTACTAAAGTAGCTACGTAGTGCAAGTCTTAAGAGGGTGATTTGCTTAGATTCATAGATCTGGAAAATTCTTTCTGAGTTATCTTGGGTATCCATCATAGAGCCCGGATCTAAAGTTTCAACATCATCGGAGCTCCCAACTGCCTAGATCTCACTTTTTATCTTTTTGGTAGTTGTAGTCCCAACAATTGCAGTGGGGACAGCGCAGTTTACCTTCCAGCAGTTCAACAGTTACGCAGTCCCTCTTGTGGGATCATTCCGGAGTCATTATAGGCCATCTCTTTGGTTCAAGTGTCTCATATTTTGAGCACTGTTGTACTAGTTTATCCACCTCCATATAATAAAATGGCTCAGCTATTTCTGTGCATTCTGATGTTGTCTTTAGATTAATGGTTTGCTTTGTTGTTGTTCAACTATTGTGTTTTGTATCAATGCATTATTCCATTTTGGGATATTACAGTGGTATCAGAGCATGATCTTTGGCTCAGCTTGTGGACACTTCATCTTTTGCATCAAAGGAAGAAACATATAGATGAGATCTATCATGAAGGAGGATTGTAGATTCTCCACTCTTCTCTTTAGATCCATGCAAGATCTCTCTAAAGAGGTCAAACAAATGAAGAAAGAAAGGCAAAAGGAGGATCTAAGAAGAAGATTTGATGAGGAAGGTTTGAGCACTTCCTATCAGCAACAAAGTAAACAGGAGAATCATAGATCTCCTCATAGATCTACTATGCCCACTTTCTTTGAAGAAGGTGAATGGTATAGAAATGAAGAAAGAAGAGAACTTGAGACTCATGAGACTCTCGGTTTATATCTTGAAGAGTACAAAGCACAATATAGAGCATTCAAGGAGAATCTAACTCTCCAACAATTCTTCAAAATCAAGGAAGAAAGAAGATCCTATAGCATCAATACAAGAAAGATGCATAATATATTCTACTTCCCTACATTTGATGGATCTTCCTCAAGCACTGTTAAGGCTTGGAGGAAAGAGTTAGATACATTTTTTAGGCTACATCCTGTGGCTGAAAAAGAGGCTGTCCATATTGCAACACTTCATCTTCTAGGTGAAGCCAATGATTGGTGGTTTGGTCACATGGAGCATGCAAAGGTGACTAAATACTCTGATTTCTTTCACAATTTGAGAAAGAAGTTTGATGTGAGAAAACCAAAGATATGTCACAAAGAGAAATTTCCTAAGGAAACAAAGGAGGATGTCATTCTTGTCACTCTGGACAAGAAGTCACTACATCCACCACCAGCTGCAGAAGTACTTGCATCCAAAGAAGAGACACTGCATCATTGCGAGATAGTCCTGAGCTCTTGACATGTAGAGTCCCATGCATGATTCAGGAGATGCATGAGGAAGAGGAGGTAGATTCTAGCGTTGGTACATTGATAGAAAATCAGCCATCACTCTTACCAACAGTTGGAGGCACTATTGTCCCAGTTGGAGGAACTCTTGTGGTCTTGCAAGAGGTTCCCACATATCAGTTGATCCAAGGTATGCATCCACTTCCATTTCATATTGTTTCAGTACCTCTTATTGAAAATTATGGGGACTGCCATCAAGGCCAATGCATAACCAAGGGTTAGAACAACATGCTAATTTGAAGCAGCAACATATCACAGCGCAGAGGACACTTGATCTAATCAAGGAGGAGATGAAGAGCTATTCCAGTTCATCATTGTTGAGCTACATTCAACCCTTTGAGTTGAAGTGTAGAGTTTCGGAAGATGGGATGAGCATGATCCTATGTACAATGGCTGGCTATGGGTTCAGCATTGTGCCTTGCCATGAGACAACATATGTATCACCATGCAGATCTACAATGCTGTCACTTAGTAGAAGTAATGATGAGAGGGCCCCATTATTCTTGGAACATTCTGAAGGTAGTTTCACTAATGAAGAAATAGAGGCAAAGATGATAAATGGTAGACATCTTGAGATGAGGAATATTTTCTCCTTTATAGATGACACTTTATCAATGAGCATCTCATAGCTCAAAGAGAAACTTCTACCTGCAGCAGATCCAGAACCTCACTAGTTTTGGAGGGCCATTGATGAAGAGAGAATCTCACGGAGAGATCTAATTAGAGGTGCACTTCAAAATATCATGGAGTGCAAAGTTCTTCAACAGTTTGAGTAGGTTGGTGTCCTGTAATGGGAGGATACCATGTTTTTGCATAGTAAGATCCATCATCCACATTGGGATGAATGGTTGATGATGTGGAGCAAGGGGTTGCCAAACCACTTGCAGAACTATGAGATTGGCCAGCAAGAAGCATGGTTGCGTTGGTTGCTCTTGGGTGAGTATGGTTACTACCCAACAACACATATTTTCATGATTGATGCCTTGTACAACACTCATGTAATGAAAAAGGAGGCATGGCTGCTCTTTGGTGAGTATGGTTACTATTATCACTCTAGTAAATTCTTAAGTTGTGGGATTTTGGATTTAAGTCAAAGAACTCTAGAGGTAACCATAAACCTACTTCAAACTCTAGGATCTAGCCTTCCTAGGGTTCAGAGAGGGCTCTCTCTTTAAAATTTATCTTTGTTTGATTTGTAGATATTAGGCAGTTTGGTTTTGATTGATTGTGTTGGTGAGAACAAATCACTAGAAGTGATGAATAGAGGGAAATTTACTTGTCCATTGGGCTATGGAGTCTAAATCAAGCTAGCAGAACTAGGATCAGGGCCTAAAAGGTCAAATGTCTTCAGGGCAAGATAGACAACCCTTGGAGATTATGGGAAATTATTTTTTGAGGTGATATGATCGAGATAAAGGGCACTTAAGGATCCTTTGATCCGGAAAAGGGAAGTAGTAAATAGAGGTCAAACGGGATAGGGAGAAATTAAGGGTTCCCTACACCGGAAATTAGAAGAAAAAAAAAATGACAGCTAGTTAAAAACAGGGTGCTTTTAACATGTCCTATAGTAATACTCCTAGTTGTACATTCAGATTTAGAATTAAAACATAGATGTATGCATGTAACAAAGCAATATTACAAATGACAAGTTTAGAGAGTACTTCACTCCAGATTTATTATCACAGGGATCCTGAAGTATGATGCCAAAAAGGTGATCTAGTCTGCTACTCAAAGTTGAAACACACAGCCTTCAAGTCAACAATATGTCTATAATAACCTTCAACAATTTTATTCCACCCTTAATACTTCTGAAGTTGAAGTATTTATACAAAATGTATTACAAATATCCTATAAGAGTTATAGGAATTAACTTAAGAAAAATAAAATATCATTACATAATAAAAGGGACAACTGCTTAACAAATCAACAAGTTGTCCTCTTTTATCTAAAATAAATAGAACTATTTTGATGACAAGGAGCTATTGGCTGCCTATGTGTCCTGCTTGTTGACTGCTAGATATTATCTTGCAATCTACTTGCCTTCGCTGATACTCTTTAACTTTATACTCTTTGACACTTATACTCTTTGACCATCAGTTTTTACTGTCTTACTGCTGTAAAATATATCTTTTAGCGGTAAAAATCAACAAACTAATTTTTCTTTTCTTTTTCTTTTCTTTTGACTGTCTTGAGGCAAACTGTTTTACTGTTATTTAACTTCCATTTTTATATCAAGTCTGTGAAAGTCTGCCACTCTTCTTCTTTAGGAATTTGCACATTCTTCAACTTCTTGAAATTCTCATCAGACTCGGTATATCTTGCAAAAGTAGGCTTGATGACAAAGAGATGCTTAATTTCATGCTGTAAGAAGAATAAATCCTCAAAATACTAAAGTAAAACTTTCTCTGTAGGAGTGCCTTATGTTGGTGGCTTGTTTACTTGCTCTTTAACAAACTCCGTGATCTTTTTGTCATAGTCCTTCCGTGGCATAAGCTTTTCATTGAACACGTGTATATCAGGTAAACCTTTATGTCTAAGATTTGTATACTTTACCATAAATCTAGTTATGGCAAGGTTCATGGCTTCACACTTTTCTTCAAGATTCTTCATCAAGTTCTTTTTAGTGACAACCTTCCTGATTTGTAGGATTGTCTCTGTCATGTCTAATACTTGAAGTTCCTCAAGTTCGTCTCTGTTCTTTCTATTGAGAAATGCTATGAGCTTTAATGCCTGTTTAGGTTTATCAGTCAATTCATCCTTGGTCTTTTGTATCTCTGCTTGAGCTTCCAATAACACTTCTTTCTGCTCAAATATTACTTGAATTGAAGGCCATTGATTATGAATGGCTTCAATGATGTTGGTCCAGAGATGATTTTTGATGTAGGAGATCTGCTCTGTGAAAGTCAATTCCTTTTGTAGATTTTTGAGTTGCTCCCCTAATATGATAGCTTTTTGTTCATGATTTTTGGCATTAATCTGAGTTGTTTTATTTGCACTTTCAAGATTTTCAATCATCTTGTTTAATCTGTTTATTTCGTTTGTCTTCAAGGACATATCTTCCATTGCTTTTACTATATGGCTGGCTTCATCTGTATGTTGTACAGATGTGGTAGAAGATTATGTAGCTGAATTGGTAGCAGAAGTCACTGGCACTGCAGTTGCCAGTGGGTCTTTTGGTGCTAACTTTTCTCCTAAAATAGAAGGCACTGTTGTAGTAATCACTGGGATGACTGTAGGAATTGTAGGAATTTCTGGCTCTTTTACAGTCTCTCTCTCTTGGACCAGTTTGTCCATTTGTGTTTCCATCTCCTTGATTTGCGCTGTCAATTGAAGTATTAGTTTCATCATTTCCTCTTTTTTCACTTTGATACTGGAGGAATTCTTTTGTTTGTGGATGTTGAAAATGCAACAAGATGATGGAGCTTAGTGAAAAGAAGTCACCTTCACTAAGTGGGCCCGCAGGTTATTTTTGGCGCAAAGTCTATTTTTAGACTATGTCTATTTTTAGACATATGGATCATGGTCTATGAGTTGCAGGATGCTATTTATGGATGATTGGTCGAGTTGGTAAAAATAGATGGACCTCTATTTTTTAGACATTGGGTGGTTTCTATTTTTAGATTGCCGGGCTAAAAATAGAACAGTCAAATATTATTAACCCTTAATAATATTTAGACTATAAACATTATCTTATCCTCTTGGAGCACTTCAGTTTGATGCTTGGATGTGGCACATGCAACTGACAGAAGGAAATACGCTTTTCCTAGGGGTTAGTTGAGCTATTGCATGGTTGACTTCAGTTAGAACTCATGTGGCAGAGTTTGGTGGAGTTGATGAGGCAGTTGGTGGAGTTGTGTTCGGTTTAACTTAGTTGAACTAGTTGTATTTAGTCTAACTGATAAATACACTAGTGATGAGTGGTGTGAATTAATTATTAATTAATTCACTAATTATTAACTCATAAATCAACTAAGAATACATCAGTTAACTGCAATGCATGGACAGTTCAGTGGAGACCAGTGTTAGAGGTGGGTGAAAGGGTGAGTCTACTATCAGTTGTGACTATGGCTGTGCATGAGATTTGCACACACATTGATTGAGATTGCCAATGAGGATTTCACAGTACAAGCCAAGGAGATTCGAACTTGGATCTCATCATTATTCATCTTGGATTGCGCAGTAGAGGCAGGCAGACTTGTGGAGAAGATTTGAACTTGTGACTTGTTCTATATCTGAGCTAGTTTGTGTGTAGCATGTGAGATAGTGCTGAGAGTTGTGAGAGCTTTGTGCTATGTATTGTTACATGTTCTCTATCATTATAATATACAGATATTTGGGGGTTTTCAGCTATTGCTTTCCCCATTACATACTGTGTTGATATGTGTGCTTGATTATGTTTTAATGAGCGCATGCGACTGCTTTCTATTTTCCGCATATTGATGATCAATTGTAGAAGAGGTTATGTATTATGCATGAAGCTTAAATAGTGTGTAATCGGGATAATCTCGGTGAATAATTTAGCTATTATTCAAATTTCTACAGTGGATGCTCACTTCGAGGAAGTTTGAGTTGTTTCCTCAAAGCTGCTATATCTTCATTCTTTTTTCTTAATAAAAAATTATGCTGCTTGGATGTTTGAAGGGTCATATCCCACCTGTAATACTAGTTCCTCTAAGGCTTTGATCCTTAAGTCCTTGGCATATAGTGAGGCTTTGTCCATCTTCATCTGATCTTGCATGTTGAGAATGGTATTTTGGAGTTTATTAGCACTCATTGCTTTAGTTGCCATTGTAGAATATAACATTTCAGAGCTTTGCCTATGGAACTCAATCTGGTCCAACTCATTGATTTTTTCTGTGTCTACCTCAAGATCAACCTTTTTATAGTCTGATACTATTTTTGGTACTGAGGTAGTAGGATGTAGAAATGACATCATCATTTTATTGCTGGAATAATCAAATGCTGATAATAATCTATTCTGATTGCCAGGCTTCTGTTTCAAGAATTGAGAGTATATTTTTGTCTTTATCTCTTCATTTTTCTGCTTAGTTTTCTTGTACTTCTCTTTGAAGTCCAAGTCCTTTTCCTCAGCTGGCTGTGAGGAAGAGGCTTCTATGCTGTGTTGTTTCTCAATCATCTATGTGTCATTCTGGTTTACTGGTTTTTCCTTTTGAATTTCCATAAGTGTTTCATTGATTATGGTTGTTGCTATATCATCATTGATCACTGGAGCATCTGTCTCATCAATATCAATTGTTACTTTCTCCTTATCAACTGAACTGAGCTTAGGCCTTTTGTTATAGATTGTTTTAAATTTAGTCTCAGTTGTTGTTTCTGCTGTGTAAACTCCTTCTTCCCTGACTCTTTTACTTGATGTTTCTGGTGCTTGACAACTTCTAATGCTCGTGTTGTATCTTTTTGGTTTGCTGCCTCTGTCAAGGTGTTTTCAATCCATTCAACTTCATTGGCAAATTTTCTATTTCAGACTTTGACTCATGGATAAAAAGTGTTAATTTACATTTGACCCTTAGTTTGCTTAAGATCCCTTGTGGATCATAATTCCATGGAAAACTCTCTTCAAATCTGAATTCTAAGAGCTTCTTTGTCACTTCATTTTCAACATCTCTGTGGTTGCAGATAAATGGACCAATTTGATTTTTTAACTTAAATTGGGTCTTCTTCTTGGCTGCCATAAAGTTAATTGAATCTGAATTGAGAATCTGCCTAAGATATTCTAATGCAAAAATTCTCATGCACACATGCTTGGGCAACTTGTAGGGTAACAAGTTTGACCCAAAAATCCTTAATTCAGTGTGTTTTTCATAGAGGTACCAATCCCCAATCTTGTTTTGCTCTGAAAGCTGTTAAATTATTTTCATTTCTTCACTGATCCTTGGCTGCTCTGATTTATTCAATATGGTCATTGATGGATGCAAAAATAGCTCTGAAAACTCTGAATAGGTGAAATCATTACATTCATTTCTCAGCAACGAAGTCCAAAAAATAATTGATAGAGGTTTTCCCTCTACATCCATTTTTTGCAAAGTGATTGGAAATTTGTGTGCTTGAAAGAATAGGAACAAATGAAAAAGATAAGTATATCTAAATACTCATTCTGTGGGTAATTTAGTCAACTGGTAGTGGATGGTATCTGCTATGAAACCAGCATAATCAAAGATGACTGATGGAGGTTGACTAGGAGACATGGTGGACAAGAAACCAAGAATAGATTCATCAGTATACTCATCTGTAAAATATCCAAGGATAAAAGATAGCATAGAGATAATATGTCTAGAACCTTTAGGAAATTTAGCTGTGGAGTATGGAGGATTTATCTTTGGAATATCAACATGAGAAGGCATAAAATTCTGAAAGATCATGAACCTTTTAGGGAAATCTAGGCCAAGGTATAGCTGAGTTAAGGCCTCTATAGACAAGGGGACTGCTTGGGGATTGGGCTGCAATTGTAGCATTTGATTAATAGATTGGGCTGTAATAGTGAAAAGTATCTCTTTATCAGCATTTACTACAACCCTTTGATCTGGTTCATAATATTTTTGACACAGTCTTATGACTTCTTGACCTGGGTGGGTTAAGGGAACTATATACTTGGGTAAATGTGTTTCTCAAATAGGAATTTCATCTTTGTCTATATACTTTTCATAACACCAGTTGTGTATACCTAACAAATTGAATTCAACAGCAGGATCAACAATTTTATAGTCAAGATCACTCAAAGGAATGCTTTCAGTAGCAACCACAGGTGGTTGAAGGGGGTTTACTGTTATAGCAGATTTGGCAGTAATCGCTGGGGTAGGCTTAGGGGCTTTGGATCCCTCAGATTTGACTGCTTTAGATCCTTTAGGTCCGCTGGTGTTTTGTTTTTTAGGCATTTTTAGGTAACTACTACAAGATTAGACTATTTGCAAGAGTTTTTATATTAAACAGAGAGGAAATTGAGCAATTTAGGCTAAGGATGGCTTCTTTTGGGCTTTTTGCTCAATTAGGTTTTTCTGAGGATATAAAACTGGCAGAAATAGAAAACAAGGGTTTTCTGAGTGTGTTTTGGCTGAGAAAATAAGAATTTAGCATATTTAAGAGGTTTTAGCCTTTCAAATATTTGAATTTGATCCTTAAACTGTGAATTTTGAGAAAATTTGCTTGAAAAGGAGCGCAAAGGAAAACAAGGTTTCTTGGGAAAATTTTTCCAGGGTTTGGCCTATTTTTTGTGATTTTTGGGCTGTTCAGTTTGGTTAATTTTGTAAATAAAAGGATTGGCCTTCTTTAAAGACAATTTGAATTCAATATGCAGGTTTCAATTCTTTAGAAAATACCTTTAAGTGCAGGTATTTGACTGTAAAAAGGGTTTTACAAGTTCCTATCTGAAATGTTGGCTTTGGCAGCTTTTTGGAGCGGTGAACAATTCTTCAACAGTCTTCAATGGTGGATTGTGGTCAAATCTGAGTTTTTGGGTGAAAAATTGGTAAGCAGGGGCTTGAGAACGTTTAACACAGTCAGGAGCAAAGAGGAATGGTCTACACTGCACAAATAATGAAATAATATGCATGTTCCCAAGGTTTTAACCATAGATTTGGTCTTATTTAATCAATATTTAATGCAGGTCATATCATGGCGGGAGGTGGTTTCGGGATTCGAATGAAAACCAGACAGTGGTTATCGCATAGGATTTTGGCAGTAAGTGGGTTTGTTCCGAATGAATGCAATCCAACAGATTTTTGACATGTCACGGAGGGAGAAATGGGCAATACCACCCATTTCGCGTCTGATTTGAGATTTGGCAAACAATCACTTTTTGTGCGCGATATTGCTTTTGGGCCGTTGGATATGGGAATCGAGTGCGAAGGGTCAAGATTGGCTTGGAAGGTGTGGCCGAAGGAAATGGTGGGACCGGGAAAATTATGTATGCGGACGGTTAAAATAGGCTTTAAACCTTTGTATTTTTTAACGGGTAAAAGTTTTTTAAAGCATATATAAGTGAAGTTATATATATATATATATATATAGGCAGCATGGTGCATATATAAAGCAAAAGGTTTATATAAAGGTGGGCATAGGCGGATATGGATAAGGGGCAGGGTTAAGTTTTATTAAAAATAAACCTTAGTCTATCTCAATAAAACTTTGGGTTATAAAATTATAAGGGGGAGTAATATGTTTTTATTCAAAACATTTGTGATATGCCCGAATAAAACACATTTGGCGCAGTTTGTAATCTATTATATAGTTTTAAACCTTTTGAATGATTTAATAACCATAGGGGGCGGGATATTTGTTTAGCAACAGTTTTAGACCAAAGGGGATTTTATTTGGGTTTTAATTTAGCATATGGGTAATAACTTTGGTCTAAAATCTTTATAATAGTGGGTTTTTGGGGGTATTTAGATATAGGAAGTTAAATAAGTAGGATAAGGTATTATTTAGGGATTTAATAAAATAGGTTAAAAGTTAATATGAAAGGGAAAATGGAATATAACACAAAATACATAAAAGCACTAAGTAAAGTGTAAGAGTAAAGCATAGCTTATATTTTTATAATTTCACCAATACTTAGGATAAATGTATTTTTGAGGATTTTTATGCATGTTTATGAAGGGATGAAGTCAATTACATGGGGTTTTATGCTTCACTAAGTAAGAATGAGTCTTTACTTATGAAAAATGAGTTATAATGTATGAATGCGGGATGAATAATGATAAATGGGGATTTTAAAATAAGAACTCAACATTTTCAACTAACCAGTCATCAAGCCTTGGGTCCGGTCCCAACAAAAGTTAGAGAAATGCTTTGAGCCTTTTTTACTGACATCTTAGAGTACTGAATACTTATATGGAAGGGGAAATTAGTGATTTTTCCTGATGATCAATATTACATACTTTCTCCACTTTATTCTACCTACTCAGCCTTATTCTAAATTTTTTCTTCATTTGACAGGTGCATTTAGACTTGCAACCTTGAAACATGTATTCTTTTAAAGCATAAACTATCTAAATCTACCTTATTTCATCCGAGGACTCAGATTAAATTGTTGAGCTCCTCATTATTCTTTACCTATCTACTGATTTGTCAGGATTAAACTGTCTAAAAAATCTTTATTCACTATCTGAAACATGAAATTAAAAACATGACAAGTCAAGATTAAGCAGTTTAACTCATGATAGATTATGGCATTTATTGACACTCTGCCATAATCATTTATTACTACAGTAAATTAAAGTAGTGGCATTTGGACTTGCTCACTTTCAGGTCTTATTTTCATCTTTTTCTTTTGGGGTCTATAATTTCTAAGTCCTTTAATCTTTCTTTTAGGACTTTTTACCCTTTTTTTGATTTTTTATTATTTTTTCAAATTTTTCAAAATATGGGAAAACAAATTGCAAAAAGCAAAGTATGTACATATTTACAAGACTATCAAAGTCAATTCAAAATTTTATGAACCCTAACATTTACCACCAAATAGCTCATATTTATTTGACTCATGCCTTGTGTATCAATGACAAAATGAAGCAAAAGAAGACATGTTCATTTTGGTTGAGAGAGTTTGGCCATCACATGACATCTCCCATGTTTATGTGTTTTGTATTGTTTGTAATATGGCATAATACTCTCATGATTGTGATAATGGAGTTTGTTTGTATTGGGCTGATATGACATCCCATATGTCATTCAATATGTTGTTGTTGCTCCATGATTCACATGATGATGTGAAGAGGCAGCAAGAGATCTTGTTGCTTTGGCTTTTATTGGGGGACTTTGGTCCTACATACTCTCCTACTTTTCATGACAATGTTGGGGGATGGCAGTAAGAGGCACTCCTCCGATGGCTCTTACTTGGAGAGTATGGACACCATACTTGGTATTTTGATGGTGTTGTGTGGTATCAGGGAGCATTGATGTGTTGGTAACTATTGGGAGAATATGGTTTGACACCTTTGTCTACCCATATGTATCTATTTCAAATTTGGTACAATGTTGGAATGATGCTTGGATCCAACAAGGCCAACATGGCTAAGGATGGAGGCATGAAGAGGCTCTTCTTACTTCATGTAGCATGGGATGGAGGTATACTTTGTGAGTTGGAGTTTTCATTTTGTGGAAGGAACCATCTATTTTTATGTATCTCATGTATTATGGAGGATGTTGGGCAACTTATGGTTGTCACTTGGAACTTCATGATTGAGGAGGGACATCTAGCAACACAGTTAGAGATCACTCTAGAAATTCTAGAGAGGCAACTTGGGTGCTGGGCATACATAAATCATTGCAGTAAATGGAGAGACCTTCCTTGTGTGGATGCCATTTGGAGGGGGACATATTGCTCTAGCATCTACATTTTCAGTTTCTTGAGGACAAGCAACATTTTACTGGGGAGGACTATATTATTGCCAAATTTTCACATGATATTTGGAATATTAGAGTTCTTAATAAACTTAGTTAATTAAGTAAATAAAAGGGTGGAGGGACCCATAATCCTCAAAGATAAATAAAATCCACTTTTGATGTGTGGATGTGGATACTCTACGTTAACACTGGAAAATCGTACAACAGAAGATAACATCAATTAATGTCGAGCCCAAGGATTTACAGGACAGGAATACATTATGGAATCAAGAAGTATTTAAAATCTCTAAGGTTTTGAGAAAATTAGATTTTAACTAGTCATAAATGCTCAAATGCGTGCTTTTTCCTTCGAGAAGAGCGCCTTCTGCGCGCCCTTTTGCTCGATAAGCGCGCGTTCCTGGAAATGGAAAGATGTCACTTTCTGGGACCACTACAAGCAAAGGACAGTTATTCCTTATGTGAAAGCCACCTAAGGACAGCCACCAGCGCCTCCTTAGACATTATGTGAGCACACAAAAGAATATTTGAGCACACAATGGAATCACACCTCTCCCTTGGGTCACCATCCATCATGTACCAAAGGAGGGAAGGAGGATTTGAAGCTCACCTATAGAAATCCACCAAGAGATGAACAAATGGTGATCACAAGATTAGGCTGGCCAAAGTTGCCCAAGCAACACTAGCATTGTGTGTGACCTAGGAGCTGGAGCTAAAGAGGACTCGATAGTTGGCCACCCAACATCTTAGTCCACCATAGCAGAGAGAGAGAGTTAGACTGCATTAGAGGCAGAACTTGAAAGACAAACATCCTTGCATCAGGACCTAGAGCCATTGCCTAGGGGCCCTTTGGCAAGTGGGTAAGATTTTCTTTTATTCCGAACATTTAATAAGAAGAGGCCATCAAGCCATCGTTTGCATTATTACTGTTTGGAACTCTCTATATAACTTTTTTGTTTGTTTTTAGTTTTAGTTTTTTAACCAGAGCATACTTCAGCATATTATTTCATGTAAGTTTTATGCTTTTGAGCTCACCCCACATACTGCCTGTTACCAATAGTTTGGAGAGTAGACCACACTCTCTAAGCTCGTGTAATTTCGTACACCCGTGTGTCGAATCCACCACAACAGGATTGGCGACTCCACTGACGTGTTTCAAGTTTATGTGGTTGTGCCATCTTTTGCAGGAGACCCTTTGTCTATGCTGGAGTGGAGCTGATAGTCCTCTGACCCATTTTGCAGTCCCTAGACTCACTAAGGTGACAAAATGAAGAAGGCAGCTCCTATTCTTTTACTTGCAGGACTTTTGCGCGCAGTTTTTTCACACAGAGGTGCATTGCACGCGTTCAGGAGTGACCTGCGCGCAGGAAGGCGCACCTGTCAAGGGCTTTTACGCGCAAATTGCAGAGAGATTTTTTCTCCCTATTTTCTGCTTGTAAGTGTGTTAGGCAACCCCTAATGTATCTGCCAACACCTGTGTTGATACCCCACAACTTCTGAGAATTGATTTTTTGCTACTTTTCGTAGGCATTTAGTTAGTTTTCATTTAAGTTGGTTTTTTCAAAAAAGTGTTCACATAGTTTAAGTAGGGGGCGAATTAACCATTGCTTTCCGAACAATTTATGGCTCCTTTTTCTTTTTTTCTTTTTTTCTTTTTTGCAAATTTTGGTATGCACACTTAGCTTAACTAGTCCAAGTAAGTGGCTTATGACCACACATGCATAAGCTAGTGTAGAAATTGTTTAGTTTAAATTCAATTTTTGAATTTAGGAAATTGCGGGACTAGGATTGAATCGCCAATTAGAGCAAGTAATCTCTGTTGTCTTTGCACCAGTTGGTGACCCTAGACAAGCATATGAACGCTCTACATTCGTGATTCGCCATCTCCCTTTAGTCACTCACATAGACTAACTAGGAGGTTTTGGAAGCGGCCCATTATCCACAAATGCTTTGTATTTGAGTAAGGAACAACATCACATAGTTTAACTAGGGGACTTTTGTAAAGGATCACCGATATCCATATGTTCAAATTATGAGATTGTTCACCATACGCTCACATACATTCACCCACTACGAAAAGAAAGCCACCTAAAAATAACTTAAACAAACTCACTAAATTCTCCCCACAGGGGCCACAAGAGAATTTATAGATTAAGTTAGGATCAAGGGGGTAGGCATCCAATAATCCACCTTGATCACACTTCACATTTGAAACATAGAAGTTGCATTTTTAGGGAGCTTTAAAATCCACCTATCAGCCCACGGAAAAGAAAAATTGAGCATGGCAGAGACTCGATCCAAAGGGGGTTAGGCTTAGGCGCAGTGTGTGCGGTATCAGTTGGGGCTACCTGACTTGGTTGATACTCGGTACTGTTAGCTGACTACCAAGAAGCCCAAGACTCGAACGCTCATGTGGGATGGTGGTTCTTAGTGGCCAAAACTAGGGCATCCTTTACCCTATATGTGACAGTGCAGGCAAGCGCCAGACCCTCTACCCTTACCTTGGTTGATTCTCTTTGGCTAACTGGGGGCTTCGCCAGCTCTTATGGAACGTTGTGCCAACACTCGCAAGAAATCCTCTCAAGGCCCAGTTAGTTTTGAGTGTGTGAGGATGTATTAAGTCTTCTATGATTTTGAGTATCACACGCAAACAAACAAAACCATTTTTTTCTTGATTGATCACATAGATTAAGTTAAAGGAAAATTCATTTCATTTTTGCTTTGTTTTATGTATGTGGCCATAAATTTGTCGTGATCACAGACTCGATCCCCTCAATTTTTTTTATTTTTATTTTTCCAAAACCTAACCTGGTCGACACTCCAACGATTCCAACGGAACCTCGTCAGTCCAGGCGTCTTTTGGACCTCCCCCCATTATCGGGAGGGGTTCCATGTCTTTCGCTGTTTAGGCGTCAAAGACGGAACGTTGCCACAGTGGTTGGTTCCTCCTTTCTTGGAGCAACCTTAGCTGGGAACCCTAGTCGGTCTCCCAACACCACACTGCACACCACTCCCCCCTCGTCCCCTGGGGGCAGAGGAGTGCATCCCATATGGGAAGGCAGTTGAATTCACAACAGGGTACGTCCCAGACTAACCCTCATTCTAACCAGAACTTCGTGTCTTCACACGTTGCCATGGTGTCAACCTCCCAGTCACCCTTCTTAGCGACGTTAAATCTACCAGATTTGACCAAGCTCACCAATGACCCCATCGCACACGACCCCAATTGGGCTCCCATGTCCACGAAGCTCCCTTCAGACATACCAAAGTTTGAAGGCAAGCAAGCAGAAGACCCAGGAAATCATATAATGACCTTTCACCTGTGGTGCTCATCGAATAGCATCATTGACGATACTATTCGGTTGAGGTTGTTTCAACACACTCTTATGGGAGTGGTTGCGAAATGGTACGTAGAGAAACCCCTTGCTTCACATAGAACCTTTAGCACCCTCGCTACCTCATTCCTCACATACTTTCAGCTACCCATTCACCACGATTCGAGAATGGAGTTACTGAATCATTTCAGATAATCCTCCTCTATCCATATTTCAGAACATCTCCATGATTGGAGACGGCGTCGCAGTTTATGCAAAGCACAACTCGACGACCGAGTCCTTTAAGATTTATTCTTGAAAACTCTAACGACGGAGATTTCAAAGTATGTGGAGCAATGTAACCCCACATCCAAAGAGGACGCAATCAATAAAGCCCAACATATTGAACTAATCTACATGCAATTGTGATACATATACAATATCTTGCCCAATGCCCTGCGCCTGCAATCTTATCAAGAATTTCCTGGCGCGTTGAAATTTGCAAACAGACTTATTGGGTCAATGACCCAAGGGTACCTAGGTAGCAGTAGTCAGAATCTCGGTTACACACATGGGTCTACCCAAAACATGTCTCAACCTGGATTTCAAAGTCATCATATGCAGCAGCAAAATTTGACTAATAGGGCGCCAACGTTTCACCAAGGAGGACCTTATCCTCCGGCTGAGGGGACCCAGTACGCAGGAAGAAAAACTGATGAAAGAACTCCCCCCCAACGGCCAGGTGCAAACATGGAACAACAGTATGCTCAGTCCCAAGCACATAACCCACCTATGAAAAACAATGCACAGGTGAACTTTGTGCAATCGTCCCAAAATCAACCACACCAGTATGATCAGGAGAACTACCCTCATAACGTGGTTAAAAGAACGGTAAAAAACAAGCCCAAAGGGAACCCTAGATAGGGGGGCAACAACCAACAGCGCCCACCGCGATCCCAGGCTGGAGGTCACTCAAACCGGAATCAGAACCAGGAGCCAAGCAACGCCCAAAAGCAAGGCAAAAGGCCACCTCTACTAACAAACCATTCTTGTTCAATATGTGGTGAGTACGAGCACTATACTCACCACTATCCCGAACTCCCTGAGCTTAAAAAGCTTCAGAGTAATCGAGGACAAGGAGGATCTTCCCAGACAATTGCGGTTATGCAAGAACCCTTCCCCCATCAAGGAACGGTCAACACTTAGCAGCAAAACCCCGACAATTCTGGGAAAAACAACCATGAAATTTACATGCCTGGGGAAGAAATGTTTTTCCAAACTCGGAATCGCAGCTACGACACCCCACCAGACACCAGTACGTCAGGGGCTAGTACGAGCGTGCCGAATGCACCTTTAACCATTCCAAATATTCCTTTGGAACCATTGCCAAAAATGCTAAAAGGGCCTAATAGGCGAGCAGGTAACTACTCCAAAGCAGCCCACAATTACAACATCATAGACAATTTAGCTCAGTCACCTGTTGCTATGTCCGCTTTGGAGGTACTACAGTCGTGCCCAAAGCAACGGAAAGCCCTAATTTCTACATTAGGCACCGTCGACACTTCCAACACGCGCATGATGGCTTTTGACTTAGACAAAGCCACCCCTAGGCTTCCCTCCATGGTTGCCTTCCAGATACCAGTATCAGCACAGAATATCACTATTCACCGATGTGTTATTGATGAGGGTGCATCCACATGCATCATGTCGAAGAATGTATGGCAGAAGTTAGGAGCCTCGAACTCAAACCTTCCATCATCACACTCAGAGCATATGACGGTCGTCCCTCGACCCCCGTTGGTCTCTTCCAAAATGTACCAGTTTACTTAGCCGGCCAGACGGTCCACATAGACATCGAAGTCTTGGATGCTCACTTGGATTACAATATACTCCTTGGCCGGAGTTACATGTACGCCATGTCTGCCATAACATCCTCCGTTTTCCACATCATGATGTTCCCCCACGAGGATAGAATCATCACAGTAGACCAGCTGACGCACACTGAAAAGCGTCCCTTGACCAACACAAGTATGGTTCTACCCTATGTAGACACAACGACAGATGGTCTTTTACGGTATCAAGAATATGGCCCTGGCTAATTCAAACCGTCATCCGTCCTAGGGTCATTCCTAGGAGATCCTCCTATTATCCCTGAGGTATCGCCCGATGCCATAGGGGCCCCGGTATGCATGATGTCCACATCAAGCACCGAGGTTAGTTAGGACACAGTCTCAAGTAGTAACAACATCGAGGCATCAACTACTACAGCCTCCCTATTCTATGCTGCCTCCCAAAATCCTTTCCTCTACCCACCTCCTAGCTTCACCTCCCAGCGGGTCTTGGAAACACTGGTATTACCCAATATATCATTGGCATTCCTAGTATGGTATCTCGTTCCCCCTCTAGGAATGCCAGCTACCAACGTTACCACATTTGGGTTAAAGCCCCCCGGTCCCGAGGAGCCCCAACCTACCTAGGTAGCAGTCGAAACCGCCCCCGTAAGGTAAATTCCCACTGCAAAACCAGCGACCACGATAAAGAAAATCGCCAAGAAAGGAAAGAAATTTGTGACCCCCACCATGTAGAGGGAGTCATCGGCCTGCGCTATATGTGATGTCACAGGACACCCTACGCACATATGCCTGGAGTTGGACGAGTTAAAACCACTCCTCGACTGCGAGCCAGGCACTTCAAAACGAAATTCCCATAAAAAGGAACTTGCCACCAAAAGTACAGGCAAACCGCTGCATACCAATCACGCATGTGCCCTCTATGACACCTATGGGAATTATACCCACCATTGTCCAAAAATACCATGGTATAGGGACGCCTTACACGCGATCGAGCGATCCTATCAAGAGGATCCCTCCACCCAGTCTATCAATGACGAGCTGCGTACCATCCTATACTTACAAAAGGAGCACCGATACGTAGAGCACCCCCTAGTAATGCCCATTATACGTTTCACGCTATGTGATGAACGTGGCCACTACCTCGAAGAGTGTTCCTCATTGGAACTCATTCACAGATGGTATCCAATCGAAAGAGTTTACTACGTGGGGCTACGGGCAGCCCAATTCACATGCCCGTTATGTGCCGACAATCACCTATTGGAGGATTTTCACTACATACCTCGCTTCCGGCTAGCCCTTTATAGCCTCCGCTAAGCCATAGTTCGTCTTTCCCAAGAAGACGATATGGATTCTGAATCCATCAGCAGCTCCATGACCCAAGCAGAGAAGATAAGCGGCTCTATCATGTTCTTGTCAGCCGAAGAACGACCTAGCAGGGAACCCATAGTTACCCCTACATGCACTTCACGAAACCCACCCGCATGCACGTTATGCAAGCAGACGGACCACATAGTAGTCCACTGCCCTGACTTAGCAACATTGCGACGATGGTACCCCGCCCGGCCTCAGACCACGCACGATGGGACCCCCATATCACAGACATTTTACCTGATATGTCAGGGTAATCATTATGACCGACATTGTACTTATGTCTCACGGATCCTTCCCACTATCGACACGATTAATGCTGTAGAAAAGAGGACAAGCGATCTCCAAGAATGGCATAAAAGATTCATCATCGACCCAACGTCCCCACCACCACAATGGCGTGTCAAACATGATAAGACCACACACCAACCAAGTATACATGAGGCCAAGCCTAGGATAACATGCAACCTATGTGATCTAAACGATCACCGAATCAACCAATGCAGAGAACTCAAACCCCTTGCAAATAGTCTCCGCATAATCTCGCCTCTTCCTCAAAAACTTATCTCTAATCAAGAGAAGATCACACGCACTTACTACCGAATTTTCTCACACTTTCATCATACATTTAAGTGCATGCATCTCCCCAAGCTCAGAGCAGCTAGAGTGGCATTAAGTCAACCACCCACCAAAAAGGGAGGCAAGTCTCAACCTACGACGCAAAAATGGAAGCAGAAGACGACCTGGTCCGCAACCGACCCTTTCTAAGAGTCCACATATGGAACATCGAGTAGTGTAGAATCTCACACTATCTACTCTGTCAGTGCTGTGATACTGTGCACCATTTGCACCAGTCATAATCACGCGCCGGAGGAATGCTCGTTGCTACAAGCATTCAGGCACCTCTGTAATAAAAACAACTTCCACCTACCGGGAATTGACTATCCTAGTGGGAAAGCCAACCATCGGCTCACACAAGACTCCATTACTGATATCCTTCCCCCGCCGCATGCCAGCGATACAATTCATCACATACGACTTGTGTCATCGCACGCCCAAAACAGGATTTCAACCACCTCCTCGTCACAGGAATTCCGCCTTATTCATGTTGCAAAAGAGTAAGGTACCTTACGCTTTTGCATAGATTTCCGTGAGATCCCAAACTTGCATACCGCCATCGAACTCCTTGATGACACCCAGCCTCTAGAACAACGCCTAGTACAACTAGAGCTAGTTGACGAAAATAGGCAACAATCGCTGCAACACAATGAGGCCCATAAAAAAAAGGGTAAAAGCATCATTCGACCACCACATCACCCCTCGCTCATTTACAGAGGGAGAGCTAGTCCTTCGCTATGATGTCGCAAAAGAATCCTTAGGGCCATGAAAGTTCGAAACCTTGTGGAAAGGGCCCTATATCATCAAACATTATCTCCGGCAGGGGGCATACATCTTGACGGAACTAGACGGGACCTACCTCACTAACCCCATCAACGGCCTTTACCTCAAGAAATTCTACCCATAAGGGCCCATGTAGCCCTTATCCCCTAGATTTAGAGTACACAAAAATCCCAAATACCAAAATATTTTTGACCCAAAAACCGAAACGCGCTTAAAATATCACCATGGATCACCAACTTGAACCCTATTTCGGATTTGCTGATGGAGCATCGCGATGGTCTCAAAACTTAGCTGCAGTCGCCTGGATCATATACTACCCTGACCGATCACCACTGTGCTCAAACGGCATGTGCATTGGATCAACAACCAAAAATTAGGCAGAATATGACGTCGTTATTGGACTTATGTGCGAGGCCCTCCATCAGGGCATACGCCATATGCATGTCTACCTAGATTCCCAGATATTGGTATCAAAGTTAAACCAAACATTTGAAACCAGAGACGCAAACCTCTTTAGAAAATATTTGTGTGCCAGAAGATTAAGCAGACAGTTTGATTACATTACATCCTCACATGTATCAAGGAATCAAAACCAAACAGCTGATCGCATAGCCAACAATATCCTACACTAGAATGTATCGCGAATAAACCACCATACATAAAAAACCAAAAAACATATATATCCATCAGCATAACACAAAATGCATAAACCGAAATAGATAACACACCATGTAGAGCCGCAAAAAATATCTCTCATATATATATCAAAAAATATGTGCATCAGAGTACAAAAATAGTATCACTGGCCCATGGGCCAGCCCAAAAATACAATGGTCGTCAAAAATAGGGGCAGCATCCTCATAACGGGTGCTTTCCCTATGTATAAATCTACTCTAGGGGGGTGCCCCCTCAAGAGGAGAACCTAGGCCCACCACTTCTCCTGGTGCCACCACTGGAGCTGCTGTCGCCACTGCGATAGCTACTCGTCGTAGAGTAGGATGGTAGTCCCTCTTGTGGGCCATCACTGTCTCTAGCCATGCCTCCTCGAAGTCATCCATAAAACCTCGGGCAGGCATCCCGTGGGTCAAACAGTCCACTCGACCTCGGAAGTCCTCTAGAGCCTCCACCTAAGCCGTAAGTACTGCGATGTGTGCCTCAACCGCATCTGCACAAGCTCTCTTGGCTACTACCTCAGCTGTAGTTGAGCTGCTGCCTTCACCAGAAGGTCCATCACCATCCCCGCCAGGTCCACCTGCACCCCCGCCCGATCCACCTACAACACCTCCTCCCTGACCACTCGGCGGTCGTGGTAGTGGATCGTGACCCACCAGTCAGGCCACTGGGTGTCCCACCTCACCAACATTTGCACGACTAATCGAAATAATGTCAGTGTCAATAAAAAACACTCAAGTACACCAAAATTCGAGTATGCAGAAATATAGCATATACCTATGGGATCCCAAACATAACCGAAAGGGAGACCAATATCTGGATCACCCTGAAAGTCCAACCCCGCGTACGGGTATGGCAAAAACATATGCAGATTGGCCTCAAACCAGGCCTCCATCATGTCATTCCAATAACGACCCACCATGCCACCACCGCCGTGTGGCATCACAGGATCCCACCTCCTCGTGTGTGTCTCCCTCGGCCCCCCAATAGGCACAGCCACCACGGGCCTCAGCAGCACAACCCTCTCGTACATAATGCTGCATAAGATGCTAGCGTACGCAAATGATTTGGATCCACGTTGGACCCTGTTCAGTTGCGACACCATACCATCAAAGCAGAAGCGGGCAAAATCGAAAAAAATGCCCGTTCCTCAAATGGCGTAAAACTCCCACTTGTGGGCCCGATGCCCGATGAGGCGCAAATGACCCCGCCAGTCGCACAATAATGGCCACAACACACCGCTCGGCCACATCTGTCACTGATGCAATATTGATGCACCCCTCAGTAAGAGACACACCACCGCAATGCCTCCTTCGGAACCTGTCCAGGTTCACTCTTCCAACAGGAAGTAGATACCTCAGCGCCTCGCCCTGAGGCAGTAATCCAGTCACAAAGTATATATCCGTCTCTGGAAGGATAATCAAGTTCTTCCCCCTCAGGACAAACATGTTGCACCTCCTGTGCCAATGTTGTATGATATAACGTAGCAATCGGTCCTGTCACCGAAGGAACTCGTTTTCATCAAATTTCAGAAGGCCCCATGCAGCCAACTGACGACGCGCCCTAGCATCAGTAGCCAGAGTGGTCCGGATCTCGGGCCAATCTCGTTCTCTCCACACCAACCTACCAAGCAACAAGCACCCATCAGTACAAAGGAGAAACATCAAAAGGGATAACAAAAAACCCAAGTTTTTATAAGAACCCTGCCCTTGCGCGCCTGTTTCGTCCACATGCACGCCCTTGTACGCAAAAAGGAAGGAACAGCACGCTTTTGCGCGGCTATACCTAGAAAATAGGCGCAAGGAGGGCGCCTCTTTTCCTAGATCGCCCGTGCAATCTAGGGAAAAAAGCCCCTTTGAGGCCGTACAAACCCAATTTGTACGGCCCCCGGCATCACCAAACTGAAAAAATTGAAATGCAGGACGTCATGGAAGTTACCTCGGCATAATATCGCTAATCCCCAGTACACAGGCTGACCGCAACAACAATAAAGGCTTTGCTATCACCTCTAATCTCGCAAAACTCAGCAAGTACAAATGAATAGGATTAGGGCCATAATCCCATATTTATCGCCCTTTTCCAAAACTTCGGAGGTCCAAAACAAGAGATTAGAAGGTCCGTTTTGCAAACCATAAGTTGCACCATCATCAGTATACCATGATGAACGAAAGCGATGCCCCACATTCGCTTTCCGAAGAAATATTTTTTCAAGCGCTGTTAGGTATGCACCCTCCCATCTTCCTTTCCAAAATTCATGTTTTTCAATAATATTGGATGAAAAGAAGATGCTTTCACTTGAGGTAGTTGTTTTTTGCAGGAAGAACCTGCAAACCATTCACAACACCACCCACTAAAAGTACCAGAGCAGGTATCATTCTACCCTCAGCATGATAGAGTCCCAGAAAACTTTGCATATCCTGACATCATTTCTCCATTAAAAATAAACCATAGGGTCCTCATACCCGACGACGTTTATCATCACCTCACCCTGCATATGATAAACGTCTACGATGGTCGGTAGAGCCTCCCCTCCATGGTGATCGTCATCCAAAATAGACCATAATCACCCCACAAGTGACGCCATGGCCATACCATTTTAGTCCGGGAAGCACCTCATGCCTATCCACATACCATGCATAAGGTCAAGTTCACCGTTTAAACTCAACCCCCTTCTCGGAAGATCTGGTTGTACAAGCAGAATGAAAGCACACCTCCGCGCGCCGCATTTGGCCCGCTATACCTCCATCAACATAAACCCATCTGCGGCATCTTCTGCTTCATCAACCCCGCACATGAGACCATCCAATGGGACCCCTACCCCCAGCAAAACACTGTCCTCACACCTTCAGTGAGCGACCCTCTTTCATGTTTTGGGGTACCCGTCTCTGTGTTTTGTACAAACCAAACCCCATTATTTTATTCTTTTGGTAAGTGTAAAAAGACTGCAAACGATGCCCTTCGCCACTTCACCCTCATATTTCACCTTTTCTCCCATGGAAGCAGCCCCCCAACCCCATTGGTCGAAGTATTTCACCCCCGCCATGCACGCACCATTACGAAAATCATAGCCGGTTCATACCCGCCCTGGAAGTCCTACCGACTCCAGGGAATTTTTCCTTCAAAAATACCTATGACTGTCGCCAAGCTGCTCAAGTATACTTTGACCTTGGGCCACTGAATCCCCATCGTCCATTTTCAGCTACCGCTCACCAACATGCCTATGTTAAACCCATCATGGTTCAGTTAAGGCTTCCTTTTTTTCGACCTCAATGCCTCTTTTCCAAAAAGGAAGCGGTACCTTGGATGACCCCTCCCCATGCAAAGGGGTATCCTTGGGTGGCACTATGGGAGACATCATTGTCCATAGATGTCATCGATCCTCTCGACATTCGACTACAGCAAAATCTTTCATGTCACGATGGTATCGTGCCTTACAGCCATTGCACTTTGATCAAGATTCGTCGAAGACCCGTGCCTTTATAAACGTCTCTGACAACAATGCTTACACGGGAAGGTCCCAGCCAGTACATATGCGTACATTGCGCAATGATATGCCATACCAAGATTACGCATATGGGTACCACATTCCACCTATCTTCAAAGAAAAAATGCCCCTGAGGATGTCAGCAGTCATTGTCAGCAACCACCAGCATCACTACCACAGTAGTGACACAGACATCACATGTATCTATCAGTTTTGTTTACCTAGCCATAACATCATGAGCATGGAACATTCCTGCCTCGTTGAAATTTTGTAAATATGTTGTATATTTTGTCTGCTTGCAGGGGGTCCCTTAGGCCATTGTTATCTCGGAAATGGTGCAAGGTGTTGTCGATTCCAAAAGTACACGCAGGCCTCTCTCTCTCTCTCTTTGCGTACGATACAAAAAAGAAACTATGATGTATTTCGACTATACAGTTCTTCCTAAACCTCACACATTAGGGGGCAACTGTTAACACTGGAAAATCGTATAGCAGAAGACGACATCAATTAATGTGGAGCCCAAGGATTTACAGGACAGGAATACATTATGGAATCAAGAATAATTTAAAATCTCTAAGGTTTTGAGAAAATCAGATTTGAACTAGTCATAAATGCGCAAATGCGCGCTTTTTCCTTCAAGAAGAGTGCCTTCTGCGCGCCCTTTTTCCTGATAAGCGCGCATTCCTGGAAATGGAAAAAAGTCACTTTCCGGGACCACTACAAGCAAAGGACAGTTAATCCTTATGTGAAAGCCGCCTAAGGACAGCCACCAGCGCCTCCTTAGACATTATGTGAGCACACAAAAGAATATTTGAGAACACAATGGAATCACACCTCTCCCTTAGGTCACCATCCATCATGTACCAAGGGAGGGAAGGAGGATTTGAAGCTCACCTATTTTTTACCCACCAAGAGATGAACAAATGGTGATCACAAGTTTATGCTGGCCAAAGTTTCCCAAGCAACACCAGCATTGTGTGTGACCCAGGAGCTAGAGCTAAAGAGGACTCGGTAGTTGGCCACCCAACATCTTAGTCCACCACAACAGAGAGAGAGAGTTAGACTGCATCAAAGGCAGAACTTGAAAGACAAACATCCTTACATCGGGACCTAGAGCCATTGCCTAGGGGCCCTTTGGCAAGTGGGTAAGATTTTATTTTATTCTGAACATGTAATAAGAAGAGGCCATCGAGCCATCGTTTGCATTATTATTGTTTGGAACTCTCTATATAGCTTCTTTTGTGTTTTTAGTTTTAGTTTTTTAACCAGAGCATACTTCAGCATATTATTTCATTTAAGTTTTATGCTTTTGAGCTCCCCCCACATACTGCATGTTACCAATAGTTTAGAGAGTAGACCACACTCTCTAAGCTCGTGTGATTTCGTACACCCTTGTGTCGAATCCACCACAACACTCTCTAAGCTCGTGTGATTTCGTACACCCTTGTGTCGAATCCACCACAACACTCTCTAAGCTCGTGTGATTTCGTACACCCTTGTGTCGAATCCACCACAACACTCTAGATCTAGATATAAATCATGGAGTAGTGGAGCAACTCCATTATTGATAAAGAAGTGGAGATTATGTCTCATTTATGAGATAGATCATGGAGGATGAAACAGTCAAATAAGATCATGGATCTTAAATGTAAAAACATGTGGATCTTTGAATAGGTCAACTGAAATCATAGTGCATTCAAAGAAGATCATAAAGCACTTATGATAAGTTAGTGGAGGAAGTGATGCATTTAATGCACATATGATGGAGAGGGTGATCACCCCATGTGAAAATGATGGAGGACATGGAGAAATAGCACAGTCAACCATGGAGACTTATGTCAGTATAAATTTGAATAATAGCTGAATTATTCACCGAGATTATCCTGATTACACACTATTTAAGCTTCATGCATAATACATAACCTCTTCTACAATTGATCATCAATATGCGAAAATAGAAGCAGTCGCATGCGCACATTAAAACATAATCAAGCACACATATCAACACAGTATGTAATGGGGAAAGCAATAGGTGAAAACCCCCAACTATCTGTATATTATAATGATAGAGAACATGTAACAATACATAGCACAAAGCTCTCACAGCTCTCAGCACTATCTCACATGCTACACACAAACTAGCTTAGATATAGAACAAGTCACAAGTTCAAATCTTCTCCACAAGTCTGCCTGCCTCTACTGCGCAATCCAAGATGTGTAATGATGAGATCCAAGTTCGAATCCCCTAGCTTCAACTGTGCAATCCTCATTGGCAATCTCCATCAATGTGTGTGCAAATCTCATGCACAGCCATGGTCACAGCTGATAGTCACACTCACCCTTTCACCCACCTCTAACACTGGTCTCCACTGAACTGTCCATGCATTGCAGTTAACTGATGTGTTCTTTAGTTGATTTATGAGTTAATAATTAGTGAATTAATTAATAATTAATTCACACCACTCATCACTAGTGTATTTTTCAATTAGACTAAATACAACTAGTTCAACTAAGTTAAACCGAACACAACTCCACCAACTGTCTCATCAACTCCACCAAACTCTGCCACATGAGTTCTAACTGAAGTCAACCATGCAATAGCTCAACTAACCCTTAGGAAAAGCGTATTTCCTTCTGTCAGCTGTATGTGCCACATCCAAGCATCAAACTAAAGTGCTCCAAGAGGATAAGATAATGTTTATAGTCTAAATATTATTAAGGGTTAATAATATTTGACTGTTCTATTTTTAGCCCGGCAGTCTAAAAATAGAAACCGCCCAATGTCTAAAAACAGAGGTCCATATATTTTTACCAACTCGACCAATCATCCATAAATAGCATCCTGCAACTCATAGACCATGATCCATATGTCTAAAAATAGACATAGTCTAAAAATAGACTTTGCGCCAAAAAATAGCCTGCGGGCCCACTTAGTGAAGGCGACTTCATTTCACTAAGCTCCATCATCTTGTTGCATTTTCAACACTCCCTCTCAACAATATATGGATTATCTGCAACCCCTATCCTGCCTCTGTGGTATTCGAATTTGCTCCTGGTGAGCGCCTTCGTCAAGATATCAGCATCCTGATCCTCCGTGGGAATGTATGAAAGTAACATGATTCTCCGCTGCACACAATCTCTGATATGATGGTACCTGATGTCGATGTGTTTGGATCTATCATGAAATAATGGATTAGATGAGAGTTTAATGCAACTCTGGTTATCACAATAAATCACAGTAGGCTCCAAGTGTGACCCGAACAACCTGACCAGGATCTTCCTCATCCATATGGCCTCGCATGCAGCCAAGCTTGCTGCCATATACTCAGCCTCTGCTGAACTGAGTGCCACAGATATCTGCTTCCTGCTGTACCAAGAAACTGCTGTCGACCTGATACTGAAGATCCCTCCAGATGTGCTCTTTCTGTCCGTTGGGCTCCCTGCCCAATCTGCATCTGTGAAGCCACATAGCTTCACCTCATCCTCCTGTATGTACCATAAGCCATATCCCGATGTGCCTCTAAGATAACGCAATACATGCTTGCCTGCCTTCCAGAAGAGCTTGGTAGTCTTAACCATAGCTTGCGAAAGCTAGTTAATAGCATAGCATATATCGGTTCGTGTATTGACTAGATACATAAGCGACCCCACCAACTGTCGATAAACAGTGGCATCCACTACCTCCGCTGAAGTAGCATCCTCCTTCCTCCAACCTTCAGGAAGAGGAGTATCAATAGGCTTGCAGCCATGCATGTTGAACTTCTCTAGTATCTCCCGGGCATACTTACCCTGAGAAACAAACAGTCCATCACTGCGCTGCCAAATTTCCAATCCCAGGAAATAATGAAGGAGGCCCAAGTCCTTCATCTCAAACTCTTTAGCAAGATCCTCCTTGCATGAAAGTATCAACAGCTCATCACCTGTCAGAATCAAATCATCTACATAAAGTACAATGATCAGTAACTTACCCTCCACCACAATCTGGTATAGGTTAGGATCCGCCTCACTCTTGGAGAATCCAAGTCCGGTGAAATAACTGTCTATCCATGTGTACTAAGCACGAGGTGCTTGTTTCAACCCATACAGCGCTCTCTTGAGCCTGCACACATGCGACTCGCTGCTGGAGATCTTGAAACCTTGGGGCTGCTCTATGTACACCTCCTCCTCAATCACTCTGTTGAGGAACGTAGTCTTCACATCCATCCGATGAATGTGCCACCCCATCTGTGCAGAGAGAGTTTAGGATCGTCCGTATGGAAGAATACCTTGCGACAGGTGCAAAGGTTTCCTCATAATCGATCCCCTCAATCTGTGAGAAGCCTCGGGCAACAAATATTGCCTTGTACTTCTCCACACTCCCGTCAGTTGCTTGCTTCACTTTGTAGATCCATCTCGAACCTACCACTGATTTCCCTTCCGGCCTTGGGACAATCTCCCATGCACTGTTTCTGACAATCGAATCATACTCTTCCACCATGGCATCTACCCATGCAGGGTCCTCCAAGGCTCTTTCCTCGAAGAGGATGGCTCACACGCACACACAAGAGCCATGTATGCAGTGTACCGATCTGGTGACTGTCTCTGTCTGCGCTGTGCTGTAGGTGGTCCTACAACCTTCTCTGCATCTCGAGCCAGTCGCTCAGCTTCTGTAGTGCGCATGCGCCCTCTGATGGTTGGCGCTGCATGGGTGGTTTCTTCCACCTCCTGAACTTCCTCTTGTGGCTGATCCACATCCAGAAGCTCCTCCTTAGGAACTAACAGCTCCTCATCTGCATGTAAGTGCAGCTCCCTCTCAAGCGAACACTTTATGGCTTTCTCCTCCTGAAATTTGATATCCCATCGCACAACAGTCTTGTGACTATCTGGAAAATACACATAATATTTGTGGGGTGTATCAGTGTACCCAAAAAATATCCAAACCTCTGCAGTTAGCTCCAGCTTCTTCCTAGAATCCTTCTTCACATGCATGTAGATAGGTGAACCAAAAATCCTAAAATGGGAAATATCAGGCCTCTACTAGGAAAACGCTCCTCCTGTACTCATGCCAAGTATCTTGTGAGGACAACGGTTCTGCACATATACTGCAGTATTGCATGCCTCCGCCCACAAGTGAAGGGGTAGGCCCTGATCATGCAACATCGCCCGTGCAGCACCCACGATCGTTCTGTTCTTCCGCTCAGTAACCCCGTTCTGCTGTGGGTTATGAGATGCAATGAGCTCTCTCCAAATTCCTTCTGCGCTGCAAAAGTCCTTGAATTCAGCAGAGATGAATTCACCACCATTGTCGCTCCTAAGATCCTTCACATGCTTCCCCGATTCCTTCTCAACCAGCGCCTTGAACTCACAGAACTTTGAGTATGTCTCGCTCTTCTTCTGCATGAAGAAGATCCAGCACTTCCGAGAAAAATCATCAACAAAGATCACATAGTACTTGTGCTTTTCTGTTGAAGCTACTGAGAAAGGTCCACACACGTCTGTGTGAATTCTCTCAAGGATCGTTGTGGCGCGACTATCCTTCTTGTGAAAGGTGGCTTTCAAAAATTTTCCCAAGGTACACCCCTTGCACTGATCTGACTATGTAGGAGTGCCCTTAGGAAGTCCAGTAGAAATCTGCTGCAGTATCTTCAAAGCTCCATGGTGAAGGTGGCCCAATCTCCGGTGGCACAGCTCGCCATCATCCCGGCTCACCACTCCTTCCGCCTTGCATGCCATTGCTGCGCATCCATCCACTTGCAACTGATAAAGATTCTTGACTCGAACCCCTATCTTCTGGGTCTCTCCAGTTGTCTTACTGCGCAGGAAAGCCTTTCCCTCGCTGAAGACAACATCATACCCCTTGTCTTCTAACATCGCCACAGAGATCAGATTCTTCTTCAATCCTGGAACATGCATCACTTCCTTTAATACGAAGGGTTTACCAGACTCCCTCTCAAAGGAAATGGTACCGATACCGGTCGCACTGTATCTACCATCATCGCCCATCTCGATGTGCACTCCAAGATATTTCTCATCCAGATCTGAAAACAGATCTCGATCTCCAGTCATGTGAAAAGACGCACCACTATCCAAGAACCATACTGATCCCATCACACTTGAGACCAAGCATGCGATCAACGAAAAATCCAGCTCAAACTGCGAGGCTAAGGCCTCTCCCGCTGCAGATCCAGCAACTTGCTTATTTTTCTTCTTCTGCGGACAATTTGTGGCATAATGTCCGTGTTGGTGACAGTGAAAGCACTTCACCTTGGACATGTCCTGCTTCTTGCCTTTCGCACCGGAATGAGAAGCTTTCTTGCTCTTCCCCTTCTTTGCTTTGGCAGCCAAAGCGCAATTTTCTTCATCAGATGCCTTTGATGAAGATCCGTCTCTGGTACTCCGCCTTATCTCCTCTTGCACAAGATCCGACCAAAGTCGCTCCCATCCTGGAAATTTCTCCCGACCATTGACAGAATCCTGATAGGCATGCCAACTCTTCGAAAGAACAAGGAGAGCCAAGCTCACCAATTCCTCATCATCAATAGTCACCCCCACACTTCCCAGCTCATCCCTGCATTAGATGAACTTCGTGAGGTACTTGGGCATACTGTTGCCTTTCTCCATCTTTATGTGTCTGAGTTTATCCTTGAGCGCCAAATTCCTCTGGTCGTTCTTGCTTTGGAATAAATCTGTCAATGCTTTCCACATCAAGTATGGAGAAGCTTTTCCATGCATGCTGGATACAATGTGATCCTTCACGCCCTCCAACAGAATCCTTCGGCATTTTTCCATCTTCTTTTGCCAAGCCTCAACTTGAGCAGCATCAGTAGGCTTTGGGATCTCATCTTCTATGAACTCCTTCAGCCCGTTATCATCTAATACCGCCTCCATCCGGTCCTTCCATGCAACATAATTCGAACTGCCCTCAAGGGCATATTCCAGTCGCAATCCGTTGAAAGACATTTCAACTCTAGCACCAAGAAAACTGCTGCAAATTCGAATTCCAAATTCTGCTGCAAATTTGAATTCCAAGCTCAAAACTCAACTACTTCTGGATCTGTGAGAACAAAGTATTTCTGGCACAAAGATCTATTGTAGGGGCATTTACTGGATATATCACCTTTCAGAGAAAGGATGGATCTAGAGGCTACCTAGCCCGCTTACAGACTCTGTCTACTGAAATAAATTGTAATCACTGTAATAGATCCGATGATCAATTTTCGCTCTGATACCATGTAGAAATTTGAATAATAGCTGAATTATTCACCGAGATTATCCTGATTACACACTATTTAAGCTTCATGCATAATACATAACCTCTTCTACAATTGATCATCAATATGCGGAAAATAGAAGCAGTCGCATGCGCACATTAAAACATAATCAAGCACACATATCAACACAGTATGTAATGGGGAAAGAAATAGCTGAAAAACCCCAACTATCTGTATATTATAATGATAGAGAACATGTAACAATACATAGCACAAAGCTCTCACATCTCTCAGCACTATCTCACATGCTACACACAAACTAGCTCAGATATAGAACAAGTCACAAGTTCAAATCTTCTCCACAAGTCTGCCTGCCTCTACTGCGCAATCCAAGATGAGTAATGAGTGAGATCCAAGTTCGAATCCCCTAGCTTGTACTGCGCAATCCTCATTGGAAATATCCATCAATGTGTGTGCAAATCTCATGCACAATCATGGTCACAACTGATAGTCACACTCACCCTTTCACCCACCTCTAACACTGGTCTCCACTGAACTGTCCATGCATTGCAGTTAACTGATGTGTTCTTTAGTTGATTTATGAGTTAATAATTATTGAATTAATTAATAATTAATTCACACCACTAATCACTAGTGTATTTATCAGTTAGACTAAATACAACTAGTTCAACTAAGTTAAACCGAACACAACTCCACCAACTGTCTCATCAACTCCACCAAACTCTGCCACATGAGTTCTAACTGAAGTCAACCATGCAATAGCTCAACTAACCCTGAGGAAAAGCGTATTTCCTTCTGTCAGCTGCATGTGCCACATCCAAGCATCAAACTGAAGTGCTCCAAGAGGATAAGATAATGTTTATAGTCCAAATATTATTAAGGGCTAATAATATTTGACTGATCTATTTTTAGACTGGCAGTCTAAAAATAGACTTCGCCCAATGTCTAAAAATAGAGGTCTATCTATTTTTACCAACTTGACCAATCATCCATAAATAGCATCCTGCAACTCATAGACCATGATCCATATGTCTAAAAATAGACATAGTCTAAAAATAGACTTTGCGCCAAAAAATAGCCTGCGAGCCCACTTAGTGAAGGTGACTTCTTTTCACTAAGCTCCATCATCTTGTTGCATTTTCAACCATTTCCACATGTACAACGCAGTTATGGAGTGGGCCTAGGCTATGGAAGGCTCATAATATATATAATGAAGGTGAAGGCACAATATAAGGAGATTTGGATACTTGGATTATTCTTTGATATGTTTATATCTGGATTTGTCTTAGGACATTTCTATGCGTGCTTGAGCTATTTAGATAAGTCTACAATGTTTTCTAGCACAGGGTGTTTCCGAGCAGAAATCCCACCCTTACCCACGGGGGACTTCTGTGCCTACTTTGGGAAGGTTTTCTATTGAGTTGTATTCCTCATCAGGCATTGGTTCCATCTTCAGGAGGTTGTTTCTAACATTCAGCTAGGAAACCGATGGAGGATTCATCCTACCACTTTGTTCTTTAGATTCAGTCTTCTAGGAGTAGCAGATCTATATTCAACATTCATGCCATTGAGATTTACCTCCATGCAGTAGCAGTCCCTTCAAGGATTTCCAAGTTCAGTCCTGTAGATCTATTAGAGGAAGGAAGTTTTCAACATTTCAGCTATAAATCATGTGAGGAATCATCTCCTCACATTGTTTCTATTGTTTCCATCATTCTGGAGCTGTATTGACATATCTAGTAGTAGGCTATTGAGCCTCCCTCTCTCACAACGCAATTTTCTGAAGCTGTTGTTCATCGAACAAATATTTTCAGTGGAGGAGATTGGAGGAGCTAGATCTTGAGCTTTTAGCCCAAGGATCTAGTGAAGGGATCAACCCTTCTTGCATAGAGATGATTGTGCATCATTGCAACCATCATATGGTCAGTTCATGCAGCAGATATGCATACCCAGTAGCTACATAGTGCAAGCCCTAAGAGGGTGATTTTCTTAGATTCATAGAGCTGGAAAATCCTTTTTGGGTTATCTTGGGTATCCATCATAAAGCCCAGATCTAAAGTTTCAGCATCATTAGAGCTCCCAAACTGCCTAGATCTGACTTTCTATCTTTCTGGCAGTTGCAGCGGGGACAATGCATTTTACCTTCCAGTAGTTCAGCAGCTACGCAATCCCTCTTGTGGGATCATTCCAGGGTCATTTTAGGCCATCTCTTTGGCTTAAGTATCTAATATTTTGAGCACTGTTGTATTGGTTTATCCACCTCCATATAATAAAATGGCTCAGCTATTTCTGTGCATTTTGATGTTGTCTTTAGATTAATGGTTTTCTTTGCTGTTGTTCAGCTATTGTGTTTTGTATCAATGCATTATTCCATTTTGGGATTTTACATTCTACAGGTCTTGAATAGCAGCAGCAAAGGGCGCCAGGATGCCTGCACTCTGATCTGCTACGCTCTGTGCAGTATCTACCAGCTTCTGTGATGTCAGAACTTATGGGGCTAGGTTGATACTTTGCAGGGTCTGATTTAGGTTCTTGATAGCTGCATCCAGGTCTTGAGACAACTTCATTTCCTCGTCCGCCCACGACTTCATATGCTCGATCACGATCTACTTCTTCCTGCGGAGCTCCTCAACTTCATCGCACAAAACTTGCCTTATCTGCAGGCGGGCCATGCATTGAGAAGGGACAAAAGTGGGCAAGGCCTCCTAAAGATCGTCAAATGCATGCTCCTTGGCGCACAACTCCTGAGTTATCTTTTTGACTAGTGGGTATGTTTACATAGAGGTCCACAGTCCCATTGTTGTCTCGAGTAGCGTGGAGCCCTTGTCAACATTAGCTGAGATGCTTTCTGACACATCTTTCACCAAGGCTGCCTACTACACACGTACCTTTGGGGGGTCTTGGGTTGCAGCTTAGCCTGCAATGCTATAATATGCTATTCAAACTCTGCTTTCACCGTCTGCACTTCTGTCCTGGAAGCCTTTAACACGGGAACCAAGCTTTCAATTTGGGCCTACAACGCGACGGATGCAGGAATGGCCACTTCAGGAATATCACCACATAGTCTATCGATTAAGTGTTCCAATTCTACACGTTGAGCCATAGTCGCCTGCTACGCTATTTGTGCATGGAGTGATTCTTTAGTTTTTGTTGCAACCGTTTGTTCTGATTCATTCAACTGCTGCTACACATGCGCCTCCCTGTACTACAACTCATTAGAGATAATGGTTTGGATAACATGTAGGTTTCCACTTGGCAGTTTAGATAGATCGATCCCAACCTCTGGGCAGGTCTGCACTTGCGCCCGCAAATCTGGCTGCTCCACTATAATGGTTGCACCCGGGAAGGGGAAAATTCTGCTATCTGATGTTGCGATGATCATTGTTGTAGGCAGACTCACTTGAATCAGCCTTGCTTGATTCACACTGACTTGTAAGTTGTCAGCCTTCAGCTGGAGTACCTGCAAACCAGATTGTAATTTGTTGTCTGTAGCCTTGTATTTCTCTTCCATGGTGATCCACTTGTCTTCCGAGGTAGATGTGATGACATCCGCGATTTTGTCCAGGTTATCTTCAGTTAAAGTGACCTCTTCTGTGCCTCCAGCTTTAGATCCCTTCCGCTCCTTTCGTGGAACCTTGGAAGTTTTTGTGCCATGCTTAATGCCGCACGAAGATTCTGCACTAGTATTGTCTAGCCCATCGAGGCCTCCAGGGTCCACGTCAACTTCTCGTCTAAGGTCTTGCGTTGTATCGTTCTTTGCTTCCTACTCAGTCTCCTTCTCATCGTCCTTCTGTGGGCCTGTTTCTGCATCTTTGTCAGTGCACGGCTTAACCTCTTTCTCTTTATCACCTGGAGCTGTTTCTTTCCCTGAAGTAGAGGCTGTAACATGCTGGGTGGAGTCGAGCCCAACTTTCCATGCCTCTGGCCAGGTTGCAATTACCTGGTCGACCTCCGCCTCAGTGACCATGAAAGGAAATTTGTACCACGTGGGGTCATTACGCGCCTTGACCTGCACATGGTGCATTGTTATTTGAAAAGCGGCGATGCTTTTATACTTCTTATATACTTCCTGTGATAGTCTTGGTCGCGAGAGGATGCAGTGGCTAGCGCGCCCTCAAATAGCACCCAAAAAAACTTATTTTCCTTCACCCACTTAGAGTCGGAGGAATCCCATATATTGGCCTAGCACGCCCCCTTGCATATGCCAGGCTCTAATTCTGGGAGTACTGCAGTTGCCGAATTCTCCCATGCAATCAACATAATGAGTAACAATAGCCAGGAGTAGCAAAATAGTTTCCCTTGCTCTTACTCTTCGCACACATTTTCCAGGAATTCTTCGTAGAGGTACTGGGACCAGTTGTAGCTGACCCCCTTCTCGCATTGTCCTGAAAACGGAATCACGTGTGCAGGGACTACCTTTGGTCGACACTTGCACATCAAATTGCAGCCTAGGACTAAGGTGTTGAGGCACACACCCGGGTCTGCAATTGTTTGCACCAAGAATCCCCTTTTTTCTCGCTCGACCTTGTAATATTTATTTACTTTTGCCGCGACCTTGAGCTCATTTCTTTTTCCAAAAATTGCCATTGGATGAGGCCCCTTCTTGGGAAGGTTAGTGATCCGGTGGATCAACATGACGTCAATCGAAATGCGTCCCTGGATCCACAAACATCCATCATGAACTAATGCCGACAACTGGCACATGTAGATAGTGGTGATAGGGTACCTCCCAAAATACAAAATCCTTAGCAAATTTAGGATCCCAACGTTGCCTAGCCCGCACACCCACGACATTAGCTCAACCTTCACCACATCATCATAGAGTACCCGCTCCAAGTAGTAATTCGGTGCTAGCTTAGGGAATGTTTCTTCGTTCGCCAAGTCATGATCATTGAACTTGACACTCGGTATCTTGCTAAACACATCGTCACCAAGGGGAAAAACCTGCGAGACCAGAGGCGTCTGAAGGTAGTCTCTTGTTGAATCTACATTCTTGGGTGCGCGCATGGAGGGTCTGTGTGGCTTGACATATGATGGCCACCATGAGATGGGCTCAACGAGTGCAACCTCCTCAGTGGCGCTCATTGGTCTCTTCGAAGGGTCACCAATAGGTGACCTATCCATAGTAGCCTGATGCGGGGATGTCACATTCCTCGGAGAGGTCCACAGCTTTGAGGAGGACCACTTCGATATTTTTCCCTTCCCTCTAGCCGGCGTGGACACGACTTCTTCAACCTCAGGTATCACTTCATGGACATTGTCCGACCCTGGCTCAATTGATGCTCCGAGGGGCGTAGAGTGCTCCTCAGCAGGGGCGCTCTCTGGATTAATGGTTGTCATTCTCAGGCGAAAGATAAATTCAGGATTTCTCATGTAAGATGGGGTCTCTCGTCCAGACATACAGTTCTCACAGAAAAAATTTACAACACCAATCATAGATAAGCTTAGGGCGCAATGTACTTAGAAAGAAAAGGAACAAAATATGACCTGCGCCCTTCCTTTGATAAGAAATCCAAGGTGAAAATGGTCATATTGTCATTAATTTCAACTTACCTCTGTAAAAACGGTAAAAAATCCCCCAATATTGCCTCATTAAATGTAGAAAACCCACTCCATACAACGGTAAAATCACTTTTTTACCCAGTTTCACTGTTCCAACAGCTAGTTTCTTTTCTTGCGAATCACCCCTGTGCTCCCGTCGCACCTTTCTGCGCCTTTCCTCTGCGCCACACGTAAACCACTAGATTCTTATGCTTCGTCCATATAGTCATTTGGTCGGCACATGATTTTCCCTATACGGCTTCAAACGGCTTCCATTGAAATACCCAGGAAGATTCTCCTTGCGTAGCGTGGCCAAGTGCACTGCACCTCCATCAGTGATCTCCTTCACAATGTATGCCCCCAACCAATGCTTCTTGAACTTCCCTGGGTGGCGCGCAAACTAAATGTCATATAACAAGACCAAGTCTTCCTCCTTGAACACCTTTTGTCCGATGTGCCTATCATGCCAGGCCTTTTCGCGTGCCTTCTACACTTTCTGATGGAAGTTATCAATGAACCGATCCTCTTCCAAGGAAACCAATTGCACTGGACGTTCCTCCATGATGTCAGGCCCAACCATATTAGTGAACGATGTGATGTGTAGGCTTGAGACAATATAATCCATTGGCATGATCACTTCTTTCACATAGACCATCCTAAAATGTGTTTTCCCATTCAATTTCTTGCATGTAGTCCTATAAGCCCATAACACAGAAGGGATTTGCATGTCCCAGTCATTCTGATTAGCATTGCAGATATTTGTGAGCGAATTCTCCAAAATTTTGTTGAAAGCCTCTATTGCGCCTTTTGCTTGTGGGTGATAAGGGGTACTCTTCTGGTGATGGATCTGAAACTCCTCTGTCAGGGCTTCAATGGTTTCATTAACAAAGTGCGTACCTCTATCACTCATTAATATCTTTGGGAATCAAAAGCTATTCAAAATATGCTAAAAAATTAAGTGAGCAACGGTATCTGCAGTACAATCCTTAACTGCCTTAGTTTCTGCCCATCTTGTTACATAATATATGGCAGTGATGATATAACACGCTCCAGTCTTCTTCCCTAGAGGATTTATTGGTCCAACAAAATCTATAGCCCGTTTATCAAAGGCCTGCAGGGCCATCTGTGGCTGCAAGGACATTTCATCTCTGCATGAGGGCTTCCCTGTTCTCTAATAAGCATCACATGCTCGACAATATGTATGTGCATCACTGTGCAGTGTGGGCCACCATAACCTAGCACACAACACCTTCTGCGCAGTAGCCTTCCCAGCATAGTGGCCTCTTGCCACCCCTCCATGAGCCTCAACCAAGATATCATGTCTCTCGTGTTCTAACACATATCTTCTCAATACTTAATTTTCTCCCAACTTATATAACTGGCCCACAATCAGGGTAAAATCAGCTGTGAACGTAACCAACTCCTTTTTCTGTTGCACCGAATATTCAGCAGGCGTGCTTCCAGTGCTCATAAAGTGAATAATATCAGCAAAGTGCTCAACAACCACCTTGATAGCAAAGATTTGCGCATCGTGTAACCCCTCCTCCATATTGGTTGGTTCTTCCCCATTTTCGATGCGTGAAAAACGATCAGGTCCAACATTTAGTCTTCCAGGCTTCACAATGATTTCAAAGTCATATTCCTAAAATAACAGCAACCACCTGAAAATATTCCCCCCCAACATAGGCTTATTGACCAGGTATTTCAAATCAGAATGGTTAGTGAACATTTTGAAGTGTCCTCCTAGCAGGTAGTGCAAGTATTTTTGCAGAGTATAGATCATGGCCAATCCTTTCCTTTCTATGGTTGAGTAGTTGCACTTTGCACTGGAGAGCTTCCTACTGGAAAAAACAGCCAGTGATCAATGTCTCCTTTTCCTGGCTGCGCTAGAACAACCCCAGGTGCTATACCAGATGCATCCACATGTACATGAAAAACCTTAGACCAGTCTGGGAATATTAGAATAGCTGGTGTAGTGAAAATTTTATCCTTCAGCAGCTCAAAGCTCTTTTGACATTCATCGTCCCCAAAAAATGACACATCCTTGTTTAGTAACTTCTCCATTGGTGCATTGATCAGAGCATAGCCCTGAATGAACTTCCTGTAATATTCAGTGTGTCCTAGGATGGAGCACAACTGTTTCTCATTAGTGGGAACGTCTAGGTTGATGATAACTACTATCTTGGCTGGGTCGACCATTAATCCTTGTTGACACACTATATGCCCCAAAAAAATTCCAAAAGGCATGTAGAATATGAATTACTTCAAGTTAATAGAAATATGGTGCTTCCTACAGGTGTCAAGCATCATGCACAAGTTTGACACATGTTTCTTTACCAACCCAAACACTGCCCAGTCATCAAAATATACCTCCAAAAATTTATGCATGAATTCTTTGAACACATCCACTACCATGCGCGAGAAGATCACAAGTGCATTTTTCAATTCGAAAGGCATGAAAATGTACTGAAAATACCCCCACTATGTTGCAAAGGTGGTCTTGCTGCGGTCTTAAGGCACAATTCTGATATGATGATACCCTGAGAATCCATCAGTAAACGAATAAGCCTCTTGTCCTCCCACATTATCGAGGTTCTCATTTGAAAATGGAGTAGGGAAGGGGTCATGCACATAGGCATCAATTAGCTTGTGCAGATCTACACAAATCCTTATCTCTCCTTTGGTCTTATTATCTTGAACCACCATTGGGCTTACCCAATCAGACTGCTCTACAAGCTCAATGATGCCTGCAACCACCATCTTTTCTAATTCCTCTTACTTTTTGCTTATACTTGGGATTCAATCAGTATGGTCGTTGCTTTACGGGGCGCACATATGGTTTCAATGTGATCTTCATAACACCTAGGTCTCCTACAATTACCTTGAGCTCAGAGAACTTTGTAGGAAACACGTGCTGATACTCTGTCAGTGGCTCCACAATATTCCCTACTGTATCATCATCCCAGTATTCCCTGATTTTGGCCAACTTGGGCTGCTCTTCTATCCCAATGTTGACTTCTTTTAACTTCAGAGGCTTAGTTACATCTACCATCCCCATTGAGGGCGATGAAACTATGTTGTCCCCTTTAGACTCATGGATTTTGATGTTTCTTGGATCATCTTCATTATCCTCTATTGACAGGTTCCCGCAATTGAAAATGTCTTGCATCTGCGCATCCCATGCTAGTGAAGCACATTCCCTTTGTGGTTGGGAGTCATCAAATACAGGAGAATCTATGTCCTGCAAGGCTTCATCCAATTTTTATGATCCCCCAACCAAGCTGAAGGTTGATATGAAATCATCAGTCATTGTAATCCAAAAACAAGTTCCTCGGTGCAGCTCCGTTTCTAGATACCAAGTGGTAGGTACCAACCCCAACAAATGAATAAACATATGAACCCTCTCGTTCCAAGTCTTTTCCTTCCACACTTTTATTCACATGGCCATGTGCTTACACGAGTCTCATTGAGCATAGAAAAGCTCAGTTGGTGGGGTAGCGGGAGGCTCAAAGTGTAACGTCTTCATTTTGCTACATTCCTCCAGTCCTTAAAAACACCCTTTTGAGTATCCCACCAACACGTTGGGGTTGCGCGCATAGCCAGGTCAAGCACCCAAAACCTTCACTCTTCTAGGAAAAAAATTTCCAATTCTTCTAAAAATACTTTGACACTACCAGAACCATCAAAATAGGATATTTCTCTTACCTTTGAGGAGATGTAACGAAAGTTCTTAGTGATCTTGAGGTAGCGCAACGCATAAACATCATGCAATCGATTCAGTCAATTCTCCATCTCTCCACCCGAATTTGAAAAAAACGAACTATCCTTCTCCCAATTCAACATTCCATTAGTTGTAGGGTTAATCAAATCCTCATCCCGTGCAGTCAGCTTTTAGATATGGTCGACATCATCTCCTTCGTGCACTGGTTATGTGTATATTTCTCCTGCTACTAGATCCAATGGGACTATCACTTGCGTACCATCATTCTCAAAGATCATGCTTTTGCGCTTGAGGTTGATAATGCCTCCCATATCAATGGCCCAATTCAACCCCAAGAGTGCATGGTAGGGGTCTGCATCATCCATAATTTGTATCACTTCAAAATCTGCGCGTACCTTTACTCCAACAATGTCTACGAGAACTTGTGGAATTATTCCAAGTGGAATGATCTGTTGATTGGCCATGCGTAACTGAATGGCAGACCATTCCAACTTTGGTTCTCCCATATTTTTCCAGGTTTTCTTAGGTAGAACATTTGCATCAGACCCCAGATCCAGGATGACTTGATCCATCTCATACTCTCCAATCTGCACAGTCATGCGCATCTCCCGACTAGTTCTCTTGTTCTTATAAATCTTGTTCATAGCCTTAGTCTACGTTCGAGGTACTTATTTTTCCACGTAGCTGTCTATCAAGGCCTGCAGATTATCTACTGCCTTCTGATTGTGCAATAACTTAATACAAGCTTGTATAAATGGTTTTACTTCATCATCAGTCTTTGGTTCCATGATAGACTCTGATGCGGACGCTCCTGCAGCAACAAAATCCTTCCTGGCTTCAATGAAAGTCTCCTTTTCCTTCTACAGGTTGAGTCCTTCTTTCTTGTCTGAAGCCTTTTTGATCAGTGGCTCTGCATCAACTCTCTTTTCCTCATCTCCTCCGGCGGAAACACCATTGCATGTAATTACGTTTACACTTGGACCATCATCGCGCAGTTCAACTTTAACCATTTGTATGTTTTGCGTAGGCGTCTATTGTTGATTTTCCTGCATTCTAGAAATTAACACAGGGAAATCTTCAATTACATGATCAAATTGCCTACAATACTTGCAAGATTGTTGTGCGGGGTTTGGGCAGTCACGCGCATGGTGTCCAACGTCTCCACAGTTATAGCAGATTAATTGCCCTCTTCCCCGACCTGCGCCTCCACCTCTTCCCCCTCCCCTTCCTCTTGCTAGGGATCCTCCACATCTAGAGGGAGATGTTGGTGAAGAAGGGTCGACCTACACTCTATAAATGTTAGCATTGTCTATCATTATGTCGATCGTCCAACAGTGGTGCTCATCATGACCAACTGAAGAGAAAAATATGCACCACTGCTGCTTCAACTCTAACACATACATTCCTAATCGAGGGCAATGGTATGTATCATGTCATCCAGCTACCTTACAATCAACGCACCATAGTGTGGGGGTACTTGGCCCAAGAACATCCCTGGGGAAAAGTGGATTCAGTCCCCCTGCTTATATGTAATCCGAGAACATATTGCACTGATATTTGGTGTGGTCTGAACTCTTACAGCGTATGCACCAGACATCTGTGCCAAATTCCTTACTCCAATATCTGCGTAGGTTATGAATTTCTAAGTGCATATCCTCTAGTTGAATTTGAATTTGCAGTGCTCCGAATTGAGCATCTTCTCTAGGCGCAACTTCTAATTTCATAGCAACCTCTAGAGCTTCGACCTGAAAATCAATCTTCTGTTGACCCATAGGCTTGCACAGATGTTGTAAGAGCATGGAAATGAACCATTCCTTATGTTGATTATCATCGTAAACAAATCCTCCTTCGTTGATTGTGTGATTTAGCCGTTAGTAAGCTTCCCAAACCAATTCCTTCGGCCCTTGTTTGATATCTTTTAATTCTATCATGCACTGTGAGTAGGACTTTGACTTCCTAAATTGCTGTTTCAGAGCATCCTTAATTTGCACAACAATGGGATAAAAATTCTGGGCTAGATATCCCCTGAACCAATCTAACACGCGACCTTCGAATGCCATATCTAGCTGCGCTCTCTTGACAACATCAATATTAACATTTTGTGCAATCCACACTGCATCAACAACAAACCAAAACCTATCCATGTCCTCATCTCCCACACCCTTAAATGTGGGTAGCTTCATAGGCACGGCCATATCTTCTGTAGGTGGCGACGATGGTGGGGTAAGAGATGTATTACCCCTGCGCAAGTTCGATTGTGGCGTGGTAGGAGGGCTACCTTCAGCGAGCGTAGCCTCAATACTCTCTATATCAGGTGAATTTATCAAAGGGTTGTATACAAATCTGTCCCCTCTCTTATTGACCCGATAATATTTTCCGCTGCATGTAGTGCTTTCGATCTTATCAGGGGTCATTCACTCAGTGTGGCTGCACAAAACACCCTTTTCACACAATAGCATCTTAATCAACAGAGGTAGATATTGTATGAATTTACCTCTCAATCCCTTGAAAAAACTTCTTTCAACTTCAGAATACGACACAAAATGGTCTACTGCAAATTATGTCACAAACCCACCCAAGATGTTGTCAACCCCATGATCTACAGTCCAGGTGATGGAATTATCAGTCTTTTACAACTTTTGAATCAATTCAGGTGTCCATTGCGTGACCTTGTCGTCCTTCCAACAGGTTTGGAACTCTGCTAGTGTTGACAACCACTCCTGTAGTTCGTGCGCAAAAGTCACAAGGAAGATCTTGTGCACCTCTGTGAAGATATACTTCTATTTCCAATCTTCAGCAGACAACTTCTTACTTATTTTTTCTTTAAGGGAAAATTATCGAATTTGCTTCTCAAAATAGTCCTTTAATTCAGGCTTTGATGGTCGCCACATCACTCAATCTCTCTCAAAATGATCCCGGTCTCAGAAACGGAACCATTTGTTGGCTTGAGGGGTCCTGACCTAGGTTCAGAGTTAAGATTAACCAACAAAACCCTCTTACTACTAGCCTTTTCGACAGTGACCTTCTTGCGCAAGTCAAAGTATCACCCGAAGCAGTATTGGGGGGTGTTGGAGCAAGGTTTTCACACTTTGAGAGAGATTTAAATGATGTGGGTGTCTTCAAATCTAAGACAACCATGATCATACCTTCGCAGCAGAAGCCCTAACCAGACAGTTAGGTAAATTACACAGAATATATTGTGCGCGCACTAAAACAGACTCCGTAATATTTGTAATAATCCTTAATACATATTATTGAAGCTCAATAGTAACATATCCATTCATGTATCATTCATCTAAAGCATAAAATAGTTGCACAATCGATCTAAATACATACAACACAGTAATCGGAAATAACATGCAAAAATAAATCATAAAGCAAACAACAAATGAATTTGATACTCATATATCATCAAAAACAATCCTTTATTCACTCGCAGTTAGATCTTCCTTACAACATCTTTAGTCTACCTGTGCACGTAGCTAGCGGAGTCCGCAAACAGAAGAACTAAGGTCTTCGCGCACACAGCCAGCAGGAGCCTTCTAACCCAGAAAATTTTGCTAAAATATAAAAACACAGTCAGATCTCTATTATCCATATTAACATTGTCTTCTATCGACTCGGTCTAGACTCCTATTTATACTTTTAACCTGCGCTGATCTGAGGTCCGAAAACTGTGGTTTGCGGCCCCTAGTTATACCATTTGACCCATTAGAACTCATGAGGGGATTTGACCTGCCCCAAAACCCCTTGAATTGTGCTGTGTACGACTAAAATTACAAAAAATTTACAAAAATACATCCAAATTCGGTCCTAAGGGACCCTGCTCCAACAACCATTAGTAAATTTCTATGAAGATTATGGTATTCATTTTACTCACTCTACAACTTACTATCCACAAGGGAATGGTTTAGCTAAATAATCTAACAAAAGTTTGGTAAGAATCATCACCAAGTTATTGGAGCAAAAGACGAAAGCCTGGGACTGTAAACAGAAATTTTCTTTATGGGTTACACAGTGACAATAAAAAAATATATTAATACATCACCCTTTGAAATGGTTTATGGATTTGAGGCTGTTTTTCCAATCCAATTAGCCATTCTTGTAGCTACATTTCTGAAATATTATGAAGCTGAACCAAATGACATGACCAAAATAATTTATCAGATCATAGAAGTGAAACAAAAGAGAGAACAACGATATGATTTGGTAAGAAAATATCAGCAAGATGTAAAGAAAGTTTTTGATAAAGGGACTAAAAAATAATATTTGCAGATCAGAGATCTAGTGTTGAAATGGTATGTACAACATCGAGAACCACGTAAGCATTCCAAATTTGATGCTTTATGGCTTGGTCATTTCAGAATCTCCAATATTTTTCAGAAAAATACTTTTGATTTGCAACATATTGATGGGACAAAACTATTTGGAGGCCCATTTAATGGGTGCTTCCTCAAAAAATTATTTTACTAAGGCTGTTGGTGGCCTAAATTCACTGTAAATACCGGTGTGTTTCATAATAAGACTCCATAAGCCAATGAAAAGGCACTAAAATTGCAAAATATTCTTAGAGCCTCGCATGGAGAGCTCTATCCCCTATGGAGCCAATGTTAGCACAGTTCTATGCTTAGTCATGAGTGTGTTTTAAATCTTTTTTATTTTTAGGATAAAAAAAATTGTAAATTTTAATTTTTTTTAGAACGTTGTAGGAAGTTCTGGTAGCGTTTGTTTTAACCCTGTCGGACAATATGTTTTAACTCTGTTTTATGTCTGTTTTTCCTTTACCCTATGCTACCAGAAGTTCTGGTAACTTCCCCTTTTTAAAATAAAAAATAAAAAGCGCACCCACTATTTGAGTTAGCCACGTGTTCCCGATGTCAACTACGGTTTAAATATTTTTAACCATGAGCCATGTCACGTGATAGGAAAGGTTATACGTTTGAATGATGTCGAGTTAGTAGTGATCATACGTGGAAGAGTTAGGTGTCAATGTGCAATTATGAAGACCAACCATTGTTTGTTCTATCTGTTAGCCTAATTTGTTGTGACCTCATGTCAAAGGTACATATTTAGTATAAAAATTAATCATTGGTCTACGATTTAATGTGGTCACCGTTTGGTTAATCATACATGAGCGCTGCCACAATTTTAGGCCTGCCATAAAAATACGATGGAGGTGACTGCCAACTCTAACACTGTTCAACTCCAACCACCTGTTGTAGAGAATCTAAAACAAAGTAGACAACTAAAAGGTAATTATGAATATTACGAGGTGTGGTATACGATTTTGGATACTTCCCATTATGAAAGGATCACGTACATGGAAAAATGAACCAACATATCACTTAAAATCACTGAAAGAAAAGGAAAGAAATCAATTTTTAGATTCAGTTGTTGGTGAATAAGAAGTTCCAATGAGCAGCGTGAAGAGGAGGCTGAGTTTTCAGAAAATTTACTTTGAGGATTCAACAACACCTGTTAAAGTAAGATTTTATAATCTTGACACCTTTCTGTTGTAGCAGACAACCTTTTTAATTGCTCATATGACTAAAGGAGGAAAACTTAAGTGTATTGAACCTCAAGGGGCTGATTTAATAGATGCCAAACTAAGTGTGAGGAGGTTTTTTATACAATCTGGGCGGTACCCATTTTTCTCAAGGTTAGGAAGCTCTCATCTAGGAGTAGCCAAATAATTTTCCCTCTCATTCGATGGACAAGAAGAAAATTTTTATGTCCTCAAACTGAAAGTATCAACAGAATCCATTGTTGAAGCCTTCCACCTCCCACAGGAAGGAGACAAAATGGTTCAACAACCAAGTTATTACAGGAGGAGACATGAACAAATTCATCAAGAATGAATACAGAGACCCTAAATGGAATAAAGGGATTCCTAGTAGTTATCTCAAGGATGAATGGGCTAAAACTGTCAAGCTCATTAAGATCTATCTTCCTTGTGATAGGAGGTATACTATTGTATTTCTGTATCACATGAGGGTTTTGTTTCACCTTGCAAGTATGAAGACTCTCAAACTACCTTTCTTCCTACTAAAAATCTTGACTAAGATGTCAGCTAGAATACAAACCCATGCAACAGCTTCAAATTATAGCATCTACCATCAAGCTCTTATCAAAGTGCCGATCGTTGAAGAACTCAAAAGAAGAAACCAAACTTGAGAGCATTTACTATTTTATAGGGCAGGCCAACCTGCACCTAGAAAAAACATTCCTACTCAACAATCTCCAGCCTCACAACAACATTTTCAACCTGCTGAGCAAAAGAAAAAAATTCAGAAACCAATTACTTCATTAGTTGATAAAAGGACTAAAAGAAAATCAAAGAAGGTGAATATCTACAAAAAGGCTAAGGACAAAAAGGGAAAGGAAAAGATTCCCCCAACCAAAGCTAAAGAGAAGTTGGGAAAATGAGAAGGTTCATTTATTAGCAAGCCAAAATCAATGAATATTGTGCCTCATGTTTCTCCTTTTTCCAAGGTATATGCAAGAGCCCAAAGAGGAAGGACTGCAGTTGTAGAAAAATCAAAAGAACAGGTACTGCCAGAAGTTCTGATAGCAAACATTCAGCATAAGGTTCAGAAGGATTATCAACCCACTAAATCAGATGAGGAGCTCCTGAAGGATGTAGGATATGATATTAGCAACATGAAAAGACAAGTTGTTAGCAACAGGAAAATAAATACAAGAGCTAAAAAAAATTCAGGTTGAGATCCAAAGCCCTACATAACCCAAGCTTGATGATAGAATTCATAGGTGTGGAGAGGCAATCTGAAGGGTTACGGACTGTAACTCCTTCAATTACAGAATATAGTGGGTTCAAGAAGAAAGAAAATGGTAAAGCTCCTTTAGACCAGGAAACAAGAACCTCCAAGAGAAGAAAAATCCAGGAGAGCTAAGAAGAGAAAAATGCCATTGCAAAAGAGACAACCACGAGGACTACACGGTCACAATCAACAATTGATAGTAAAAATTATTTAGAAAAGCTTGCAGAAGCTGCAACTCATATGGAGGAGAGATAAAGGACGTCTCAATGAAGTATCATTTTTCCTATTAGTTATATTTTTAAACAACTCAATTTTCAGAGTGTTTTAATCTGCACAAAATTTTTCAAATATTTTGCTATGCATTTTTGAAAAGGAAACATAGCACTACCGAAAGGTCCGGTAGCATTACAGTCTTTTGCGCATTTACAGGATTTTACCGGAAGTTTCGGTAGCGTCTGTTATTAATGATTTTTGACAGTTGTAAGCATACTTTTCGAGCTAGTCTAAGGATGATAAGGACTCCTTATGATATGGAAATGTCAAGTAATGGTTGATAAGTGGTTTTGAGGTTGTTAAATGACACATTTAATGAAGCTATATGGGTTTTAGAGAACCAAGATCATGGAGAGGCAGATCAGTATAAAAGTAGGTAGTTTTCCAGCACACTTAGCAACACAGTTCGAATAGTCTTTTTCCTCCTATCTACATTTGTCCTGTTAGTTATAGTTTGATAGGATATGTCTTTCATATGCTATAATCCTATGTAATGAGAGGAAGAGTGCATCCTTATTTTTAGGTGAGATGGTGTTGGTACGTCTCTCTATAAATATCATTTGTAAATACCATTTCAGGGTTGGATTTTGGTCTACATGAAGAAATTTTCATAATAAAGAAAACTCCTTTTGTACTTCATGCAGGAGGACTTTGTGTTTCAAGGACTATTTAATGTATGGAGTGTTTCTCTTGTTGTTTTATTCATCTAATTCATGAGTTGCAGTAGCTAGCAAGTAAGAGTAAGAGCATTGTTAGAGGTCTTCTGCAAATCATCTATATGTTGTGTAGAACATCCTAGTGAAGGTTTCATGAAGGATTTATGAGATTCTTTATGAATGTATTCTGATTTATAAATGTTGTTTCCTTTACATAAAACATGGTTTATGTAAAAGGCCACTCTTATAGCTGTGTGACTGATATATGATATGAATATTTCTTAGACTGAGTACCAACTATCTGTCACCTTTCCTCTGTCACAATCTTCTCCCCTATACTACAAAGTTGTCCATACAATTTATACTTGGCACAACTTTCCAAATGCATGAAGGTCTAAAAGAGTTGAAATCATTTCAAACTCTTTAAGAATCCATCTCACCATCCAAAATACTTTACTTTGAAATGAAATATGATGTGTAAGGCTTACTCATTTTCAATCAAGGAGTGACTCCTTGTGCTAACATATTTGGAACTGTTTTCGGGGAGGCGAATTGAAGTTTATCCCTGGGTTAATTCCAAAGTTATAAGTCTGGTTCTGAGGTGTAGAGTTCTAGATGTCTTTTTAGACTGCTTTACACCTGGCGACTCCATTGTCGAAGTTCTGGCTCCGAGAAGGGCTAGAACCAGGGCTAACCCATATTCCCCTTTGAGAATCCTAGTCCCTGATCCTAAGAAGCTAATCAAGAAAGGAAAAAATAAACAAAATTTTGTTGCCTCTGCTACTGTTTTCTTATAGGTTGCTCCTAAAGAAGTGTTGCGAATTCTATCCCCTTATTATGTAGAAAATTCTGTACCTCCCTTGTTTTCCAGCCAATAGTCAGTCTCTACATTAAGTGTTGGTGCTTCATCTCATAAAAATTCCACAGTTCCATTTGCTGTTCAAAATCCACCAACTGTTTTTCAACAAATTCTAGCAACTCATACCATGGTAGGTGAAAACTCGCCCCCTCACCGAATGGATGCAATTGTTGCTGCGAGGTATGCCCCTTTATTTTTACTTCAACCTTTGAATGCATTACTTGTAGGAGATTATATCAAGTATATGCCTAAATTTAGTGGTGAGGGAGAGGTAACAACTGAAGAACACCTTGCTGATTTTTATGCTTATGCTGACAATCTGAATATTGAGCATGAAGATGTTTGGATGAGTGTTTTTGTTCAGAGCCTTGAGGGTGATGTTAGGAAATGGTTTAGATATTTGACAACTGGTAGCATCACTGGATTTGCAACCTTAGATGAGACATTTTTTAGGAAATTGGGTGGTAAGAAAGATTTTCTGTATTATATCACTGAATTTGGTGCAATCAAAAGAAAAGAAGGAGAATCAATTTTTTATTTTTCTAAGAGATTCAATAAGATGTATAAAAAAATACCTACTGAAATGAAGCACACTGAAGCTTAAGAAAAAATCACTTATGCTGGTGCCTTTGATCCTAATTTTTGTTTATTATTGAGAGAAAGAAGATCTACAATAGTAACACAAATGCAAGACAATGCACTGGAGGTAGAATCTAATGTATTAGTAGTTGATAGGCTCAAAGGAGGGATTGATAGAGACAAAAGGAAGAAAAAAGATGAAGTTTCATATTTAGGAACTTCTAACATAGATCCTAATTTAGATGAGCTGACCAAGATGGTCAAGTAAATGACCACTGAGATGTCCAAGCTCAAGATGGAAGCAAGACCAAGTACTACTAGAAATGTTTCATTTGATCAGCCTAATAGGCAACAGTTTAGAAAACCTAATGTTCATCAAATCTTGCAGCGAGAAAGAAGAGATGCTATTCATCAAAAAGTGTAGCCCCCTTTGCAGAATGATATGTTTGAAGATGAAGAGGAAGCCAAAGGGTTGGAGAAAGGTGATGATATCAATTGTCTAAGAGATAAAGAAGGGTTGATTCATCTTACACAAGAAGAGTATGAAGAATTCATGTCATATACTCAGAATAATGAAGTGAGTTATGATCATTCCATGATTGCATCTGACCATCAAAGTAGATACAATCTCAGATCAAAGAAGATTGATGATAACTCCAAGACAGTTGCACAACCAAAGAAGAGTAAGGATACAATTAAAATTCTAGCAGAAAAAACAGTGACTGAACCAAGAAAGCCAGAAGTAGCTAACCCTCTTTCACTTGAGGTAAAAATTTCTCACAAGTTGTCCCCTACTTTCATTTTTAAAATGAGATACAAAAGATTAAGATTCCTGTTCCTCTTGTAGAACTCATGAAAAATGATGATTTCAAAAATATTTTATGAAATCTCTTCATCCTCCACCTACCGAAGTAGCCTCTGATTTTAACCTTTAAGATGACAAGCCCACTGTTATTTTAGGTCCATTTTTAGAAGACAGATATGACTCTACCCCTCCCTTATATCTATCACTGAATATTCATTATAAGATCTTGCATAATTGTCTAATGGACTCTGGAGCCTCACATAATTTAATATCCAACATAGTCATGGATGAACTAGGTATAGAAGTAACTAGAGAATACCAATATCTCTACTCTTTTGATTCCTAGAAAGTTCAATGTATTGGTGTCATCAAAGACCTTGCAGTAAGCCTCTTTCAGTTACTCATGAGAGGGATGGTAATGTATATTGTTGTAGCTGTCATTCCTCCTAGATTTGGTATGTTACTTTCTAGGTCATGGATTAAAAGGTTGGGAGGAACTTTGCAAATGAATTTCACTTATGCTATTGTCCCTATTTTTTGAGGAAAACAAATAATACTTTATAGAGAATATCAGCTAGAATATATCATTAGTGACAACAAAGACCCCACTAATGATCTGATTTATGCTAGAACAATTGATGTGGGTTCAAGCATTTTACACATGGATAATTCTGCCCTGCCTACAGAAAGTTTTCAGATTTTGAAGCCTACTGAAAATTAAATCAATCATGAGGGTTCTCAGGTCTGGAAAATGTATTTTGATGGCTCATGTTCTAGAGAAGGAGCTGGTGCAGGAATAGTTCTCATTTCCCCTTTGAAAGAGAGCTCCACTTTTTCTTTCTAACTTGAATTTGAAGAAACTAACAATGTGGCTGAATATGAAGCTCTTTTAATTGGTTTAAAAACAACAAAAGACATGAATATTTCAGAAATTTCTGTTTTTGGAGATGCTGAACTTATTATTCAGCAGATCAATTTTTTTTATCAAACTAAGCATCCCAGACTCAGATATTACCAGAATGTAGTATGGAGAATTATAGAAGATTCATTCATGTCCTTTAACATTTCTTTTGTTCCAAGAGAAAGTAATATTTTGGCTGATTCATTTTCTATTTCAGCAAGCTCATTCAAGATTCCAATACCTATAAAGCTGGAATATGAAGTGGAAGATAGGTTTAGACTTAGAATTCCGGATAATATAAAACATTGGAAATTTTTTGAGGATGACGAGGACATTAGAAGATTCATTAAAACCGCTGAAGAATTTTATTTCCTAAAAATTGATCAGGATGAAGATCTCATGAATGATAGCGCTGATTATCAAGATCCCAAAAATCTGAAAAAATAGATTTCTAATCAACCTATCATATAGCTGCCTACCAATCATATTCCCAAGGGATTAATTCAACTTGAGAAGCTTTTTGATCATAATTATGTTTCAGTTAAACCACAGTTAGATGAAGCAGATGGAGAATTGGAAGATCACAATTTGGGTACAAAACTAGAGCTAAGGTCTGTTAAGTTGTCAAAAGCTTTATGAGAAGAAAGAAAGATTGAATACCACAAGTTGTTTTGTGAATTTGTTGATGTTTTTCCCTAGAAATATGAGGATATTAAGACATATGACACAACTATCATTCAGCATAGAATACCATTGAAAGATGGTACTAAGCCATTCCGGAAAAAATTAAGACAATTCAATCCACTATTGTTACCAGTGATGGAGAAGGAAGTGAATAAAAGTTTGGATGCTAATATCATCATTCTGCTGAGATACTTAGATTGGGTTGCTAATATAGTTCCAGTAAGAAAGAAGAGTGGTCAAGTCAGATTATGTGTAGATTTCAGGAATCTTAACAAATGCTCCAAGAAAGATAATTATCCATTTCCAAATATGGAGCATATTCTTCAAAAGGTAATCGGATCAGACAAAATTTCCATGTTAGATGGGTTCTCCGGGTACAACCAAGTATCTGTTTGGATGGAAGATCGAGAGAAGATATCATTCACTACTCCTTGGGGAACATTCATGTATGCAAAGATGCCATTTGGGCTTATGAATGCCAGGGCTACTTTCCAACGTGTTATGGACTTTGATTCATTGGAGAAAAAGACAAATTATTGGTCATCTATTTGGAAGATATTACTGTTACTTCAGCTTTAGATCAAGAGCACCTTCAACACTTGAGACAAGTATTTGTTAAATGCAGAAAATATGGTATATCATCGAATCCAAAGAAGTCTCATTTCACTCTTAAAGAAGGTAAGATGTTGGGTCACATAGTTTCTAAACATGGAGTGAGAATTGATCCCAAAAGAGTGATTGCAATTTAGGCCTTAACACTTCCAAGATCCAAGAAAGAGATTCAATCTTTCCTCGGTAAGATCAATTTTTTTAAGAAGATTCATTCCCAACTTTGCTGAAGTAGTCAAGCATATTACTTGTATGCTAAAGAAGTACAAGGAAGTAAAGTGGATATTTGAAGATAGAAATTCATTTGAGCTGATAAAAAAGCTATTATTGAAGCACCTCAATCGGTAAGCCCTGAATACTCAAAGCCTTTCTTAATCTTCTCGTTTTCTTCTCAAGATACTATTGCTGTTGCTATTTTACAAAATGATGCAGAAAATAAGGAAGCCCCCATAGCATTTTTCAGCAGATCCCTTAGAGATGCAGAATTGAAGTATGAAATGTTGGAAAAACATTCCTATGCATTAGTTAAATCTCTAAAGGTGTTTAGATTTTATATTATTCGTGCTAAAATTATTGCCTGTGTACCTTCATCTGCTGTTAGAGAAATATTAGTCCAGCCCAATATTTATGGAAAAGGAAGTAAGTGGGTGATTAAATGCAATGAAATATCAACACATCAAATGAGAGCAGATCATGGAGCCATTATATTAGACATTATAGCAGAAAATTTGTACAAAATCTTGAGGAAAAAGACACTCAAGCTAGGAAAAACAAGCCTCTAAGAATTCAATACATGAAACATGAAGAACAACTGCTATATAATAATGTCGGAGGCTAAGAAAACACAATTTTTGTTGGGGATAACTGCTGCAGTAAATTAAAGGACATGTATCTACTGATATAGTGCTTAGAAAATGTCAGGATCAGAGATCTAGGCCTTCTAGCACAATTCCAAGACAACCCAGAAAGGGTTTACGAAAATACACAAAATAAAAAATGCCAAAATGTAGCCCTGGGATGAATAACACTCTGCAACTAGATAATTGATAGGAGGTGGCTGATATGATATAGAAATGGCTGATACTCCTCCAATAGATCTCCCAGATGAAGATTTTCTCCCCTCACTAGAAATATAACTCTCAAACTTGGGCACTAAGCCCTCTACTGCAACTCCCATGCAAAATAACATAGTTCTTGAAGGAGACTACGCGGTAGGTGATGGAAGAAACTTGTCCTGATGCCAAATGACAATATAATGCTCAAGGACCCTCCTTTCTAGCCTCCTAGATGAAGGGCCACTCCCCACACTGGAAAACAAGCTTAGAAACTGGATCTATCAATCCTCCACAACTACTGCCCTGCAAAACAACACAATCCTGAAGGGGACTGCGCTGTGAATAATGGCTGAAGCTTGGCCTGATGTCGGATAGTGGAAATGATACTCAATGAAAATCTCCTGAGTAGGCACTCGAATTCCCCCGAGGATGAGGGTGGGATTTCCTCTCAGAAACACCCTTGTGCTAAAAAACACAACAAACTCCGCTAAACAGATGAAGCATGCAAAAAGTCATAAAAGACCAAGACATAAAAAACAATCATAATTCCTTCTATGGCTTCCATCCCCTTCCTTATATGCTTGGTGAGCTTCCTCACCCTAGGTTCTACTCATTAACGATGCTACTCTCATGAATACACTCCTCCATCATGACTGCACTGTCTTCCATTAACTCTCCACTACCTCCATGACAACGTTGTTGATTTGGTCAACCTTGACCCTATCCACATGCTTTAGCCCCTGTTCACACCTAAAGGTGCTTTATTTAGCTGATACAATGGTCCACATTCACATTAGAAGTGGTTTTATTCCTACTGAAGAGATTTATGGGTCTCTCTACCCACTTATTCATCTATTTTATTAAAAAAAGCAAACATTAATATTCCAACTAGCTGAAGGCTAGTTAGGAATATTACAGTCCTCCCCTCCCAAATGTTGCTTGTCCTCAAGCAACTGAAAGGATGGATATTGCAAAATCTCCTCTCCTTCCCCTGTATCATCCTTATCTAATAAACTCCTCCACTGAACCAGATTCTTTCCAATCAATCTGTCCCCTATTTGCTCCTCCCAAGTGTGAAAGTTAGCCTTTGGTTATAAAACCAAATGGAACTCATCATGAATAAGTGGGAGATCCATGGAGGCAACTACAGGTTGTCTAATGGCCTCCTTGAGGCATGAGAGATGAAAAATTTTGGGGACCTTAACCCCAAGGAGATGCTCCAACTCCCCTACTACTCCCCCAACAAGATGGATCACCCTGTGTGGCTCATAAGAGAGCTCCCTAATCCCCTACTCCTACAATGTAGATGGGCTGCATGGCTGAAAATGATGGACCAAATTTCCCACCTCATGCTGTCTCACTCCCCATCTATGATCTATGTATAACTGCTTCTAATCTTGGGTTGCAGTAATGTTGTCCTCAAGACGCCAAAATGCATATGGACTCTCAAGGATCCACTCTTTGGTCCTAGTGTTGAGATTCAACAAGATGATGGTCCTAGTGAAAATTAAGCACCTTCAGTAGGTGGGGCCCACATGCTATTTTTAGGTGTATGTCTATTTTTAGAATGGTGAGCATATTCTAAAGTTGGCAAGATGCTGATTCTAGATGGTTGAGAAAATCCTATCTTTGGATGAATTTCTATTTTTAGAGATATGTGCGAACTCTATTTATAGATCGCATATCTAAAAATAGAATGCATGTTGATTATTATTAGCCCTTAATAATAATCAGACAATAAATAATAACTTATTCTCTTGGAGCACTTGATTGCAGTGAACAGATTTGGCACATCAGTGAGCTGAAGAAATTACGCAATTCCTAGGGTGGTTGGTGACTCATGCATGGAGGAATTCTTTATAAATGATTGTGGTAGAGTTGTAATAGAGTTGGAAGAGTAGTTATGGGAGTTATTATTTAGTTTAACTCAATTGAGTGAGTTAAAATTAGTTGTGCTAGTTGTCACTCATGATACACTAGTGAGAGTTCAGTGAATTAATTATTTAATTAATTCACAAGCAGTGAATCACATGCAACTGAAGAAATACAATAGTTAACTACTTGCATGTCAGATCCAGTGGAGACCCAGTGGAGAGATAGGTGAAAGGGTGTGATTGACTATCAGTTGTGACTATAGTGATGCATTCAATGCATCTACACACACATTGGATATGCCAATGAGGATTGCGCAGTCAAGGAAGGAAAGCTTGCATTCATTCAGGGATCTTCTTCAACAGGGATTGCACAATGGAGGCAGGCTGTCACGAGGCAAGAAATTGGTGCATAGATATGCAAATTTCTGCATGACAATGTGTGACGATTGTATACTGTATTGAGAGCTCTATGAGTTGAGTTTTGTATGAGATTGTTACATGATCCATTGATATACATAATATATGATAGTTGGGGTTTTTAGCTTTAAAGCTTTCTTGGTAAAACATCTTGTTTATGTGTGATAGATTTTTATTCATGTGTTTGCAATTGGCGATTTGATTTCCGCAAAGAATTAAGTGGAAGGATTATGTATTTAACAGTAGATTAAAAATTGTTAGATCAGGAGAGTCTAGAAATACATTAGTATTGATAAATTTCTACATGGTATCAGATGAGTGTTAATCTCTGAAGATTGCAATATTGAAGCAGTGTTGAGTTTTGTGTTAGTGGACAATTCGAATTTGCTACAAGAATTTCTTGGTGCGACAGTTGAGTAAACATTGAAATGGCTTTCAATGGGTTGCGGTTGGAGTATGCACTCGAGGGCAGCTCTAACTACATAGCCTGGAAGGACAAGATGGAAGTGGTGCTTGAAGATAATGGCTTGAAGGAGTTTATCGACAGTGATATTCCTAAGCCCACTTCGACGGATGCTGCATTACTTGACGCCCGGCAAAAGAAAGTAGCAAAGACAAGAAGGATTATGCTGGAAGGTGTGAAAGACAATATTGTGTCAAGCCTTGACGAGAAATCCACTCCATTTGCAATGTGGAAGGCTTTGACAGATCTTTTCCAAAGCAGCAGCGACCATAGGAAGTTGGCGATGAAAGATAAACTCAGAAAAATCAAAATGGAGAAGGGTGACAATATTCCAAAGTATCTCACGAAGTTTGTCCAATGTAGGGATGAGTTGGGGAGTGTGGGAATTACGGTTGCTGATGATGACTTGGTGAGCTTGGATCTCCTTTGGCTTCTGAAGAGTTGGCATAGTCTTGAAGACTCTGTCAATGGACGGGAGAAACTGCCGGATTGGGAGCAGCTTTGGTCAGATCTAGTGCAAGAGGAGATAAGGCGGAATACCAGGGATGGCTCTTCATCAAAGCATGATGATGGAGTGGATTTCACTTTGGCTGCCAAAGCAAGGAAAGGGAAGGGAAAGAAATTACACTCAAAATCCGTAACTAAAGGCAAGAAGATGGATTTTTCCAAGGTGAAGTGTTTTCACTGTCACGAACATGGGCATCTTGCCACTAACTGACCACAGAAAAAGAAGAACACGAAGAAGGCTACTGGAGCTGCAGTCGGTGAGGCCCTTGCCTCGCAATATGAACTTGATTTATCTTTGATCGCATGCTTGGTTTCAAGCGCAATGGGATCGGTGTGGTATCTTCATAGTGGAGCTTCCTTCCACATGACGAAAGATAAGGAGTTGTTTAGCGACTTGGAGGAGAAATATCTCCAAATGCATATAGAGATGGGCGACGATGGACGATAAAGTACGACTAGAATTGGTACCATTACCTTTGAGAGGGAGTCAGGAAAACCATTTCTGTTGAGAAATGTTATGCATGTTCCAGGTCTAAAGAAGAACTTGGTCTCAGTAGCGATGTTGGAGGACAGAGGTTATGACATTGTTTTCAGCGATGGAAAAGCTTTCATGCGACATGAAACAACAGGTCTGTTGGGCCAGAATTGTAATCTACGGATAAACTATGCTTCCCCAGATAGGTGCTATTCTAGAACAATAGGTGAAATACTATACTACCATTTCTCCTAACTCATAATAGATACACAAAGAGGATTGGAGGCTTACTTGTTTAGTCGCTTCCAAATGACTCCTTCTGTCGCTTCCACTATAGCTTCAAATTCAAGCAGTTTGTGAGCTGAATGCTTCCTGCAAGAAAGAACACTGAAACAGAAGAAGATGCAATAATATAGATATCTATTCAAGCTAGTTAGCTAAATCATTAAAGCATAAACTACATTCATCAACCAAGATCTTACAATATGGAAAATCAAAGTTAACATAGATGCATGTAGGGAAAAATAAGAAGTATTATTTATTGATGATAGAAGGAGAGGTTACAACCTAATGAATGATTTGAAGTGACCTTACAGCATAGTTCCCAAGTCTCATCACAACATAAATCTCTCCAGTAGCAGCTCCACAAATCAAACTCTCAATTGAAAACTCTCCAACATATCTCTACTCAAATTCTTCCTTCTCAAACACTTAGATCTGTGTTCAATTTATAGATGAACTGTAGTTTGTTTTGCAATCAATAGATTTCCAAAAATAGGCAAGAGATGTTTCCATTCATGTAGATGTCAAATGGACACTTGGATCTGAAGCTTGACACATGTGAACTCTTCTAGAAGGCACTGGCCAAGTGGAGATTCCAGAACAATGAGAATTTCGCTCCCAATGTGACCAACACACCTTTGAATGTCGGGAAGTGCTTTGCAGAGCAGCCTTGCATGGGGCTACCTACATATGCAACGCACTTAGGCCCCTTAGAGCCTGCGTTGGTGAGCTCTCATATGTTATACAATAAGCTTCAAACCATGGAAACATTTGCTTGATGAAAGTCTTGTTTGATTTGTCTTGTTTTCTGTCTTAAAGCATATAGCAATTGAAATGATAGGGAATGATATACCCTTGATCATCGGTCATGTAGATGATGCCCAGTTAACCAGTTCATTGGGAATGGTGCCCAAATTGACCTATAACAATTGCCCCCTAAAGCATGAGATCCAAATAATAATAACATTTGATTGAGATGCTTTACACTGTGATGAGCCTGGAAACAAAGCAGAATGGTCACCTGCATCAATCTTACAATACATTACATCATGATATATCCTCTATTGATCATAATTGTTGAGGGTAGGCATTCCCATAGTCAGCACATAAACAATGTAATAACATGTACATAATTCAGAAAGTCGTCTACATTGGAATGTTGCACAGATGCAGACATGCCTACAGATATAGGCCCATGTTTGGATGACAATTTGTATGTAATTTCACCGTACAGATAATGTGTACAACAATACTGAATCGCAGCCCGGATGGTTGAAACTAGATCCGGGGTCTTCTTATCTCATTCACTCGATCATTCGGGTATAAGTCTAGCCATGCGAATATATGATTTGTAGTCGAACATGGAAAGACATCGTTTGATTACCAGCCAATAATGTGAGCTGTTAGCAAATGCGAGAGAACCACCATTAATGTCAATGGCCCTCAAGGTACTGTAGTACATTTCTTAAGGCGTGAATAGATGATTTGATGTCGAACGCCAAACAAAATCTTTCGGTCAAAAGTCCGGAAGCAAGGATCTTGTCAATGCTGTAACAAGCCTCATGGTACTGGAATTTGATGTTTCTAAGTGAACTTCCTAGATATTGATTTGTTGTTGACAGGTAGTCACCTTATTGCAAAACAGGAGTTACTGATTTCAGAGACAAGGGTAAGACTTGATATAGCAATTTTCAGGGTTGACGGTCATGAAAATGAAGGTTTACGAGTATTGCATATGGATGAGTTTTTAATCACTGGATGACTTCTCTTGAACATATCGGCGACACTGTGATGAGTTGGCAGCATTGAACCAAAACCAAAGTGAAGGTATGATGAACCATATGTGTGAATGAACCGTCAAGATGATTACCCAACCCAAACAGTCACAGACATAGAGTGAAAGAAGTGTCATGTTCAAGAGCGACTTGCTACCAAAAAGAAACTTTACTTACTTTTCCCAAATTTTCCCCGGTCATTTGTCGACCAGTACCTCTTTATTTTTTAACAAGCTTGAGGAGGATAACATTTGCTTGATCTATAATTCAACCCTTCGGGCGAATAAAGTATCGTTATTTAATAATTTAACGAGTCTAGCGATGAATGAAACTCGATTCTTGCCATGATTGACAAGCCCGTTGCTATTTTATGTTTTAACGAGCTTAACGATAGTGATAGCCCGGTCCTTTTTCATATTTAGAGAGTCTGAAAAAGAGGACGAAAGAGAACTCCAAAAGTACTTTTTCATAAATTTGTCTCTCAGATCCGAAAAAGTGTAAAATAATATCTGAAAGAACCTCTTTGGTCATGTTTAACCAAGGTATTCCTTTTTCGTAAATAATCCATCTCAGTCCGGAAAAGGGTTAAAATTATACTGAGTAGATATCAATTCATTTACTTTAACGAGCTCGAAATGATAAGTGATTGGCAATATTTTCAGATTATTGGAGTCTAAAAAGAGCTGAAAGTAGAATCCAGGGGTTCCTTTTTCACTATTATCGAAGCTCGAAAAAGAGATAAAAGTGCACTTCAAATCCTTTTTCGTTTTTAACAAAGCTCGAAAAATAAGGAGAAAAAGTATGCTTTGTGGTCAAGTCTTTCTTTGAAATAAATCTGCACGACTAATTTGTTCATCAGTTATATTTCCTGTTTAGAACAACATCTAATGGATTAAAAATACCTGTTCCATGATAAAAACATAATAAAACTATAGTCATAGAAATAAATTTAACTTGCAAGAAATTAAATGACTATATAAAGTAGTTTCACTATTCATTTTTACCATTCCATAGTTACCATTTGCATTTTGGAGCTCTGAACCTAATTTTGCCCTCGAACTTCAGTCATTGATTGCAATCATTTCTATGGATGGATTTTGTCGCCGTTTGATCTAGGTTAGTAGCATGAACCTCCTCTTTCTTTCAGTATTCATTTCATTCCCATTCCTTGCAAATTTTTAGGGTTTTAAGGCCCCTAGTGTAAATTCTGCCCAAATTGAGGGTAATGCACCCTTGAACATCAAAACCTGCGTTGCATAGCAATTACAATGAAGGGTACCTGCATATGCAATGCACTGTCTCAACTCAGGGAGTGCGTTGGGCGCAGTTCAAGTTTTTGACTTTCATGATGTGCTTCAAAATTTTCCTAGTTTTTTGCAATGAATGGTATATAATGGATCTTATGGTTGATTTTCAGGTTTCCATTGGATAATAATGACGATTAGATGGAGAGAAAGAGAACATGAGGAACAAGATATAATTGCCTTGAATGATCCGAGCACTGTAAGAGCCTTACGAGATTGCGGACTACTTAAGTACTTCAAATTGTCGGGAATGAGGCAAAAAATAGAACTCCTGGAGTTCCTTGTTCGAGCATGGGATCCAGCGATAGAGGCATTTCACATAAAAAATCGAGTGTTGTCCATAACAGTTGAGGATGTGTATTTCTCATAGGTTTGTCGAGGATAGGTTTGCCCATTTCTCTCACAGGGTCTATCGTTGGAGGAGAGACAGTGAGGGATTATGTTATGCAGTATTTCTATCCAGGGTCAAAACCTAGCAAATATGGAAAAATAAACATCCAGGATGTCAGGGATTTTCCTTTGACAACCATCTTATTCACGATCGCTAAACTTGCTAGCATCGTTACACTCCATGTAGCGAACATATCGTATATGCAGTATGTGCTAGAGTGCTTAGAGCCAACAATCTTCAACTGGTCTGAAGCTATTCCATCTCAGATAAAGAACAACTGAATAAAGAAAAGGGAGGATAGAAGAAAAATTTCAGTTATGGTTCCATCCTTATCTCCTTCGCTTTGGAACGGATTCCACTTATGCAACCACAACATGTAACATTGGATATTTCTAGTCCTAGAGATCCTCAAATGTAGAGATGGGTAGAACTCATGGGTCGACATGCAGGCCAATCGACCATTGTGTTCTCTACTGCATTCTTCGCTTGGTTCCGACAATAGATTGTTGCCATCGATGATTACAGATACGCAGGCGTTGACTTCTGAGGAGATCCAGATCTATTTTTACCAGAAGGCGCTCAGTGGGGTGCAATAGGTAAGAATGATTTGACCATGTTTTTTTATTTTTCTAAGGTTTATACAATGTTTTTGTGTTTTTATTTCTTTCCAAGACTAAACTAAATGTTTGATGTAATGCATATATCGGTCGCGTTCAACCAGTAGAGGAACTAGAGCGCGAAGCGGATGCGCCAACAGAGAGGGCTGTCGAGAGAGTAGTCCTTTAGGACCTTGATATGGCTGAGACTCTAGCTGAGCTCCAGCAGCACATAGAGGGGTTGACCTTCGCGATTCCGGATTTCTGGATCAAAGAGCTTCCCATGTGACTGCAGCGACACACAATTGGGGTTCCTAGCCGTTGGATGCGGTTGCTTCTTAGGATTGCTAGATCTATAGCATGTTACCACGAGTACCACTAGTTTCCTTGTGAATTTTTGCAGACATTTTGAGGTCAGACGACCAACGTGTCTTGGGCAAAAATATTGTAAAAAACCTATAACTATCTATCTATATGTTTTCAGAGTTTTTCTTATGTTTAATGCACAATCCTATTCAATTGTGTGACATTTTCTTTATCTATGATGCACATGTCTGTCTAAAACTTGATTAGCTAATGAATCAATTAAAGTGTTCAAATTTCTGGAAATGTGTTGATATTGAACAAAATCAAAATGTCTTTCCAAAATTCGAACTCTAAGGAACAATCTAAGAAGTGTCGGATTTCTAACAGTATAAATACTAGTAAGTTGTAGTACCACAAGTTGTGAGTCTAACCTTATGATTATGCGGTTAATACCAAATGAAATGGCATCAGAGAGAAGTTCGATCAACGCGCTATACTCAACGATATTTTTCATCGATCTACCAATAAAAATCCCTCGAAAACTCACTAACTCGCTGTTTGGAGCGAAAATGGCCCACGTTGCAGAGGATATATTCTGTGTACTACGACGTGCTTCTTCTTTTGAGGTGTCAGGTAACAAGTCTATCGCGAGTTTTAATGATGATATTTCGCATTGGATTGGTAAGATAGCTTCCAAACCATACACCAATTGAAAAGGAGTAAATCTGGTTGTGTTTCTCACCAAGGTTCGATACTCCCACAAGGCGGAGTACAGGATCAAGTGCCAGTTCCTTTTACGGACTCCTATCATTCGTTGAAGCATTCGTTTAAGAATTTTGTTAATAGCCTCAACTTGTCCATTTGATTGTGGATAATAAGGAGTAGAATTATCATGTGACAGTCCTAACTTGGCTGTCAATTCAGACATCATATGGTTGTGAAAATGCTTCCCATGATTTGTAACTATAGCCTGTGGGACCCCAAACCATGCAATAACAAGGTTGAAGAAAAACAATGCAGCGGTTTGTCCTGTGTTATTAAATGTAGGCATCGCTTCAGCCCATTTGGTAAAATAGTCGACTGCGACAATAATATAACCATGCCCCCCAGACGAAGGAGGGTTACAAGTCATAAATTCAATACCCCATTTCGTAAATGGTCCAGCAGGTACAACATGATGCATTGGCGCTGGCGGTTTACGGATTTTACGATAAAAAATCTGGCATGCATGACAACTTCTGACTGCGAGGATGCAATCTCGAAAAATAGTAGGCCAAAAGTAATCAGCGTGGAGTATATTCTGCGTGGTAGCATATCTAGATAAGTGTCCACCACAAGCCCCAACATGACAATCATTTAACACTTTTTCGGCCTCCTCATGAGTGAGGCACCTCCTTAAAATGGTATCGACACCACGACGATAAAGTATATCGCCGACGATAAGATAATCTTTGGCTTGGTATCGAATATGTTGCTAGTTAGAGCGAGAGGTATTAGGTCGAAAAGTTTGGGTTTCGAGATAAATGATGAAATCCCCATACCAAGGATCAGATGATCCGATCAGAAACAGAGACTATTCTGGAATAGATGGTTCCGACGTAGTAGGATTACTATCAGAGGGAAGGTCACAGAGAAGCTCAACCAAAAATAAATATTTCTTTGACTTGGATTTAATGAATTCCGAATCAAATTCCTTCAAAATGACGATCCATTTTGAATACTTTCCCCCCAAAAATTGACGTGATAAGATGTAAGTCATGGGGTTTCAATCTGAAATTATTGTTGTTTTTCGGAGCAGGATATAATGGTGAAATCTTTGGACAACTTGAACAATTTCCAAGGCAAGATTTTCCACGTACGAGTACTTAAATTTCGTATCATTGAGATTACGACTCAAATAATAGATCAGATGTTCAATTCCATCTTCTTTTTGGACCAAAACCATAGCAATGGTCGTTTCAGCCACGACGATATATAGGAAATAATCATTTTGATAATTTGGAGGATACATTAATGACGCTCAGACAAGATGGTACTTGACAGCATCAAAAGAAGCTTGCGTAACTTGGTCCCAATGGAAGGGAACCCATTTTTTCAATAATTGAGTAAATCCTTTAGCCATTTCGGCGTAGCTTGGAATGAACCTTCTTAGGAAGTTAGCCTTTCCTTGAAGTTTATGTATCTGAAGTAAGTTTGATGGTGCAGGCAAATCAAGAATGGCCTGAACCGTTAGTGGGTCTATTCGAATTCCTTCTTTTGAGACTACAAATCCGAGCAATCGACCAGAATCAACACAAAACACACATTTGCGCGGATTGAGGCATATCTTGTAGTGTCGGAAACATAAGAAAATGGCTCTCAAATGCATCCGGTGATCAATCCATTTTCATGAATGCGCTGGTAAATCATCTAGATATGGTTGAACAATGTGCTTGATGTCGTTGAAAGCATAATCCATTGCTCTCTAAAAATTTGCCCCAGAGTTCTTGAAACCAAAAGGAAGTTTCCTATATGCAAATGTGCCCCAGGGATAGATGAATGTTGTCTTATGTTGGTCATCTGGGCGGATATTGATTTGATTGTAGCCGGAAAATCCATCCATGAACGAAAAAATCTTGCATCCAGCACAATCTTCAATAATCTGGTCGATACAAGGAGTAGGATAGTTTCCTTTTGGACAAGCATGATTAACATCCTGATAATCGACGCACACTCTAATTGTTCCTTGTTTTTTCATAACAAGAACGATATTGGAAACCCACTCAATTAGCGGAACATGGTAAATGAAACCAGCATGCAAAAGTTTTTCAACTTCTTCTTTGATGGCAGCGACTTTCTTTGGATGAACAGGACGAAGCCATTGATGCACCGATTTGACATCATGATACATATTAATAGTGTGTTCAACTATACTAGTATCTATGCCTGGAATTTCCTTGTAAGACCAAGTGAATACGTCATGAAATTCACGAAAAAGAGCGATATGAATCAAGTTCTGATGGAGAACAAGATACATCGACATGAATATATTCTACAATGCCAGGTTTGGTCGAAATATCGATAGAAATCATTTCTTCAATATCTGATAAGTTTCGCTCAGAATCGATTGCATTACTTGGAAAATAATTCGAAAAGAAAGTTTTGATGGATGGGTGATATAGTTCACTAAGATTATTTTCTTCATAATTTGGAAGATGGAAACGATGATGATAATCTTCCCATGGTTCTCCTTCCGACATCATAGCTTCCAAAATATTTTCATCTGTCAAAAATTTTGAGGAAAATGGATCAGATGGAGTACCAAAATCTAAGGAACGATCAACCCAAACACTCGACAACGCTGATTTCGGATTTTCCGCCCAAGCCAAATAGATTGATTGCTATGCCAGCTTAATAGGGTTGGGCAGTAAAACATCATCCAATGTAGAAATATCAGAAACACCCGTACTCTCCCTTAAGCTAGATAGAGTGGAAGAGATCATGTAGCAGGTCTCTATACTTGCAATTTCTGCCAATGTCGTGGGCGGCGGTAATGCAAAGGTTCCCATAAGAATGGAATATTTTAAAAGTCCTACACCAATGTTTTGGATTTCGAGTTGGGGTAAGTGAACAAATGGAACACTTCCAGTTACCTGCGAGGCGGAGGAAAAGAAGGATAATTGATTAACAACTGTAATTGTACCTTTATGTGGAAATCCAATCATTCTAAAATATGTAGAAACAATAGCAGTCATTGCATATACCCATGGTCTTCCGAGTAAAATATTATAGTCAAGGGGTCCATCAACAACCTCAACATCAATACTTACTGTTTTTCTCCCTAATTCAACATGCAGGTTATTGATAATACCACAAGGTTTACGTGTTCTTCCATCAAAAGCCTTCAACGTCGTTGATGATTGTGATAATCACGGTGAGCCAAGTGACTTCCAACAGTTTAGAGACATAATGCACGTAGATTATCCCTCATCAATAATAGTGCGATGAACAAGGTGATTGAGAACATTTACTTGGATGGAGAATGCCAATTCTGCTGGTAGCTGTGGCACATAGCCCATATGATTAAAGACGACAAGATTAGAATCAGTCGGATCAATTCCACCAATTACCGACAATAAAGCCTGCTTCTGGGAGGGACAATTTTGTAATACCTCAAGAGCAAACATGGATGAAGGGGATTGAGCCAAATCTTCAACTATATTATAATTTTGTGCAACTCTTGCTCGAGGATTATATGTCGATTTATGAATTGCTCCCTTTGGTGGCTTAATTGTCAATTCGGGAATAACAGGAGGTGGTACTGATTGATTAGATGGATTCATTGTCGAGGTAGTAGGTTGATCAATGGCTGGAATACCATAGTATTTATTTCGCGTCGACACCAAAATATCTTGTGAAGGTTTTGTGGTGAATAACATTAGCACTTGGGAACTAGGAGCTGGATCCATGGCAACCAAATTTGTGTCTGGATTTGGAAATGGGTCTGTCAACACAGCTGATGCATGAGAAGTCTTGATGATTTTTGAGACTTCAGCACGGTGAGGACAATCCCTAAATTTTTTTTCCTCAGTATAGATTATGCATATATAACGAGGTTTCCATGGTCATGCCGGTTGATCAGATGATCTTTCCTGCGGGTTAGAAGTTTTCTTTTTCTTTGATTTCCCCTTTTTCTTACCTCCTGGTTGCTTGTCACTTTTGCCTTTGTCAAATAACACGACATTAATTTCGGAAGTAGGAGTAGGATCAGATGTAGTAGTGTTGTGTGTGTTTGCAGTGCCTATCAAGCCATCTCCGGCATGAGAGTCCTTTATTTGAGGAGGAACATTGAAATTAGATTGCGGCGCATTAGGAATTTTTCATAGAGCGTGCCAAACTGAGTATAAATCAAGTCTAAGTACTGGGCACAAGCGATAACTTTCTCTTTTGTGACGATACCACCTTTAGCTACATCCTTAGTTATAGATGGTAACAAGGACTTAATGAACCATTAAGCAAGGAGCTGATCGGGAACAAATGTCTTAACCATTCGTCGATGGCGACGCCACTCATGAATATGATCTGAAATGTGAGTAGCACTACTCTGTTTGAAATTGGTCAAGAGTTCCGTTCCAGTTTCGTATCTGATCGGTAACTAGAAATGGGTAAAAAAGACAGCAGCTAAGGCAATGAAATTGTCAAAAGAAGCTCAAGGTAATTCAATGTACCATTTAGCGGCTGGACCTGTAAGCATACGTTGAAAAAGACGTAGTCGAACAGAATCATCATTCAAGGAATTTGATGAACACCATAAATGATAAGTCATAACATGAGTCGACGGATCTTCTCTAGGGTTTCCATTGAATTTAGGAATGTCAGAGGGTAATTTATGAGGTATCACTGGCCACCAGGGAGCATAATTGATAGGATCATTGGTTAACTGGTTTAAATCTGATAATTCCAAGGTTGCAACAAAAGGCAACTGTCTATTAAGGTTAGGTTGAGCATAGCCAGGGCAAGATGGAATTGTTTGGGCAACAGGTCTTTGAGCACCAGCATATGGGATTTGATATTGGTAACCCAGATAGGGGTTGTTTTTCATGGCAAACGCTTGAGAGTTCTGTTGACCAAAACCTGGATATGATACTTGTTTTTCACAAAGAAAAAATTCGTAACTTTTCATTTAAGATAGGTTACATGTTACATATGCTGGTAGTATGTACTACTATTCAGTCCAATGACTATTACAATTCTGCCACTTAGCCTTCATGCAGGCAATAAACAGTCCCAAAAAATATAAATATCTTATCAGTATGAAGCCACTGTTCACATAGTAAGGATATGATACTTGTTGAAATGAAGTTCGAGGAATTTGCGCCTGTGGCTGCCAAGGATTCTATCCACCAAAATTATAACCCAAATTAGTATAAGTTGGATTCGGTTGATATGTATGACACCCCATAAAATGGTACACCAGCTTGTGAATAAATAATTCCTGATACAGGTTGTTGTAAATTAACCAAAGGATTTTGAGTCTGTGGACCCAACATTTGATGATATTGAGTTGAAGAGCTCGCCTGATAAGGTTGATGTACAAGATTTTGATTATGTAACAAGGGTATAGATGTATTAACAAGTGGTAATGAAGTGGGTGTAACAGGTTGAACTGGTTGATACGATTGGACAGCCGTTTGTGGTTGGATAGGCAGAGTGGGCTGCCATTGACAAACATTCATGTCAACATTAGTTTGACCAAAATATGACTGAGTATTATTATATTGGGTGACCAAAGGTTGCCCCCTAGCATAAGGAGGATAATAAGACGAAAAATATTGTTCCCCAAATGCTGGGAGTCCAGTTGATATGGTACTTAAAGGAATTGACCCATAAGGACTGACTTGATATTTCCCTAATGATGGATGTAATGATTCAAGTCGTTCAATACTAACTATAGGACTACCAGTTAAAACACCAGATGAAGACATTGGAAAAGACCATGAATGTGAAGGCGCACCATATAAAGTGCCAGATAATGATTTGTAACCTGTTGGGACCAAAGGGCCACCGTACAAATATGACTCTGGTGAGGTTGTGAACATCGACTAAGTAGCGAGGGTAGGATTTGACGTAATTGGAACAACAGACCCAACCGAAGATGCTGGTTCAGACATGGTTGTTTGACCAAATGTATACCCTCGAAAATCTACGGGAGATTGAATGGCAATAGGATCAACAAAAGCAGATGGAAACGATTGAGGAAAAGACTGGTATAGGGAAAGGTCTCCCCCAAAATGAGTTTGACTTAAAGGTGTATCAGGTTGTGGAATTTATTCAATCGCGATTAAACCAGGAGGAAGAACTTCATCATCAGCCCCAAAATATATTTCAAACGGTTGACTGTGTGATATAAGAGTTTCAATAGCTACAGAACTTTGTGGGATGAACAAGGTAGGAACAACTTACGGTTGTTCGACTTCAGGATTCAGAGTTGCTGGCAAAGAAGAGACAGGATCTGGATCAATTTGTGATTGAACAATGTCAAGTCCAGGAGGTATGGTCTCAGTGATTGAATGGATCATGACCACGGGTAGCTGTGAAGACTCCGTTTTGACAACAGTAAATGAACCGGGATGTGTGGAAAAAAATTGAGCTAACTTTGGGTTAAAAGATGATGTTTCGCCAGAGGTACGAATTGTACATGATTCGACAAATCATGATCGTACCAGAAGTAAATTTCGGTGGTAAAGGTGGTTTAAAGCTAATCTACGTGAACGAAAGTGGGTAGGATTGTGTTCTTCCATGATTAATGATTTATTTTATCCAAAAACAAATGAACAAAAAGAGGGTAATACTAGGCAAAAGGGTTTACCAAGAAACTGTGAACTGCAGAATACCTCCTGGCGAACTAAGAAGTACAGGCAGGTAATCTCCCCGAATGCTGTGTTCGGTGTATCACAATTTCAAGGCGGATGACTCGGTTCACTAAGGATGGATAGCACCTAAAATTTGTCCTCCCAAATATACCTGAAGGTACGTGGAGGCCCAAGTCCGTATTAGCGTTGTCTGATGTGAAACCGCACAGTGAGAGCACCCCTTTATACTTATCGTACTGTAACACCACCCAATATACCCAAGAGTACGTGGATGAGCTACGATATACTTACTTACATGGAGTGAGGTATCACACTCGGAATGTATCGCAGACAAGTTAACAACAACTGCTATGTTTTACGACGCCGGAACACGTCTCTAGCCTAGACCTTCTAAATTTTATCGTTAATGTTCCAAAGCGTTGTTAAATAAATTGAGATTTATTTTATGTTGATCTTGCTTAACAATTTGCCTTCCAGGTTCACCACGATGATGTATATGAAATTCCTAAAATGAAACTAAGAATGATAAACAAAATTTCACTTTCAACTTTTTCAATGAAGAACCTAGCTAATAAGGGAAGAGATCAAATAATTTGAGAGCAAACAAATCAGTGAGAAAAAACGAAATCAATGAATCTCAAACTAAATGTAGATTTCCTAATGTTCCTTTTGCAAAACACACAATCCTCCATGCAAATGCAAGTTTTTATTTTCAGTTTCCTTAATGTTATGAATGCAGAAAAGAAACTAGGTGCACTAGATCAATAATTCAAATGCTTTTTACTTTCGAGAAACGAAGAATACGAACAACAATTTCTCTTTTGAAGAAAAAAACGAGGATTTCAACAACAATTTCTCCTATCAAGGAAATGAAGATTTTACGACAATTTCCTATTTCGAAAGCAAATGATTCTTAATTCGATCGTAAAAAATACTTTGAAATCAGCTTGTCAATGATAAAGAAAAAATTTTCTAAACAAACATTGAACAAATTTTCAGCCAAAGGAGGAAGAAGTATATAGATTCACTGGTCAATTTAGCATCAAACCTTTCAGAACACAGCAGCAAACAAAATTGAAGCAAGTCGCAAAGTCAAATTCAAGAGAATTTGGTCACTTTCAGGAGTCAACGCAGTTTCCAAGGGGAGACAGTGCTCTGCAACGTAGGCTTGGAAGGGAGACAGTGCTTTGCAAAGCACTGTGTCTAGTTTAAGGGTTCATTGGGCGTAGTAGACAAGGAAAAAAATACTACTTAACTCACTGTCTTTGCAAATTAAGTTTTGAAAAAAGTCTAATATTTATGTGAAATAGCTACTGGGTGGATTTAGAAAGCAAATCAGAGACTAAAACACCTAGAATTAAGAGAAATTATCCCCAGCATAGTCGCCAGTTTTTTGGGCCAGAATTGTAATCTACGGATAAACTACGCTTCCCTAGATAGGTGCTAGTCTAGAAAAACAGGTGAAAGACTATACTACCATTTCTCCTAACTCAGAATAGATACACAGAGAGGATTGGAGGCTTACTTGTTCAGTCGCTTCCAAATGACTCCTTCTGTCGCTTCCACTACAGCTTCAAATTCAAGCGATTTGTGAGCTGAATGCTTCCTGCAAGAAAGAACACTGAAGCAACAGAAGATGCAATATTATAGATATCTATTCAAGCTAGTTAGCTAAATCAGTAAAGCATAAACTACATTCATCAACCAAGATCTTACAATATGGAAAATCAAAGTTAACATAGATGCATGTAGGGAAAAACAAGAAGTACTCTTTATTGATGATAGAAGGAGAGGTTACAACCTAATGACTGATTTGAAGTGACCTTTCGGCATAGTTCCCAAGTCTCATCACAACATAAATCTCTCCAGCAGCAGCTCTAAAAATCAAACTCTCAATTGAAAATTCTCCAGTATTTCTCTACTCAAATTCTTCCTTCTCAAACACTTAGATCTGTGTTCAATTTATAGATGAACTATAGGTTGTTTTGCAATCAATAGATTTCCAAAAATAGGCAAGAGATGTTTCCATTCATGTAGATGTCAAATGGACACTTGGATCTGAAGCTTGACACATGTGAAATCTTCTGGAAGGCACTGGCCAAGTGGAGATTCCAAAACAATGAGAATTTCGCTCCCAATGTGACCAACACACCTTTGAATGTTGGGAAGTGCTTTGTAGAGCAGCCTTGCATGGGGCTACCTGCATATGCAACACACTTAGGCCCCTTAGAGCCACCATTAGTGAGCTCTCATATGTTATACAATAAGCTTCAAACCATGGAAACCTTTGCTTGATGAAAGTCTTGTTTGATTTGTCTTGTTTTCTGTCTTAGAGAATATAGCAACTGAAATGATAGGGAATGATAGACCCTTGATCATCGATCCTGGAGATGATGCCCAGTTAATCAATTCATTAGGAATGACGCCCAAATTGACCTATAACAGGGTCAAACCAAGAAGATATGGATTCGAGTTAAGAATCTCTATAATCTAGAGGTAGATGGCTGCACTTCAATGGTGGGAAAAGCAGAAGAAGTGGTGAGCCGGGATGAGGGAGAATTATGGCACAAGCGATTGGGCCATCTTCACCATGGCACCCTGAAGATTTTGCAGCAGATTTCTACTGGACTTCCCAAAGGGTTGTCTTGCGCAGTTTGATCAGTGCAAGGGATGTACAATGGGTAAGTTTGTGAAGAACACCTTTCATGAAAAGGAGAACCGTGCTTCGGTGATCCTGGAGAGAGTACACACAGACTTGTGTGGACCATTCTCAGTTACTTCAACAAAAAAACACAGGTATTCTGTTATTTTTGTTGATGAATATTCTCATAGATTGCTGGATCTTCTTCATGCATAAGAAGGATCTAACATTCTCAAAGTTCTGTGAGTTTAAAGCATTGGTGGAGAAGGAGTCGGGGAAGCAAGTGAAGGCTCTGCGGAGCGATAATGGTGGTGAATATATCTCGAATGAATTAAAAGACTTCTATAGCAAAGACGGAATTCAAAGAGAACTCATAGCACCTCATAACCCACAACAGAATGGGGTCGCGGAGAGGAAAAACATAATGATCGTGGGTGCTGCATGAGCTATGCTGCATGATTATGGCCTACCAATGCACTTGTGGGCGGAAGCATGCAACACTGCAGTTTATGTGCAAAACCGTTGTCCTCATAGATTACTTGGCATGAGTACACCTGAAGAAGATTTTATTGGTAAGAAGCCAGATGTTTCTCATTTAAAGATTTTTGGCTCATCTGTATTTTTGCATGTGACTAAGGAAGCCAGGAAGAAGCTGGAGCCGACTGCAAAAGTTGGGATACTTGTGGGGTACACAGAAACACCCCATAATTATTGTGTGTATTTTCCAAACAATCAGATGAAAATGGTGCGATGGGATATCAAATTCAATGAGGAGAAAGCCATGAAGTTGTCACTTGAGAGGGAGCTACACTTGCATGCAGAGGAGGAACTAATTGTTCCCAAAGATGAGCCTCTATATGTGGATCAGCCACAGGGGGAGATTTATGGAGTGGAGGAGTCCACTCACGTAGATCGAAACATCAAAACAGGTAGAAAGTGTACCAAGGTAGCTGAGAGGCTGAAGCTTGATGCGGCACAGAATGTAGGAGTCCCTGCTTCACAACGCAGACAGAGATAGTCACCTGACCGATTCACTGGATACATGGCTCTCATGAGAAAGTGTATCATGACAAAGCCACATTCCTTTCAGGAAGCAATGCGGGAGCCCAGATGGGTAGATGCCATGGTGGAGGAGTATGACTCCATTGTCAGAAATAGTGCATGGGAAATTGTTCCAAGGCCGGTTGTTAAATCAGTGGTAGGTTCAGTATGGATCTACAAGGTAAAGCAAGCTGCTGATGGGAGTGTCGAGAAGTATAAGGCAAGATTTGTTGCCTGGGGCTTCTCACAGATCGAGGGGATTGATTATGAAGAAACCTTTGCACCTGTCGCATGGTATTCTTCCATAAGGACCATCCTTGCTCTCTCAGCGCAGATGGGTGGCACATTCATCAGATGGATGTGAAGACTGCATTCCTTAATGGGATAATTAAGGAGGAAGTGTACATTGAGCAGCCTAAAGGATTTAAGATCTTCAGCAGCGAGTCACATGTGTGCAGACTCAAAAGAGCGTTGTATGGGCTGAAGCAAGCACCCGTTGCTTGGTACACTCGGATCGACAAATATTTCACTGGACTTGGATTCACCAAGGTTGAGGCAGATGCAAACCTATACCAGATTGTGGTGGAGGGTAAGCTTTTAATCATTGTTATTTATGTTGATGATTTAATACTGACTGGTGATGAGCAGCTGATACACTCATGCAAGGAGGACCTTGCAAAGGATTTTGAGATGAAGGATATGGGCCTCCTTCATTATTTCCTTGGACTGGAAATATGGCAGTGAGATGGTGAACTGTGTGTGTCTCAAGGCAAGTATTCTCGAGAGATACTTGGTAAGTTTCACATGGATGAATGCAAGCCCATGGATACTCCTCTTCTAGGAAATTAGAAGAAAGAGGATGCTACATCAGCAGAGGTAGTGGATGCCACTGTTTATCAAGAGTTGGTGGGTTCGCTCATGTATTTAGTTAATACAGGACCGGACATATGCTATGCGGTGAGCCAACTTAGTCAAGATATGATTAAGCCTACCAAGCTCTTTTGGAAGGCGGGTAAGCATGTCTTGAGATATCTTAGGGGCACATCTGAGTATGGCTTATGGTATAGACAGATGGATGAGGTGAATTTTCACAGCTTCACGGATACAGATTGGGCAGGCAACCCAACAGACAAAGAGCACATCATGAGGGGTTTTCAGTATCAGATCTATAATAGTTTCTTGGTACAGCAAGAAACAAATATCTGTGGCACTCAGTTCAGTGGAAGCGAAATACATGGCAGCAAGTCAAGCTGCATGTGAGGCTATCTAGATGAGGAAGACCCTGGTAGGTTTGGTTGGTTATCATTTAGATCCTATAGCGATTCATTGTGATAATCAGAGTTGCATTAAACTCTCGATTAATCCTATGTTTCATGATAGACCTAAGAATATAGATATATGATATCATCATATCAGCGATTGTGTGCAGTGAAAGATCATGTTGCTTCAGTACATTCCTACAAAAGATTAGAATGCAGACATTCTGATGAAGGCGTTCACCAGGAGAAAATTCGAATACAATAGAGACATGATCAGGGTGAAGGATAATCCCTTTCTTGTTGAGAGGGAGTGTTGAGATTCAACAAGATGATGATCCTAATGAAAATTAAGCACGTTCACTAGGTGGGGCCTGCATGCTATATTTAGGTGTATGCCTATTTTTAGAATGGTGAGCATATTCTAAAGTTGGCAGGATGCTGATTCTAGATGGTTGAGAAAATTCTATATTTGGATGAATTTCTATTTTTATAGATATGGGCAAAGTCTATTTATATATTGCATATCTAAAAATAGAATGCATGTCAATTATTATTAGCCCTTAATAATAATTAGATAATAAATAATAAATTATTCTCTTGGAGCACTTGATTTCAGTGAACAGATTTGGCACATCAGTGAGCTGAAGGAATTACGCAATTCATAGGGTCGTTGGTGACTCATGCATGGAGGACTTCGTTATAACTGATTGTGGCAGAGTTGTAACAGAGTTGGAAGAGTAGTTATGGGAGTTGTTATTTAGTTTAACTCAGTTAAGTGAGTTAAACTCAGTTGTACTAGTTGTCACTCATGATACACTAGTGAGAGTTCAATGAATTAATTATTTAATTAATTCACAAGCAAAGACTCACATGCAACTTAAGAAATACAACAATTAACTACTTGCATGTCAGATCCAGTGGAGACCTAGTGGAGATATAGGTGAAAGGGTGTGATTGACTATCAGTTGTGACTATAGTGATGCATTCAATGCATCTACAAACACATTGGATATGCCAATGAGGATTGCGCAGTCAAGGAAGGCAAGATTTCATTTATTCAAGGATCTTCTTCAGCAGGGATTGCGCAGTGGAGGCAAGCTGTCAGGAGGCAAGAAATCAGTGCATAGATATGAAAATTTCTGCATGATAGTGTGTGACGACTGTATATTGTAATGAGAGCTCTGTTAGCTGAGCTTTGTATAAGATTGTTACATGATCCATTGATATACATAATATATGATAGTCGTGCATTTTAGCATTAAAGCTTTCCCGGTAAAACATCTTGTTTATGTGCGATTGATTTTTATTCATGTGTTTGCAATTGGCAATTTAATTTCCGCAAAGAGTTAAGTGGAAGGATTCTGTATTTAACAACAGATTAAAAATTGTTAGATGTGGAGAGTCTGACAATACATCAATATTGATAAATTTCTACACCTAGGACCCTTGCTTGCCCAAGCCATCCCACATATAGTGAATAGAAAATCATCACAATATGGAATCCAAAGGAGAAATATAGTGAGTGTCTTATGAAATTACAGATGGTGACAATAGTTCCCCAAGTGGAACCAGCGCAGTTTGGCTCCTTGATGCCCCTGAACATAATGTGGCAAGTAGCTTCCCAACCACTTGCTTGTTGTGCCTATCTTCTCATCTACTTGGAAGTAGTAAATGGCATTGGGTGTCAACTGAGTATACCTAAAATAGAACAATACTTGCCCAGAGCGATACAAGAACTGGTTATCTCCATCACTGATTTTGGTCTTAAAAATACCATGAAGTCCAAAGAGAGGCTTGCCCTCTTGTGGAGAAATGAATTGTATATAAATGGAAAGGGAATGCAAATACTTTGTTAGATGATCAATAAGTATAAAGACACAACTCTTACCATGTAATGTTGGTAAGCTGGTGATGAGGTCCATAGATGAGCTCTCCCATCTCTCTCCTGGGAAAGTAAGTGGTTATAACAACCTTGAAGAATGGTTGTTTCCCTCCTCATTCTTCAAGAAAGCTACACGTCTCCTGATGTGATGGAGAACATCCTCCTTAAGACCCTCCCATGAGTATCCCTCCATAATGGTCTGATATGTCCCCATGAAATATGTGTGATTGGAAAGGAGTGCTTCATGTGCTGCCTGTAGAATCTTATCCTTGATCTTGGAGTCTCTAGTCAAGAACACCTGATCCTGGTAAAATATGACTCCATCCACCACTCTATATCTCTCATCAGTCACTTTCCCCTCAAGCACCTCACATGTGAAGTGATTCTTGGAATACTCCACCAATAACTGGGACTCCAAATATGGATCTATAGTCCTCAATGACATTGCTTCTGGCCTTTGTGATAAGGCACTTGTTATCTCATAGCGCCCCCTCTTTGACATGCTCAATGCCAAAGTCACATGATGGAGTACTGCTATTCCCTCTTTGCTGCCTCCCTTGCAGCTGTTGATTCTTAGGAAAAAATTGAAGTTTATGGAGGTCAAAGCCATTGCCCATCCAAAAAATCCCAAATTTGACCAAGGCATGCATGAATGCCAACAACCCTCTGCTATATATGGAAGTCTACTTCCTATGTGGAAGTATCTTCTGACTCTATAAGGCTATGGAGTAGCTCCTTTGCACCATGATTGTGCCATCCTCCACTTCAGAAACATCACCTTTCAGCGCAAGAGGCTTGGTGAGAGGTGGAAATAATGATACTAGGAAAATTATCACCTCCTCCTTGAGCCAATAAAAGGCCCTCTACACCGTGATAGGCTCACCCAAGTCTCCCTCCTTAGTTAGATCTCTAAATGGTGCAACTTGTTGTGAGGACGCTTTGATCATCTTCTAGTCCAGGGGCCTTCCTGGTGGAATGCATCCATATAATGAAACATAATAGTCTAGAGTAGATTGCATATATGAGTGGATTGATTTTTCCTTGCTTCCACTGCGCAAATCATTATCCATATGATGTGCAGAAACTTCCTGGGATGGATAAGTGTGCATGCCCCTAATCACCTGATGCTAGCCACTCTTCTTGTCTACCCACTCCATCTGAAAATCCTCCCAATATGTGGTGACCTTCCCCAAAGTAATAAACCACTGCACACCCAATATCACATTGGTTTCAAGAATATCAACCACAAATAAGTGATCAGGCAAAGTGTATGTTCCCACGGTGATATAAAATGCCGAAACATACATCATGCACTGCATGGTTCTAGCTCTTGGAACCAAAACCGAGAATCCCTCAAAATCATCAGTGGGTATTGTCCTCCTCTGCAATAACTGAGCATCAATGAAATTGTGGGTAGCCCCACTATCTATCAATACTGATACCATCTTCCCCTGAAATTTACCTCGGACTCTCAAAGTTAAGTACTTGGGTACTCCCAGCAAAGATGCAAGGGCCCCTCCAGTGGGAAAAAATGCCCCATTCCCACCTCATGGTAGTGGTGGATCCTCTCCTACTATCACAACACTGTTGTATCTAGATGGATCCTCCTATTCCTCCCCCTCACTATCAGAGAATACCTCTATATAGTGGGCCTTCCTTGCAACACACCGATGCCCTGGTGCCCATGGTTCTTGGCATGTGAAGCAAAGCTTCCTTCTCCTCAAGTCCCTCTGGACGTCATCACTAAGAGGTCCTTTGTTCTGGTTCTTCTTTGGAGGAAGAACCTTCACATCTTTCCACTTTGACTGAAAAGTGGGCTTTTGCTGAAATGGTGCTCTTTCTCTTAGCAAAGCATCTTGTAAGTCTCTAACCCTCTCAATGGAATCTTGGAGTGTAGTTGGTTTTTTAGACTTAACCAACCCATGCAAAGGCTCTGCTAGCCCATCGATAAACATATAAACTCTCCCAGCTGTAGATAAATCTGGAACATAACAAAAAGTTTTAGAAATTCAGAGATGTAGATCTCCAAATTACCTGACTGCTTGAGCTTGGCTAGCTCAACAAAAGGTGCCTCTGAATCCCTTCAATAAAATCTTTCCACTAACCTCCTAGTGAATTTTTCATAAGCAATCACATTTGTATGCCCCAATGTGGAAAGACCATGAAATGACCAATCACGTGCCTCACCTTCAAGGTGTAGCACTTCTATTTTGATGGCTTCCATCTCCGATACTTGGTTTAGCTGGAAGTAGATATCTAGCTTCTCCACCCAAGACTTGGCTGTGCAGTTGGATGACCCGTAAAAAGCGAAAAAAAAAAGAATCTACCCATAGTACGTTGTAGATCATTGTTCTGTATGAATCCTCCACTTGTCTTGTTATGTCAGGGTCTCCTATTGTTCTTGATCTGACAAAACTCATAGAAGTTTAGATTATCTTTGAATCTCTGAGATTGAGACTCATATTCTAGAAAATAATCTTCAAGAGTTTCTTGTTCTTGAGGTCCTCCACCTCCATTTCCCACTGCTAAGAATGTAGGCATAGTGGAGCGTTGGGAAAATTGATGCCTAACTGGTTTTTCATACCAGTGATCTGAAATTCCAGAGCTTTCTCCATGTATAAACCCTCTAGGAGATTCTTTATGTCTCTCCATCACTCATCTCCTTGATCTCTCTTACAATATCTTGCATGGTTTGGAGAAGAAGCTTGGGAAACTCCTTATTGTCCACCTCTCTCGATATTGGAGTTTTCCCCTTGTATTCTTTGTTGTCTTTCGTAATCATGTCTCTGGTTTATATTAAGATACCTCTTCTCTCTTTCTGTGAGAGGCTGTCCTTCTTCTCATGACATAACTGTTGTAATACACAGGCAGAGCCAAGATTATGCTTTGATACCACTGTAATATTACAAATTAGGAAAAATAAGAATATAGAACATATAACTAGAAAATGTAGTGAAATATCAAGACATCAAATGAAATCAGATCATGGAGTCATTATATTAGACATTATAGCAGAAAATGTGTACAAAATCTTGATGAAAAAGACACTCGAGCTAGGGAAAACAAGCCTCTAAGAACCCAGTACATGAAACATGAAGAAAAACTGCTATATAATAATGTAGGAGGCTAAGACAACACAATTTTTGCTGGGGATAACTGTTGCTGTAAATGAAAGTACATGGATATGCTGATATAGTGTTTAGAAAATGCCGGGATCAAATATCTAGGCCTTCTAGCACAATTCCAAGACAACCTAGAAAGGGTTTCCGGAAATACACAAAATACAAAATGCCAAAATGCAGCCCTAGGGTTGAATAACGCTCTGCAACTGGATAACTAATAGGAGGTGGTAGATCTGATATATAAATGGCTTATACTCCTCCAATACATCTCCCGGAGGAAGAGTTGCTCCCCTCACTAGAAATCTAAGTCTCAAACTTGGGCACTAAGCCCTCTAATGCAACTGCCCTGCAAAATAACACAGTTTTTGAAGGAGACTGCGCTGTAGGTGATGGAAGAAACTTGGCCTGATGCTAGATGAAAATATAATTCTCAAGGACCCTCCTTGCTAGCCTCCCGGATGAAGGGTTGCTCCCCTCATTGGAAAACAAGCTCAGAAACTGGATCTATCAATCCTCCATTGCTACTGCCCTGCAAAACAACAAAATCTTGAAGGGGACTACGTTGTGAATAATGGATGAAGCTTGGCTTGATGCCAGATAGTGTAAATGAAGCTCAATTAACCTCTCATGAGTAGGCACTTGAAGTCATCTAAGGATGAGGGTGGGATTTCCGCTCGGAAACACCCTTGTGCTAAATAGCACAACGAACTCTGCTAAACAGTTGAAGCGTGAAAAAATTCATAAAATACCAAGACATAAACAATAATAAGAATTCCTTCTATGGCTACCATCCCCTTCCTTATATGCTTGGTGAACTTCCTCGCCCTGGGTCCCACTCATTAAAGATGCTACTCTCATGCATACACTCCTTCATCATGATTGCGCTATCTTCCATTAACTCTCCACTACCTCCATGACAACGCTATTGATTTGGTCAACATTGACCCTATCCACATGCTTTAGCCACTGTTCACACCTAAAGGTGATTTATTCAGCTGATACAATGATCCACATTCACATTAGAAGTGATTTTGTTCTTACTAAAGAGATTTATGTGTCTCTCTACCCACTTATTCATCTATTTTATTAACAAAAGAAAAAATTAATATTCCAACTCGCTGAAGGCTAGTTAGGAATATTACACAATGTTAGCACAGTTCTATGCTTATTTATGAGTGTGTTTTAAATCTTTTTATTTTTAGGATTAAAAAATTGTAAATTAAAAAAAAAATAGAACGTTGTTGGAAGTTCCAGTAGCATTTGTTTTAACCCCGTCGGATAGTCTATTTTAACTCTGTTTTATGCCTGTTTTTCCTTTACCTGATGCTACCGGAAGTTTCGGTAACTTCCCATGTTTAAAAAAAAAAAGAGCGCACCCACTTTTTGAGTTAGCCACGTGTTCCCGATGTCAACTAAGTTTTAAATATTTTTAACCATGAGCCATGTCACGGGATAGGGAAGGTTATATGTTTTAATGATGTCGAGTTTGTAGTGGTCATACGTGGAAGAGTTAGGTGTCAATGTGCAGTTATGAAGAACAACCGTTGTTTGTTCTGTCTGTCAACCTATGTCGTTGTGCCCACATGTAAAAGGTACGCATTTAATATCAAAATTAATCATGGGTCTACAATTTAATGTGGTCACTATTTGGTTAATCGTGCATGAGTGCTGCCAAAATATTAGGCCTGCATTAAAAATGCAATGGAGGTGACTGCTAACTCAAACACCATTCAACTCCAGCCACCTATTACAAAGAATCTAAAAGAAAGTAGGCAACTAAAAGGTAATTATGAGTATCACAAGGTGAGGTATATGGTTTTGGATACTTCCCATTACGAAAAGATCCTATACATGGAAAAATGAATCAACATATCACTTAAAATCATCGAAAGAAAAGGAAAGAAATTAGTTTTCAAATTCGGTTGTTGGTGAATAAGAAGTTCCAGTGAGTATCTTGAAGAGGAGACTGAGTTTTTAGACAATTTACTTTGAGGATTCAACAACACCTATTAAAGTAAGCTTTTCTAATCTTGACACCTTTTTGATCTAGCATATAACTTCATTTATTGCTCAGATGACTAAAGGAGGAAAACTTAAGCGTGTTGAACCTCAAGGGGCTGATTTAATAGATGCCAAACCGAATGTGAGGAGGTTTTTTGTATAGGCTGGGTGGTACCCATTTTTCTCAAGGTTAGGAAGCTCTCATCTAGGAGTATCTAAAGAATTTTCCCTCTCATTCGATGGACAAGAAGCAAATGTTTATGCCCTCAAACTGGAGGTATCAACATAATCCATTTCTGAAGTTTTCCACCCCCCACAGTAAGGAGATAAATTATTCAAAAACCAAATTATTACTGGAGGAGACCTGGAAAACTTCATCAAGAATGAATACAAAGACCCTAAATGGGCTAAATGGATTCTTAGTAGTTATCTCAAGGATGAATGGGCTTAAACTATCAAGCTCATTAAGATCTATCTTACTTGTGAGAGGAGGTATACTATTGTATTTCTGTCTCACATGAGGTTTTTGTTTCACCTTGCAGGTATGAAGACTCTCAAAATACCTTTCTTCTTGCTGAAAAGCTTGACTAAGATGTTAGCTAGAATACAAAACCTTGCAACAACTTTAAATTATAGCATCTACCATCAAGATATTATCAAGGTGTTGATTGTTGAAGAACTAAGAAGAAGAAAGAGGACTTCATGGGGGCATTTCCTATTTTATAGGGAAGGCCGACCTACAGCTACAAAAAACATTCCTGCTCAAAAACCTCCAGCCTCATAGCAACATTATCAACTTGCTGAGCAAAAGGAAAAAAATTAGAAACCAACTACTTCATCAATTGGTAAAAGGACTAAAATAAAAGAAAAGAAGGTGAATATTTACAAAAGGCTAAGGACAAAAAGGAAAAGGAAAATATTCCCCCTACCAAAGTTGAAGAGAAGTTCGAAAAAAGAGAAGGTTCATCTATTAGCAAGCCCAAATCAATGAAGATTGTGGCTCCTGTTTCTCCTTTTTCCCAAGGTATATGTTAGAACTTGGAGAGGAAAGACTGCAGTTGCAGAAAAATCAAAAGAACAGGTGCTGCCGGAAGTTCTGGTAGAAAAAATTCAGCATAAGGTTCAGAAGGATTATCAACCACCAAATCATATGAGGAGCTCTTGAAGGATGCAGGATATGATGTTAGTAGAATGAAAAGACAAGTTATTAGCAACAGGAAAAGACATACAAGATCTAGAAAAATATTCAGGCTTAGTTCCAAAGCCCTACATAACCCAAGCTTGATGAAAAGAGTCATAGATGTGGAGAGGCAATCTGGAGGGTTACAGATTGTAACTCCTTCAATTGCAGAATCTAGTGGGTTCAAGAAGAAATAGAATGGTAAAGCTCCTTCAGACTAACAAACAAGAACCTCCAAGAGAAGAAAAATCCAGAAGAGATCATAAGAGAAAAAGGCCATTGCAAAAGAGACAACCACCAGGACTACAAGGTCACAATCAACAATTGACAGTAAAACATATTTAGAAAATCTTGGAGAAGTTGCAGCTCATATGGAGGAGAGGTAAAGGCTCTCCCAATGAAGTATAATTTTGACTATTAGTTATATTTTGGAACAACTCAATTTTCAGAGTGTTTTAATCTGCACAGAATTTTTCAAATACCTTGCTGTGCATTTTTGAAAAGGAAACAGAGCACTACCGAAAGGTCCGGTAGCATTACAATTTTTTGCGCAGTTACAGGTTTTACTGGAAGTTTCGGTAGCGTCTATTATTAATGATTTTTGACAGTTTTCAGCAGAATTTTCGAGCTAGTCCAAAGATGATAAGGACTCCTAATGATATGGAAATGTCAATTAATGGTTGATAAGTGGTTTTGAGGCTGTAAAATGACACATTTAATGAAGCTATATGGGTTTTAAAGAACCAAGATCACAGAGAGACATATTAGTAGAAATGTAGGCAGTTTTCCAACACACTCAACAACACAGTTCAAATAGTCTTTTTCTTCCTATCTACATCTCTCCTGTTAGTTATAGTTCAATAGGATGTGTCTTTAATATGCTATAAATCCTATGTAATGAGAGGAAGAGTTGGTCCTTCTTTTTAGGTGAGATGGTGTTGGTACCTCTCTCTATAAATATAATTTGTAAATACCATTTCAGGGTTGGATTTTGGTCGACCTGAAGTCTTTTTCATAATAAAGAAAACACCTTTTTGTATTTCATGCTGGAGGAATTTTTGTTTCAAGGACTATCTAATGTATGGAGTATTTCTCTTGTTTTTTTACTCATCTAATTCATGAGTTGCAATAGATAGCAGGTAAGATTAAGAGCACCGTTAGAGGATCTAATGGTTAATTATCTACTATTCAGTGTTCTGCAAATCATCTATATGTTGTGTAGAGAATGCTAGTGAAGGTTTCATGAAGGATTTATGAGATTCTTTATGCATTTATTTTGATTTCTAAATGTTGTTTAATTTACATAAAACATAGTTGATGTAAAAGGCCGCTCTTCTAGATATGTGACTGATTTAGGATATGTTTATTTCTTAGACTGAGTACCAATTATCTGTCACCTTTCATCTGTCACATTTTTCTACCCTATACTGCAAATTTGTCCATACAATTTATACTTGCCACAACTTTCCAAATGCATGAAGGTCTAAAAGAGTTGAAATCATTTCAAACTCTTTAAGAAGCCATCCCACCATACAAAATATTTTACTTTGAAATGAACTATGATGTGTGAGGCTTACTCCTTTGCAATGAAGGAGTGACTCCTTGTGCTAACATCTTTAGCGCCGTTATCAGGGAGGTGAATTGAAGTTTATCCCCTGGTGAATGGAAACGTTATAAGTCTAGTTCTGAGGTGTACAGTTCCAACTATATTTTTAGACTGCTTTACACCTGGCGACTCCTTTGTTGAAGTTCTGGCTCTCAGAAGGGATAGAACCATGGCTAACCCATATTCCCCTTTGAGAATCCCACTCCCTGATCCTAAGAAGCTAATCAAGAAAGGAAAAAGTAAATGAAATTTTGTTGCCTCTGCTACTATTTTCTCAAAGGTTGTCCCTAAATAAGTGCTGCAAATTATATCTCCTTATTTTGTAGAAAATTTTGTACCTCCCTTTTTTTCCAACCAACAGACAGTCTCTACATTAAGTATTGGTGCTTCATCTCATAAAAATTCCATAGTTCCATCTGTTGTTCAAAAGCCACCAACTGTTGTTCCACAAATTCCAACAACTCATACCATGGTTGGTCAAAACCCACCCCCTTACCGAATGGATGCAATTGTTGCTGCCAGGTATGCCCCTTTAGTTTTACATCAACTTATGAATGCATTACTTGTAGGATATTATCTCACGTATATGCCTAAATTCAGTGGTGAGGGAGAGGTAACCGCTGAAGAAGACCTTACTAATTTTTATGCCTATGCTGACAATCTGAATATTGAGCATGCAGATGTTTGGATGATAGTTTTTGTTCAGAGCCTTAAGGGTGATGTTAGGAAATGGTTCAGATCTTTGACAACTGGTAGAATCACTAGATTTGAAACCCTATATGAGATATTTTTAAGGAAATGGGGTGATAAGAAATATTTTCTGTATTATATCACTGAATTTTGTGCAATCAAAAGAAAAGAACGAGAATCAATTTTTGATTTTTCTAAGAGATTCAATAAGATGTATAGAAAAATACCTACTGAAATCAAGTCTACTAAAGCTTAAGCCAAAATCACTTATTATGGTGCCTTTAATCTTGATATTTGTTTATTATTAAGAGAAAGAAGATCTACAACACTAACAAGAATGCAAGACAATGCACCAGAGGTAGAATTTAATGTATTAGCAGCTGCTAGGCTTAGAGGAGGGATTGGCAGAGACAAAAGGAAGCAAAAAGCTGAAGTTTCATCTTCAGGAATTTTTGACATAGATCCTAAGTTAGATGAGCTGATGAAGATGGTCAAGTCATTGACCACTTAGATGTCCAAGCTCAAGATGGAAGCAAGACCAACTATTACTATAAATGTTTCATTTGATCAACCTAATAGACAACATTTTAGAAAACCCAATGTTCCTCAAATATTGCAGTGAGAAAGAAGAGATGCTAATGATCAAAAGTTGCAGCCCCCTTCGGAGAATGCTATGTTTGAAGATGAAGAAGAAGCTGAAGGGTTGGAGAAAGGTGTTGATATCAATTGTATAAGAGATAAAGAAGGGCTTATTCAGCTTACACAAGTATAGTATGAAGACTTCATGTCATATACTCAGGATAATTAAGTGAGTTATTATAATTCAATGATTGCAACTGACCATCAAAGTAGATACAATCCCAGATCAAAGAAGATTGATGATAACTCCAATCCAGTTGCACGGCCAAAGAAGAGTAAGGATACACTTAAAATTCTAGCAGAAAATCAAGTGACCGAACCAAGCAAGTCAGAAGCAACTAACCCTCCTTCACTTGAGGTAAAAATTTCTCGCAAGCTGTCCCCTGCTTTCATTTTGAAAATGAGATACAAAAGATTAAGATTCATGTTCCTCTTGTAGAAATCATGAAAAATGATGATTTCAAAACGAATTTTATGAAATCTCTTGAACGTCCACCTACCGAAGTAGCCTCTCATTTTGGTAACCTTCAAGATGACAAGCCCACTGTTAGTTTAGGTCCATTGGTAGAAGACAATGATGATTCTACCGTTCCCTTCTATCTATCTCTGAATATTCATGATAAGACCTTGCATAATTGTCTAATGGACTCTGGAGCCTCACATAATTTAATGCCCAAGGTAGTCATGGATGAACTAGGTCTAGAATGTAATATTCCTAAATTAGCATACAACTAATTGGAATCTTAATTTTTTATTTTTCTTCTTAGTTACAAGAATAAGAGGGTATGGCGACCTATAAATCTCCTTAGTAGAAATAAAAACACTCCTAATGTGAAAGGAGGTCATCTAAAAGTTGGATTGAAGACCCTTATGTGTGAAAAGGGGGTTGGAGCATGAAGACTGGGTCAACTTTGACCAAATCAAACAACGCTGGTACGGAAGGAGTGGCATTCATTGAGGGGCAACGCAATTTTGGAGGGAGACTCCATGCATGGAAGTAGTGGCTTTAATGAGTGGGGCCCAAGGTGAGGAAGCTCACCAAGAATATAAGGAAGGGGATGGAAACCATTGTAGGGATGATTGGATTATTATTTTGTGTATGGTCTATATGACCTGTTGATCTCTTCAGTTGTTTAGCTAAGATTGCAGTGTTGTTTAGCACAAGGGTGCTCCCGAGCGAGAATCCCACCTTCATCCTCGGGGGACTTCGAGTGCCTACTCACGATAAGTATTTTTACTGCATTTCCACATTCCGGCATAAGGCCAAGCTTCAAATTTCTTCAATAGTGTAGTCTCTGCTTAGAGTTGTGATGTGTTGCAGGTTGCAGTAGTGGAGTATTGTATTAGGTGATTTTTGAGTTTTTTAAGTGGAGGAAGGTTTCCTTCTATTAGGAGGCCAGCAAAGGAATCCCTTGAGCTTTACTACTATATTTGGCACCAGGCCAAGGTGGTATTATCCCCTACAACATAGTTTCAGTCTGGATCTGCGTTATTTTAGGGAGGAGTTGCAGGGGTGGTTGTAGTGTGTGATTTGGGACGTGATTTATTCAGTGGAGGGGACAAACTTTCATTCGAAGGATATATTGGAGAAGAGCTACATATTTATACATCAACTTCAGCCATATTTTTTCATTTATGTTGTTGCAACAAACCTTCAGCCCTAGGGCTGCATCTCATATTTGTAAATTTTGTGTATTTTCCGGAAACCCTCTTGGGTTGTATTGGAAAGGTGATATAGTGCCTAGACCTATTTGTATAACATATTTTGAGGCATATATCAGTATTTTTATATCATTGTATGATCTCTAGTTGTAGTTATGCTCAATACGACCGCGTTGTAACAACTCTCCCACATTTTGTATTGTAGCAACAACTCACATTTTGGAGTGATTGTTTATGGGAGGCTTGTTTTCTCATATCATATGATTTGGGCCTCACTATTTTGTATTGATTTGTTGTTCTTATACATAATGTAATGAATCCATATTGGTCTCCTATATTTACGCATTGATTTACACTGCTATTTCTAGTTTTGTGTTCAAATATTGTTGCTTCCCCATTTGGGAATATTACATAGAAGTAACTAGAGACTACCAAGATCTCTACTCTTTTGATTCACGGAAAGTTCAATGCATTGGTGTCATCAAAGACCTTGTAGTAAGCCTCTTTCAGTTACCCATGAGAGAGATGGTAATGGATATTGTTGTAGCTAACATTACTCCTAGATTTGGTATGTTACTTTATAGGTCATGGATTAGAAGGTTGGGAGGAACTTTGCAAATGGATTTCACTTATGCTACTGTCCCTATTTTTGGAGGAGAACAAAGAAGACTTTATAGAGAATCTCAACTAGAATATATCATTAGTGACAGCAAATACCTCACTAATCATCCGATTTATGCTAAAACAACTGATGTGGGTTCAATCATTTTACACATGGATAATTCTGCCCTTCCTACACAAAGTTTTCATATTTTGAAGCCTACTGAAAATCAAATTAGTCATGAGGGTTCTTAGGTGTGGAAAATGTATTTTGATGGCTCATGTTATAGAGAAGGAGATGGTGTAGGAATAGTTCTCATTTCCCCTTTGAAAGAGAGCTCCAATTTTTCTTTTAAACTTGAATTTGAAGCAACTAACAATGTGGCTAAAAATTAAGCTCTTTTAATTGGTTTAAAAACAACAAAAGACATGAATATTTCAGAAATTTCTATTTTTGGAAATGCTGAAATTTTTATTTAGCAGATCATAAATGTTTATCAAACTAAGCATCCCAGAATCAGATATTAACAGAATGCAGTATGGAGCATTATAGAAGACTCATTCCTGGCCTTTAACATTTCTTTTGTTCCAAGAGAAAGTGGTAATTTGGCTGATTCACTTTCTATTTCAGCAAGCTCATTCAAGATTCCAATACCTATAAAGATGAAATATGAAGTGGAAGTTAGGTTTAGACATAGCATTCTTGATAATATCAAACATTAGAATTTTTTTGAGGATGACCAGGAGATTAAAAGATTCATTGAAGCAGCTGAAGAATTTTTTGTCTTAAACATTGATCAGGATAAAGATCTCATGAAGCATAGAACTGATTATCAAGATACCAAAAATATGAAAAAACAGATTGCTGATCAACCTATCATACATATGCCTACCAATCATATTCCCAAGGGATTAATCCCACTTGAGAATCTTTTTGATCACAATGGTGTTTCAGTAAAACCACAGTTAGCTGAAGCAAATGCAGAATTGGAAGATTACAATTTGGGTACAAAACTAGAGCCAAGGTATGTTAAGTTGTCAAAAGCTTTATCAGAAGAAAGAAAGATTGAATACCACAAGTTTTTTTGTGAATTTGTTGATGTTTTTTCCTAGAAATATGAGGATATTAAGATATATGACATAGCTATCATTGAGCATAAAATACCATTGAAAGATGGTACTAAGCCATTCTAGAAAAAATTAAGACAAATCAATCCAATATTGTTACCAGTAATGGAGAAGGAAGTGAAGAAACTTTTGGATGCTAAAATCATCATTCCATTAAGATACTCAGATTGGGTTACTAATCTAGTTCCAGTAAGAAAGAAGAGTGGTGAAGTTAGATTATGTGTAAATTTCAGGAATCTTAAAAAATACTCCAAGAAATATAATTATCCATTGCCAAAGATGGAACATATTCTTCAAAAGGTAACTGGGTTAGACATAATTTCCATGTTAGATGGGTTCTCCAAGTACAACCAAGTATCTGTTTGGTCGAAGATTGAGAGAAGATAAAATTCACTATTCCTTGGAGAACATTCATGTATGCAAATATTCCATTTGGGCTTATGAATGCCAGGGCTACTTTCCAGCGTGCTATGGAATTTGCATTCATTGGAGAAAAAGACAAATTATTGGTCATCTATTTGGATGATATTACTATTTTTTCAGCTTCAAATCAAGAGAACCTTCAACACTTGAGACAAGTATTTGTTAAATGCAGAAAATATGGTATATCATTGAATCCAAATAAGTATCATTTTGCTCTTAAAGGTAATATGTTGGGTCACATTTTCTAAACATGGAGTGAGAATTAATCCCAAAAGAGTGATTGCAATTTAGGCCTTAACACTTCCAAGATCCAAGAAAGAGATTCAATCTTTCCTTGGTAAGATGAATTTTTCATTCCCAAATTTTCTGAAGTAGTCAAGCATATTACTTGTATGCTAAAGAAGGAAAAAGAAGTAAAGTGGACATTTGAAGCCAGAAATTCATTTGTGTTGATAAAAAAAGCTATCATTGAAGCCCCTCAGCTAGTAAGCCCTGAATACTCAAATCCTTTGTTAATCTTCTCATTTGCCTCTCAAGATACTATTGTTGTTGTTTTATTACAACAAGATGCAGAATAGAAGAAAGCCCCCATAGCATTTTCAGCAGAGCCCTTAAAGATGCAGTATTGAAGTATGAAATGTTGGAAAAGCATGCATATGCGTTAGTTAAAACTCTAAAGGATTTTAGAGTTTATATTATGCATGCTAAAACTACTGCACATGTACCTTCATCCACTGTTAGAGAAATATTAGTCAAACCTGATATTGATGGAAAAAGAAGTAAGTGGGTGACTAAAGTTCTTGAATTTGATTTAGAGATAAAGCCTACCAAGCTAATCAAAGGTCAAGGATTATGCAAACTACCAGCTAAAGAAAATTGTAGAGTTTTGGGCTTGAATTTCATGGATGATAATCTAGAAGGGAAAATTTCAGAACCTATTAAAAACATGACAGTAGATGTAAAGCTTGTTGACTTCAACTGGTATAAGGATATCATTTATTTTCTACAGCATTTTCAACCTCCTCCAAACTTTGATAAAAGTAGAGTGAGATATTTGAAGCTAAACACCATTAAATTTTGCATCAAGGATAGCTGTTTATATTGGAAATATCCTACAAGAGTTTTTTTGAGGTGTATTGACCCATGTGAGTCTAAGAAGTTTATGTTTGATATGCATAGTATTGTATGTGGAGGTCATCATTATCGACGAACTTCTGCATAAAAAATATTGAGAGCTGACTATTTTTGGCCTAGCTTATTTTCTGATGTATGTGTTGAGGTGAGAGAATGTGAAAAATGTCAGTAGCTCACTGGTAAAAAACATTTGAAATATTTTCCTCTCAAGCCCATAGTTGTTTCTGCACCTTTCTAGTAATGGGGATTAGATTTCAATGGGGAAATTCATCCACCTTCAAGTGGAAAACATCGTTGGATTCTTGCTGCAACTGATTACTTCACCAAGTGGATTGAAGCAATAACTATAAGAAATGCTACTCATAAAGTCATCATTAACTTTATGGAGGGAATCATAACCAGATTTGGATGTCCATCAAGGCCAGTAGCAGATAATGCAGCTGCTTTTAAAGCTACACCTTTGGTAAATTTCTGTGAAGATTATGCTATTCATCTTACTCACTCTACAACTTACTATCCACAAGGGAATGGTTTAGTTGAATCATCTAACAAAAGTTTTGTAAGAATCATCACCAAGCCATTGGAGAAAAACAAGAAAGCCAGGGACTCTAAGCTGAAATTTTTGTTTATGGGCTGATAGGGTGACAATAAAAAAATATATTAATACATCACCCTTTCAAATGGTTTATGGAATTGAGGCTATTTTTCCAATATAATTAGCCATTATTGTAGCTAAATTTCTGCACGATCATGGAGCTGAACCAAATGAAATGACTAGAAGAATTTATCATATCATAGAAGTGCAACAAAAGTGAGAACAATGATATGGTTTGGTAAGAAAATATCAACAAGCTGTAAATAAAGTCTTTGATCAAGGGACTAAAAAAGAAGATTTTTAGATAGGAGATCTGGTGTTGAAATGGGATGCACAACGTCAAGACTTAGGTAAGAATTCCAAATTTGATGCTTTATGGCTTGGTCGTTTTAGAATCTCCAATATTTTTCAGAACAATACTTTTGATTTGCAACATCTTGATGGGATAGAACTGTTTGAAGGCCCATTTAATGGGCGCTTCCTCAAAAAATTATTTTACTAAGGCTGTTGGTGGCCTAAATTCACTATAAATACCGATGTGTTTCATATTATCTCTATAACCCAATGAGAAGGTACTCAAACTACAAAATATTCTTAGAACCTCGCAGGGAGAGCTCTATCCTCTGTGGAGCCAATGTTAGCACAATTTTATGCTTAGTCATGAGTGTGTTTTAAATATTTTTATTTTTAGGATAAAAAAATTGTAAATTTTAAAAAAATTTAGAACGCTGCTGGAAGTTCTGGTAGCATTTTTTTTAACCCTGTCGGAAAAATTGTTTTAACTTTGTTTTATGCCTATTTTTACTTTACCCGGTGTTAGCGGAAGTTCCGATAACTTCCCCTATTAAAAAAAAAGTGCACTCGCTTTTTGAGTTAGCCACATGTTCCCGATGGAAACTAAGGTTTAAATATTATTAACCATGAGCCATGTCACGTGATAGGGAAGGTTATATGTTTGAATGATGCCAAGTTAGTAGTGGTCATACGTGGAAGAGTTAGGTGTCAATGTGCAATTATGAAGACCAACCGTTGTTTGTTTTGTCTGTCAGCCTAAGTCATTGCGCCCACATGTCAAAGGTACGTATTTAGTAGAAAAATTAATCATGTGTCTACAATTTAATGTGGTCACCGTTTGGTTAATCATGCATGAGAATTGCCAGAATTTTAGGCCTACCATAAAAATGCAATGGAGGTGATTGCCAACTCAAACACCATTCAACTCCAGTCACCTGTTGCAGAGAATCTGAAACAAAGCAGGCAGCTAAAATGTAATTATGAGTATCACGAGGTGTGGTATATGGTTTTGGATACTTCCCATTATGACAAGATCCTGTACATGGAAAAATGAACCAGCATATCACTTAAAATCACCGAAAGAAAATGAAAGAAATCAGTTTTCAAATTCGTTTGTTGGTGATTAAGTAGTTCCAGTGAGCAGCTTGAAGAGGAGACTAAGTTTTCAGAAAATTTACTTTGAGGATTCAACAACACCCATTAAAGTAATCTTTTATAATCTTGACACCTTTCTGATCTACCAGACAACCTTCTTTATTTCTCAGATGACTAAAGGAGGAAAAATTAAGCGTATTGAACCTTAAGGGGCTGATTTAATAGATGCCAAACTGAATGTGAGGAGGTTTTTTGTACAGGCTGGGTGGTAACCATTTTTCTCAAGGTTAGGAAGCTCTCATCTAGGAGTAGCCAAAGAATTTTCCCTCTCATTTTATGGACAAGAAGCAAATGTTTATGGCCTCAAACTTGAGGTATCAACATAATCCATTGTTGAAGCTTTCCACCTCCCATAGGAAGGAGACTCAAATGGTTCAAAAACCAAGTTATTACTGGAGGAGACCTGAAAAAATTCATCAAGGATGAATACATAGACCCTAAATGGGCTAAAGGGATTCCTAGTAGTTATCTCAAGGATGAATGGGATGAAACTGTCAAGCTCATTAAGATCTATCTTACTTGTGAGAGGAGGTATACTATTGTATTTCTGTATCACATGAGGTTTTTGTTTCACCTTGCAGGTATGAAGACTCTAAAAATACCTTTCTTCCTGCTGAAAATCTTGACTAAGATGTCAGCTAGAATACAAACCCATGCAACAACTTTAGATTATAGCATCTACCATCAAAATCTTATCAAGGTGCCGATTGTTGAAGAAATCAAAAAAAGAAACCGGACTTGGGAGAATTTCGTATTTTATAGGGCAAGCCAACCTGCACCTACACAAAAAATTCCTGGTCAACAACCTCTAGCCTCACAACAACATTATCAACCCATTGAGGAGAAGGGAAAAAGGTCAAAAACCAACTACTTCATCAGTTGGTAAAAGGACTAAAATAAAAGCAAAGAAGGTGAATATCTATAAAAAGGATAAGGAAAAAAAGGAAAAGATTCCGCCAACCAAAGCTGAAGATAAGTTGGAAAAAGGAGAAGGTTCATCTAGTAGCAAGCCCAAATAAAGGAAGATTGTGCCTCATGTATCTCCTTTTCCCAAAGTATATGCTAGAGCCCGAAGAGGAAAGACTGCAAGTGCAAAAAATTCAAAAGAACAGGTGCTGCCGGAAGTTTCAATAGAAAACATTCAACATAAGGTTCAAAAGGATTATCAACCCACCAAATAAGATGAGGATCTCCTGAAGGATGCAGGATATGATGTTAGCATCATGAAAAGACAAGTTGTTAGCAACAGAAAAATACATACAAGAGCTAGCAACAAATTCAGGCTGAGATCCAAAGCCCTACATAACCCAAGATTGATGAAATAAGTCATACATGTGGAGAGGCAGTATGAAGGGTTACAAACTATAACTCCTTGAATTGTAGAATCTAGTGGGTTCAAGAAGAAAGAAAAGGGTAAAGCTCCTTCAGACCAGCAAACAGGAAATTAAAAGAGAAGAAAAATATAGAAGAGCTCAGAAGAGAAAAAGGTCATTGCAAAAGAGACAACCACCGAGACTACAAGGCCACAATCAACAATTGACAATAAAACAGATTTAGACAAGCTTGAAAAAGTTGTAGCTCATATGGAGGAGAGGTAAAGGATGTCCCAATGAAGTATCATTTTTCATATTGGTTATATTTCAGATAAACTCAAATTTTTAGAGTGTTTTAATCCGCACAATTTTTTTTCAAATATCTTGCTATGCATTTTTGAAAAGGAAATAGAGTGCTACCGAAAGGTCCGAAAACATTACAGTTTTTTGTGTAGTTACAGGTTTTTACTGGAAGTTTCGGTAACGTCTGTTATTAATGATTTTTGACAGTTGTCAGCAGAATTTTTGATCTAGTCCAAGGAAGATAAGGACTCCTAATTATATGGACATGTCAAGTAATGGTTGATAAGTGGTTTTGAGGTTTTTAAATGACATATTTAATGAAGCTACATGGGTTTTAAAGCACCAATATCATCGAGAGATAGATCAACAGAAAAGTGTTGAAGATTTCAACAAGAAACAGTGAAGGAGGCATCCTGAAACATCATTCCTGATCCTAGTTGGAAAATAATCACCTAAACTAGGTGGGGCCCACACAGGTGATTTTTGGCGCAAAGTCTATTTTTAGACTATGTCTATTTTTAGACATGTCGATCATATTCTATGAGTTGCAGGATGCTATTTGTGGATGGTTGGTTAAGTTGGAAAAATAGATAGACTTCTATTTTTAGACATATTGGGTGGAATCTATTTTTAGATTTCCAGTCTAAAAATAGATATGTCGAATATTATTAACTCTTAATAATATTTGGACTCTAAACATTATCTTATTCTCTTAGAGCAATTCAGTTAAGTGCACATATGTGGTGTTGGGGTTCCCATGTTTTGGCAAGGTTGGAAGTACCAAAAGATGAGAAAACATCAGAACCACTTTCAGACCTCAGGATCTAGCCCTCCTGGGTCCAGAGAGGGATCTCTCTATGCTTGCCAAAGGTATATGTCTTTGAAGCTCTAGGTTAAGATGTTAGGCTAGTTATCAGGCTCGGGGTTTGTTTGTTTGGTTGTTTTTGATTTGGTTGTTGGTTATCAGGAAAGGAAGGATTCCATGTAAGACCAAGATGAGCAAAGAGGAAAAAGGGCAGAGGTGAAAGTATTCCAGGAAATATTCAAAACCATTGGGCAACAGAGTCAGGAAAAGATTTGCTTGCTAATCAATAGGTAGGCTTTCAATTGGGCTAGTCATCTGAAACATAGGATCTTCAAGATGATTATGATGTGGAAAAGGAGAAGGGAAGGAGATAACACAGATTTAGAGCACAAAGTTACAGATCAGCTGGTCGCACAAGGATCCTAGTGGACAAGGCTAACTCTAATCCCCAGTGTTCCCAAATCTTCCAACAAAATCTATAACAAGCAACATCTAAGAACTGAATTCATTTAATTCATACATCAGAGAGCAGGCAATAACATCCACTACACTGGTTAAACCAACTGAAATCATTTCTTAGATAATACATTTAGAAGAGAAACATAAATGGCAAGGAGAGCAGAAAACATAGGGTACCTAACAAGGGTAAATCCTATGCCAATATTCTGATGCAAGCCAGTAGAAATGAAGTGAAATGAATGTAAACACAAAGATAGGAAAACATCACCGCTGCTTCAGATCAGGATCCAAAGAAAAGTGCTTGTCATATTAAATAGCAATACCAGTCAAGTACAACATTGCCAATAGCTGAATACTCAATCTGAAAACATTTCCTTCAACCTATCTTACAACTTTACACAGAGACTGTGTCTCAAGAGAAACTACTTGCAGTTCTCTGATAACTGATCAACAACCTTTACAATGAGTTTCTTCATGAATATATAACTGAAGAGAAGCAAGGGAGGTAGGTGAAGAACTAAATGAATAATTTAAACTTCTGAAAAGAAAGAGGGATGAAGCCCATTCTGTATAAATCATGTGCATTAATCTCTGGCGTTCTTTGGGTGAACGAATGATCTTCTTCAGTCTTCAGACTACTCTGATAACTCTGATGTACTCTGACTGCAGTACTCTGTGGTGCTAATGGTGAATAAGCAAAAGATGAATGATTAAGAAGTCTTCCATACTGATGAAATAAATGCTCTGATAGCATAGGATTACTGTAAGGGGGGGGAACTCTGTTTGAACACAATATAAATTTAAACAATAACGTGTACTGTGCCCTTGCTATGGAAGAAACATTCTGATGATTTGAACCCTGATTTCATTGTTTTTTGCGTGCTGTACCCTTTGCGTGCTCCTAAGGTTCACTGATCTGTTGCTTTGCCTCTAAACTGCTATATTAAAGCTTAATCCTTCAATTCTGAATGCTGAAGTTCTTAATCATTAGCTGGTTCTTTCTCACTGCTCCATAAATGTCTCGATCTTGCAAGATCTGGGTTTTGATGGCGCCGGATAGGGTTTGCGAAGTTTCAAACTCTGTCCTTTGATGGAATTTATACTTCCGCCACCTTTCTTGACATTTCCTTGTAGTACTAGCTTCCAAATCCAACTCTCTGTCTGCGCAACACGCCACTAAAGAAGTACATATACACCATGGCGGTTTTCCGCCTCTTTGAAACCCTGCAAAATACGAGAACATGTTAAGAAAACAATGGAGGTGGCGGGCGCAAAGGGGGGGTGGCTGGACTGACCATGCAGATTGGTTAGATGGTGAAAATATCATGGAAGACCTGTAGTGAGGTGGAAACGATGAATATTACAGTCGGAAGGTGGCACGGAAGAAAAAATGAATGAAAAACCTTTGAATCTTTGACCTTTGAATGAATATATGCAACGGGACGGGTGAATGTACGGTGAGACACGTGGAAGTGACGTGGCGGGACCGGGTGACGCCGGAAGAGTCAACAACGGGGAGACCAAACTGGGTTGTCGGATCTCATAGGAGATCGACGGTCGAACACACAGCGGAGGGCGATGAACGGTGGGCCAGGAGTACGGAGACTGTGGTTTAAAAGCCACGCAGCTTCGTTGAGCGATGATCGTTGGATGAGCCAGGGTAGATCTAACGGCTGACATGAATATCACTGCGCGTCCTGTACCGAACAATAACGCGCGATGAGATAGCGGTTTTGCAACCGTACAGGAGACAGGTGTCAAGCACTGTATGGAATCGCTGGGCAATGGGAAAATGCCGCCCGACCCCCATTAGCAGTGCGATGGAAACCATATGGTTTTGGAACAGTGAAAGCGGGCAGGGACCACCGTGACGAGCGGATTCCGCACCGTCGGATCTGTACAGATCAACGGTTGAAAACGCGCCTGATGTGGATGAACTGTGGACCGTCGGATCTGGCGGATAAATGGACGGCTAAGATGTGGTGTACGGGTTGCATGGTGCAAGCTGTGGGGGCAGCTATCACCGTCCATTCGTTGAAGATCAGCGGCTGCTGTTGCCCCCGATACGAAACGCGCTAAGCGCTTTTAGCTTTGTCGCCTGGTCATGGCGCAAGGTTACATGGAGAGAAAGGTTACGGGCTAGCGGAGAAGGGGTGAGGCCTATTATATGGTCTGAAAGTGGGTTTTTACCCATTTTAATGCATTTTGAGGCCTGAGGAGGGTAACGATAGGGAGATATAGGGGAAACTTGGGAAAACAAAAGGCAATTTAGAAGAAGGGGAAAAATGATAGAATGGGGGGAAAATGCAGGGATACAAGGGGCGAAATAAAGCCTTTTGGATCATAATTATTTATCAGCAAGGATTATTGATTTAAATCCGCAGAGGGAAACAGTTACCAGGTGGGGAACAGGAAAAGGCTGCAAGGATGATGTGTTTTCAAGGGAAATGCATTCCTTGCAGGCCTATATAAATAAATTAGCCCCTTGCTTGCTTTGTCAAGGAAATTATAAGGGGCTAACAGTGGCTCCACATGGGGATGGCTTCTTCTTGAAGGAGTCAAGAATTCAGAGAATAGATCTTTGGTGTAGGCCAGGTGCCTGCTGCTTTACACATCCCTTTCTTTATTTAGCTCAGCTGCCACAGGATGAAGACATTATATCAGTGGAAACTTTCTCAATCAATCTACCTACCCACACTACAATCCTAGCATTTTTCTTCCTTTTGGGTGCATTTGAACTAGCAGACCCTTTACATCATTTATTTTTATAACAGAAAATAAACCTATTCTAAATCTACCCTTATTGCTCCATGAGACCAGATTAGACTGCTGGTCTCATATGTTTCTCTACCTGGTCTAATTATTTGCCGGGATTAAACTGTCCAGTAGATTTCTTCTCTATATTCTAAGACAGGAAATTGAAAAACAGTCAAGCCAGGATTAGACTGTCTGACTTGCTGTGAGTCCAAGGCATAAAGACAGTTGCACATGGACAAAATTTGCAGGAAACTGAAAACAAAACTGTGAAGGCTCGGGATCTGAAACTTGAAAAATCCTTCTTCTCTTTGTGACTCAAGTTTTGAGCATGTTAGAGTCACCTCTTTTCTTCATCTTAGCTCTGGCTTTGGGCATGTTAGAGCCGATTCCATTTTTTCTTTGCTGGTCCAAATTTTGAGCATGCTAGGACCAGCTGTCTTTACTTATTTTGGCTCAGGTTTTGAGCTTATTAGAGCCCATCTTTTGCACATCAAAGGTTCATGTTTAAGCATGTCTGAACCTCTCCTTTCCCTCTGTTTTTTTTTTTGAAGCATTTTTCTCTTTTTTTGAAAATAAAAACTGCAACGGTATGTACAATGGAAATGGAAATGGAAACTAGAATTTGTGAATTAGCAGAAGTAGTGTTTGAGCATCCTGCCATTGATAGGACCCCCAAAAATCTCTGTACCGTCTAGTTCTTGTAAGAAGAAAGCATTTGGACCCACTGTAGCCTGGATGATGTATGGACCTTGCCACAAACTGTCAAACTTGCTGTGCTTTCCTTTATCCTCTCTTCTCGAATCCCACTTCAGAACCTTTTCTCCAACTTTGAAATCAACAACTTTGGTTCACTTGTCAAACAATTTCTTTATGTTCTCCTGAACTTTCACTGCTCTATTGTAGACCTCTTCCCTTGTTTGCTGAAGATGGATCGTTTGGTTTATCCTTCTCACCATACTGTCTTCTTCTGTTTGGATCTCCTGGACTAGTTTGATCACTGGTACCCCAAGGTTGGTAGGGAATACTGCTTCTGTACCATAGACAAGCTGAAATGGTGACATGCCAATGGAATTCTTTGTTGTAAGCCTGTCGGCCCACAAAGCGTGTACTAGCTTGTTATGCCATGAGTTTTTGTTCTCTTCCAACAGCTTTTTGATGATGATCACCAGGCTCTTGTTTGATGATTCAACTAATCCATTACCTTGAGGGTAATAGGCAGGTGAATGACCCAATGTTATTTGATACCTGTGACAAAAATCAACCATCTTCTTGGATCCGAAAGTAGTAGCATTATCAGTGATTATTTTCCTTGGGCAGCCAAACTGAGAGAGGATGTGACCTTCTAGGAAACTAATGATGACTGAATCTGTGGCATTCCTAGTGGGTATGGCCTCTATCCACTTAGTGAAGTAGTCTGTGGCTATTAGGATCCATCTGTGTTGTGCAGAAGAAGCAGGGTGAATCTCCCCTATGAATCTAGGCCCCATTGCAAAAAGCGACCTTCACCAGAGATGGGTTGTAGGGGTAAAGGGAGGAGTTTTATTTTTCCTTCACAGATCTGGAATTTGTGATAGGCAACTATCATTTTATGGACATCATTGAAGAGTGTGGGCCAATAGTAGCCAACTCTGAGTATTTTTTTTGCAGTGGCTTTCCAACTCAAGTGGCCTCCACATTCTCCAGCATGGAATTCTTGTTTAACCCTCTCTGCCTCATTCTCAGGAAAACATTTAAGCAATAGGCCATTAGGATTCTTCTAGTATAAGTTTTCATTTAGAATGCAGTAGTTTCGGGCCTTTAGCTTTAAGAATCTAGCCTTGGTCTTTGATAGTTCGGGTGGGGCATTGAGGTGTGTAAGCACATACAGAATGTCGGAATACCAAGGAGAGCTCTGAAATTTTTCCTCAACAGTGAGACCAGGAAATTCTTGTTGCTCATCCAAGGTATTTATCATGTTAATGTCTAGGGCTTGTAGGTTTGATTCAGCCATTAATTTATCTAAGCCCTGACCTTTAATCAGTTTGGTGTGTTTTATCTCAAGGTCGTACTCTAAGATCACAACTATCCATTTGCCCCTTTTCCCATCTGGGTCTTGGGACAATATATCTTTGACTATGATGTTGGGCACATAAGCTATGGTGTGAGAATGCAATATGTACACCCTGAAGTCTTTCAAGGCCTTAATCAGAGCATAGGCCTATTTCTCCATTATGTTGTATTTCAAGGGTGCATCCCTGAGTGCTTTGCTAAAAAAGGAAATCGGCTGTTCCAGTCCCTTTGTGTTTTTCTGCAGCAAGACTGCAACCACTGTATGCTCAGAGGCAAATGAAAAGATCAAGAAATCTTTGGAGAAATCTAGGCTGATTAGGACGGGAGCTTGGGTAAGAGAAAGTTTCACTAATTCAAAGGATTTTTTAGCTCCGAAAGTCCATTTAACTCCTTCACCTTTCCTCAGGATGTTAGCTATGTTCCTAAGGTGTTCAGCCAGATTTGGGATAAACCTCCTAAGGAAGTTAATCTTCCCAATGAAGGACTGCAATTCCTTGATGTTCCTTGGGTGTGTGATCTGTAGTATTCCCTCAACTCTCTGGTGTTCTATCCTAATCCCCTTTTCGGATATAATGGGGCCAAGGAGCTTTCATTCTTGCAGCCCAAATACTATCTTTTTGGGGTTTGGTGACAGAACAAAACTTCTGCATTTTTCAAACACTTTTCTTAGATGTACAAGGTGTTCTTATTCAGTCTTGGAATAGACTGTTATTTCATCTAAATAAATAACAATAAAGTGCCCTATCTCATTTGAAAAAGATATATCCATCGCTCTTTGGAAGGTGGCTCCAACGTTCATCAATCCAAAAGGCATCTTCACATACATGAAGGCACCCCATGGAGTGGTAAAGGCTATCTTGAGTTGATATTCTGGGATTACTAAGACTTGGTTGTTACCTGAGAAACCATCCAGCAAGGAGATCCTCCTAGAGCCTACTACCCTATGAAGAATATGTTCCATTTTAGGCAAAGGGTAATTGTCCTTGAGTGAGGCTCTATTAAGATTCCTGAAGTCTATGCACAGCCTGATTTCCCTTGTTTTCTTCCTCACAGCCACTAAGTTTGATACCCAATCAGAGAACCTTACAGGCACAATTATACCTACTTCATACATTTTCTTAATCTCTTTCTCTACTGCAGGCAATTTCTTAGGATTGATTCTGCGAAGTTTTTGTCTGAAGGGCTTCTGATTTTCTTTCAAGGGTATTTTATGCTGTATGATATTTGTGTCATAGGCCTTTAAGTCCTCATAACTCCATGCAAACACGTCAATGAATTCCTTGAAAAGGTCAATGTATTTCTTCTTCATGTCTGCCAGTAAAGACTTAGCCAGTTTAATCATTTTGGGCTTATCTGCTGTGCCTACGTTGCATTCTTCCACATCAGAGTCTGCATGTTCTATAGTGGGCTTTTTTGCTACATCATCAAAATCAAAGAGGTCTTCTACAGGTGCCAGGCCTCTGGGTATATTCTTATCTTTGGCCTGCAGCACCTCCACTTCTTCACCATCTGTGTTTTCACATTTTCCATTTGAATTTCCAGTTTCCTCATCTAAAGAGTTTATTTCTGTGTTACAGGGTGTTTCTCTCCCATCTGAGGATTCTTCACTTAGGCAGCCACTGTCAGACTTGGAGTCTGAATCAGAAAACTCAAACTCGTTTCTGCCTATCAGGAAATATTCGATCTGTTTATCACCTTCAAAAACCTGCCAATATTTTTCTTTTTCTGGCACAAAAGTTCTGAATTTGGTCTGAATGATGATCTGTTGGTCATTTTGAGTCTTAGGGTATGAGCTGGCCAGGCAAGCTAATCCGTTTGCAATGACATTTTGACCCCTAGGAACAAACTCTAATTCGTATTCAACAAATGTTTTCAGTAGATCCATAGTGTCATTCCTATATGCTCTCAGCCTAGGATGTTTTGCCGTGTACTCTCCATTCACCTGTTTGATAATCAGCTCAAAGTCCCCACGCACATTTATCCTACGAGCTCCTAATTTTTTCAGCAGAGTTAAGCCTAGGATAAGGGCCTCATATTCCGCAACATTGTTTATACATTTGAAGTGCAGGTTGCAGGTGTGACTCTCTGCATAATCACTCTCTGTGTTATGTATCCACACTCCTGCCCTAGCAGTTCTCCTTGTGCAGGACCCATCGAAACTCATTTCCCACAGGGGTTCACTCTCGTTTTTCTTATCATTCCTTTCCCTATGGATGGGTTCGCCATTATATTGCTATATAGGGCCTGTACTGGGCTGTGGATCACTTTGTTCCTCGTGAAATGTATGAGTTTCAGGGATCTGGCCTGATGGTTGTTTACGCTCTGTTTCTTGTTCACTCGGAGTTAGGTCTCCACCGCATATCCTACAGGTTTTGTTGCAGTTTTCTTCTTCGTTGTCCTCTAAATACAGAGCAGCCATTATGTTAAAATCAATAGCCTCTGCCTCTCTATTTTTATCTCTGTTTTGGGGTTCTGACCCTTCTAAAGATTCGTCATTACAAAAGATGAAGGAGTCAAGGTCTGTATGTACATAATAAATAGGTGAATTTTCTATTTTTTTGGGGCTACTGACTAGAAATTTCATTTGTGCCTCCCTATACAGTTTTCTAAGTTGGCCAAAGATTGGGATTGTGGCATATGAGCCATCCATCTGCATTGTACCCTGCAGCTTGGCTCCCCATGATCTTGATAATAACATGCCATACTTGGGTGGCACATCTGCCACCACAACATCCATGACCATACATTTAGCTGGGATTTGAGTTAAACTCACACATAAGTCCTTGATCAGGCCTAGGCATTTTACTCTGCTAGAGTAGAAAGAGTATAAATCTTTGTAGGGACGAGTTATCTCTAGGCCTAACCTCTCCATGACTACCTTAGGCATTAGGTTGTGAGATGCTCCAGAATCATGCATTGCATTATGCAAGATCTTGTCATGAATGTTGAGGCTGATATAGAAAGGTGGAACTAACCCTTCCTGAAACTTCCCCTCTATCTTAGGTCCAAACAGGAGGGCGGGCTGATCATCATTTAGATTTACAGTGTTGCTGTTATCACCTAAGTTTAGCGCTTTCAAAATTTGGCCTTTATATACATCCTGAGTGGCCAACTCAGAAAGTGGGACAGAGATTTTAATTTTTGCAATCTCACTCTCCAAATTGAAAGTGGACTGACTCTTGGGAATGCTCAACTCTGTTTTGTTTGTCACTGCTTTAGTGGCTGAATCAGTGTGCTGATCCTCGTTATGTACAGTGTTTGTGACAGTTTTATCAGGAGCGCTAACTGTAGTGCTAGTGCTACTAGCTGGTTTACCTTGTGTATTCGTGTTTTGGTTGTCCTTTTCTTTGTTCTTTCCAGAACTCTCAGCTACTGCTTTGTTACCTTCAGCAGTTGCTTTAGAAGTTTTCTCGGGCCTTTTCTTGATGGTAACCTTAGAAGCTTTGGGTTTGGCAGTTTCTTGACTCTTTTTTCTTCTAAGTTCATATTTCTCCCTGACCTGCATCATGGCGTTTTCAAACCCTAACCTGTAGTCTTTAGAGTCCAACCATTCCTCGTCCCAACCAGAGGGTGAGGGATGATCTTCTTCTGAGTAACAATTATGGATTGAATCTTCTGTTTCAAACATGTTTATTGTGTTTCCCTCAGACTCTTCTATGATTCCCTCATCTTCATCAAGAAAATTCTCTTGGAATGGGGGAATAACTTGCTGATCTAATTCTCTTTGTCTGTTGGGAGTGGTATTGTTTCTTCTAAAGTTTTGGTTCTGGTTTTGGTTTTTGTTTTGGTTATTGACTGTGACAACCATATTTTTTACCATTTGTTGTAGCTCTTCTATGTTTTTAGATAGACGGTCATACTTGGGGTCAGATGTGGAAGCTGTAGTGTCATCCCTATATGTTACCCTCTTCTCATATCTCAGTCTCGCTCTTTTCTCAATCAAATTGGCTTCTATATTCACTGCTCCTTTCTGCATGTCCTCCAATGTGTTGTATTCCTTATCCCTAAGCTCATAGGCCATGTCAGCATCAAAGCCTTCAGGGTATCTTTCTAGGGCCATGCCTTGTGGAGGTTTCATATGTGGAGGGAGGGCATTATAAATGATGTTAAACCTTGTTGTGTAATCAAGGACACTCTCTCTTGCGTTTCTTTTGAGGATCATGTATTCTGCCAGGAGTTGGCGAGGGTTTTCCCTAGCTTCCCATTTGTTTATGAACGTCTGATATAGAGCTGGGAGGTCATTTATGCTACCTGGAGGTAGACCCTTAAACCATTTCTTCACATCACCCCCTAAGCTCCGGGCAAAGATTCTCATTTTGACTGTATCATCGTCTATTTCCATGTAGTCAAAAGAATCTTCCATCTTATCTACATGTTGTTGGGCTGTGATGCACTCTTTTGGAGTGAAGTGTGGGATATTTGACTGAAAATCATTCGGTAAGGGTACTAGAGGTTGAGGTAAAATCAGAGGTGCATACCAGGTTGCCATGATGATGTTTTGATGAGGTAAAGGGTTAACTTGGGCAGCTGGTATATGGATGAAAAGAATGTTACAACTAGCAGAAGGCTGATAAGCAGATCTATGGTGACTGAGCCCCAAGTTTTGTATGAAATGTGTATCAAGAAGTGTAGTAGCTGAGGGTGTGTGCCTGACTCTGGGTGTCTACCACTGGTAAGGACACTTAAAGATCAAAAGGTCTGGCTGATCCAACGTACCGAATGACCTAGTTCTAGGTAATCTATCAGGTAGGTCTAGGTCAAGTTGAAAGTGTGATAGAGCTATAAGATCTTCTGGTGCATAGTTAGCTCTATGTATGGTGTTGGAAATAGATGGTCGTTTATTTGTGTGAGATCCTTCCGAGGATACCGTCATTAACTATTTCCCAGGTGGATCCGGTTAGGGTAAGCTCGTGTATGAATGTTTCTAGCTTTCTAATGATGTCTTCTCCACTGCCAGCTCTGAATCCTACTTATTACTTTACCGTGGTTGATGTTGTTATAGAGGCTAGTCTTCCAGAGGAGTCTATTAGAACTGATAATCAGCAGGCCTACTGATCACCAGTGGAGTCTTTAAAACGTTTAGGAACTTTGGAGTCGCTAGGTGGAAGGTTTAGGATGTTTTTGGAGGGTACACTGTCCACCAAAGTGCTTATGAGATGTCCCTTTTCAAGGATATTCTCAAAACACAGCAAAATCTAGCCAGATATTGACTGGGAGGGCGTTTACCAGATATGTCACCTCCGAAAGAGTGTGAGATCTGGAGGCTACCTGGCCTTTTCCAGAATTTGTCCAAGAGTATGGGAAAACACAAAAAATGGTATAGAGGTTGATGTGTGAATTTGAATGTTTAACTACCAACCTAACCAGAGATTGTAGGTTTTTGAATGCCCAAGGATGTTTAAGGTGTAATGCACTTAGTTCCCCAGCAGAGTCGCCATTATGTTGGGGTTCCCATGTTTTGGCTAGATTGGCAAGACCAAAATATGAGACAACATCAGAACCACTTTCAGACCTCAGGATCTAGCCCTCCTGGGTCCAACGAGGGATCTCTCTATGCTTGTCAAAGGTATATGTCTTTGAAGCTCTAGGTTAAGATGTTAGGCTAGTTATAAGGCTCGGGGTTTGTTTGTTTGGTTGTTTTTGATTTGGTTGTTGGTTATCAGGAAAGGAAGGATTCCATGTAAGACCAAGATGAGCAAAGAGGAAAAAGGGCAGAGATGAAATTATTCCAGGAAATATTCAAAACCATTGGGCAATGGAGTCAGGAAAGGATTTGCTTGCTAATCAATAGGAAGGCTTTCAATTGGGCTAGTCATCTGAAACATAGGATCTTTAGGATGATTATGATGTGGAAAAGGAGAAGGGAAGGAGATAACACAGATTTAGAGCACAAAGTTACAGATCAGCTGGTTGCATAAGGATCCTAGTGGACAGGGCTAACTCTAATCCCTAGTGTTCCCAAATATTTCAACAAAATCTATAACAAGCAACATCTAAGAACTAAATTCATTTAATTCATACATCAGAGAGCAGGCAATAACATCCACTACACTGGTTAAACCAACTGAAATCATTTCTTAGATAATACACTTAGAAGAGAAACATAAATGGCAAGGAGAGAAGAAAACATAGGGTACCTAAAAAGGGTAAATCCTATGCCAATATTCTGATGCAAGACAGTAGAAACGAAGTGAAATGAATGTAAACACAAAGATAGGAAAACATCACCGCTACTTCAGATCAGGATCCAAAGAAAAGTGCTTGTCATATTAAATAGCAATACCAGTCAAGTACAACATTGCCAATAGCTGAATACTCAGTCTGAAAACATTTCCTTCAACCTATCTTACAACTTTACACAGAGACTGTGTCTCAAGAGAAACTACTTGCAGTTCTCTGATAACTGATCAACAACCTTTACAATGAGTTTCTTCATGAATATATAACTGAAGAGAAGCAAGGGAGGTAGGTGAAGAACTAAATGCAGCGTTTAAACTTCTGAAAAGAAAGAGGGCTGAAGCCCATTCTGTATAAATCCCGTGCATTAATCTCTGGCATTCTTTGGGTGAACGAATGATCTTCTTCAGTCTTCAGACTACTCTGATAACTCTGATGTACTATGACTGCAGTACTCTATGGTGCTAATGGTGAATAAGCAAAAGATGAATGATTAAGAAGTCTGCCATACTGATGAAATAAATGCTCTGATAGCATAGGATTACTGTAAGGGGGGGGGGGAACTCTGCTTGGACACAATATAAACTGAAACAATAATGTTTACTGTGCCCTTGCTATGGAAGAAACATTCTGCTGATTTGAACCCTGATTTCATTGTTTTTGCCGTGCTGTACCCTCTGCGTGCTCCTTAGGTTCACTGATCTGTTGCTTTGCTTCTAAACTGCTATATTAAAGCTTAATCCTTCAATACTGAACGCTGAAGTTCTTGATCATTAGCTGGTTCTTTCTCACTGCTCCATAAATGTCTCGATCTTGCAAGATCTGGGTTTTGATGGCGCCAGATAGGGTTTGCGAAGTTTCAAACTCTATCCTTTGATGGAATTTATACTGCCGCCACCTTTCTTGACATTTCCTTGTAGTACCAGCGTCCAAATCCAACTCTCTGTCTGCGCAACATGCCACTAAAGAAGTACATATACACCATGGCGGTTTTCCGCCTCTTTGAAACCCTGCAAAATATGAGAACATGTTAAGAAAAAAATGGAGGTGGCGGGCGCAAAGGGGGGGTGGCTGGACTGACCATCCAGATTGGTTAGATGGCGAAAAATATCGTGGAAGACCTGTAGTGAGGTGGAAATTGTGAAGATTACAGTCGGAAGGTGGTGCAGAAGAAAAAATGAATGAAAAACCTTTGAATCTTCGACCTTTGAATGAATATATGCAATGGGACGGGCGAATGTACGGTGAGACACGTGGAAGTGACGTGGCGGGACCGGGTGACGCCGGAAGAGTCAATAGCGGGGAGACCAAACTGGGCCGTCAGATCTCAGAGGAGATCGACGGTCGAACACACAGCGGAGGGCGATGAACGGTGGGCCAGGAGTACGGAGACTGTGGTTTAAAACCCGCGCAGCTTCGTTGAGCGATGCTCGTTGGATGAGCTAGGGTAGATCTAACGGCTGACGTGAATATCGCTGTGCGTCCTGTACCGAACAATAACGCATGATGAGATAGCGGTTATGCAACTGTACAGGAGACAGGTGTCGAGCGCTGTATGGAATCGCTGGGAAATGGGAAAATACCGCCCGACCCCCATTAGCGGTGCGATGGAAACCATATGGTTTTGGAACAGTGAAAGCGGGCGGGGACCACCGTGACGGGAAGATTCCGTACCATCGGATCTGTACAGATCAATGGTTGAAAACGCGCCCGATGTGGATGAACTGTGGACCATCGGATCTGGTGGATAAATGGACGGCTAAGATGTGGTGTACGAGTTGCATGGTGCAAGCTGCGGGGGCGACGATCGCTGTCCATTCGGTGAAGATCAACGGCTGTTGTTGCCCCCGATACGAATCACGCTAAGCGCTTTTAGCTTTGGTGCTTGGTCATGGCTCAAGGTTACATGGAGAGAAAGGTTACGGGCTAGCGGAGAAGGGGCTGAGGCCTATTATATGGTCTGAAAGTGGGTTTTTACCCATTTTAATGCATTTTGAGGCCTAAGGAGGGTAACGATAGGGAGATATAGGGGAAACTTGGGAAAACAAAAGGCAATTTAGAAGAAGGGAAAAAAGGATAGAATGGGGGGAAAATGTAGGGATACAAGGGGCGAAATAAAGCCTTTTGGATCGTAATTCTTTATCAGCAAGGCTTATTGATTTAAATCAGTAGAGGGAAATAGTTACCAGGTGGGGAACAGGAAAAGGCTGCAAGGATGATGTGTTTTCAAGGGAAATGCATTCCTTGCAGGCCTATATAAATAAATTAGCCCCTTGCTTGCTTTGTCAAGGAAATTATAAGGGGCTAACATGTGGCATAGGAGTCAATACATGAATTACGCTTATTCCCGCAGTGTTAAGTGGACATTGTGATGGAGGACTTCAGTTATAACTCATGTGACAGAGTTTGGTGGAGTTATAGAAGTAGTTGGTGGAGTTGTGTTCAATTTAACTCAGTTAGACACAGTTGAGCTAGTTGTATCTAGTCTAACTGATTGATACACTAGTGAGAGTGGTGTGAATTCATTAATAATTAATTCACTAAATATTAAATCATTAATACAATGAAGAATACATAAGTTAACTACAGTGCATGGATAGTTCAGTGGAGACTAGTGGAGAGGTAGGTGAAAGAGCAAGTGTGACTATTAGTTGTGACTATAGTGTTGCATTGTTTGCACCAAAAATTTAGTGGAGATGCCTTTAAGGATTGCGTGAGCAAGGCTGGACCAATTCGAGTTCATCCAGAGCCATTCTTCAGTAGGGATTGCGCAGTAGAGGTAGGCTAGCAGGTGGCAAAGATCGATGCATGGATTTGCAAGATCGGGCCTGATTAGTGTGTAGCGATTGTATTGTACTGAGAGCTTGTGATAAGAATTGTATGAATATTGTTACATGATCTCTATGACATATATTAAATACAGATAGTTGGGGTTTTTAGCTTCAGGCTTTCTCGTTAAACAATTGTGTTAATGTGTGTGAATTTTTATGGTTTCATGTGTGCATTGCAATTGATTTAATTTCCGCATGTGATGATCAATGGTGGAATAGATTTTGTATTGTGCATGAAGTTAAAATAGTGTGTGATCAAGAGAATCTTGAACATATGCATGTGTAGTGCATATAATTTCTACATGGTATCGGAGCGTTGATCATTGGAGCAATTGCAATTATTGAAATAGTTGAGTTTTGTGCTGGTGGAATTCGAATTTGCTGCAGTGTTTTCTTGGTGTTGAAGTTGAGCATTCATTGAAATGTCTTTCAACGAATTGCGATTGGAGTATACCCTTGAGGGCAGCTCAAATTATATTTCATGGAAGGACAGGATGGAGGTGGTGCTGGAGGATAATGGGTTGAAGGAGTTCATAGATGTTGATATTCCTAAACCGGGTTCTAGCAATGCAGCCGCACTTGACGCATGGAAAAAGAAGGTAGCAAGGTGTCGAAGGATTCTGTTGGAAGGTGTGAAGGATCACATTGTGTCCAACCTTCATGGTAAATCCACTCCATTCTTGATGTGGAAGGCTTTGGCAGAATTTTTCCAAAGCAGAAGTGACTAGAGGAAGTTGGCGCTTAAAGACAAGCTCAGGAAAATAAAAATGGAGAAGAATGACACTGTTCCAGTATACTTGACAAAGTTTTTCCACTACAGGGATGAGCTTGGGAGTGTAGGAGTTAGTGTGGATGAAGAAGACTTGGTGAGCTTGGCTCTCCTTGGGCTTCTGAAGAGTTGGCATAGCTACGAGGACTCTGTCAATGATCGAGAGAAACTGCCAGGATGGGAGAGACTTTGGTCGGATCTTGTGCAGGAGGAGATAAGGCGGAGTACTAGGGATGACTCTTCATCAAAGAATGATGATGAAGAGGATTGCGCTTTGGCTTCCAAAGCAAGGAAATGGAAGGGGAATAAAAATCCTTCTCAAACCGGTGCGGATGGAAAAGAGCGTGACATGTCCAAAGTGAAGTGTTTTCACTATCACGAACATGGGCATTTAGCCACACATTGTCCACAGAAGAAGAAGAACAAGTAGGCTACTGCAGCTGCAGCTGGTGAGGCTCTTGCCTCACAATTTGAGTTGGACTTCTCATTGATCGCATGCATGGTTTCTAGTGCATTGGGATTGGGGTGGTATTTTGATAGTGGCGCTTCCTTTCACATGACGGGAGATGTGAATCTTTTCAGTGACTTGGTGGAGAAAGATCTCCAGTTACATGTTGAGTTGGGTGACACGGATGACATAAATGCACCGACATTGGTACCATTACCTTTCGTAGGAGTCGTAAACTCTTTCATTTAAAATATGTTGTGCATGTTCTAGGTTTAAAGAAGAATTTAATCTCAGTCGCAATGTTAGAGGATAGAGCCTATGATGTTGTCTTTAGTGAAGGAAAAGTTTTCGTGTGACACAAAGAAACAGGGCAAGCCAAGAAGGTTGGGATTTGAGTTAAGAATCTCTACAGGCTTGAAGTATATGGGATTTCTACGAAGCTTCCTACTGTTGGGAAGTACGAGGAAGACATGAAATTGAAGCTTGAGAGGGAGCAAGATTTACAAGCAGGTAAGAGTGAACCTCAGGATGTGGAGCAGCCACAATATGAGGATCATGGAGTGGGAGAAACCACTCATGAAAATAAATTTTGAGCCAGATGGGCAGAGGGAGTGCATGCAGCTATACCACCAGGTGAGAGGTGGGGCACCATGCATGATTAATCCCAAGAGGAGATTTCTGGGTAGGATTCATTGAGATGGTGTGGATCTCATGAATTGAACCTGGCTACGAGGTGCCCACAGCGCAGCAGTAGCATGATCAGTTGGATTGATGTAGGCAGATCAAAGTGACAGTGTCAGATACTGGAGCACAGATTAGAGTTGACAGCAAGTGCAGAGTGCATGGGTGCAAGAGTTCAACAGCGCAGTGTTTCCTGATGACATGTGCAGTAGCTAAGCAGAAGTCGAAGACTTTGATGATAGATGCATTAGACTGATTGAGTTGTTTGGAGCCTTTCAGTTTCGGAAAAGTCGCAGAGTAGATGCATGGAGTTGCATGGCGCTTGCAAAGGTTGCAGGGTGAATGCATGGAGTTGCATGTCACATGCAAAGACAATCCTTTCTTTTTGAGAGGGAGTGTTGAATATTGCAACAAGAAACAGTGAAGGAGGCATCCCGAAACATCATTCCTGATTCTAGTTCGAAAGTGATCACCTAAACTAGGTGGGGCCCACAATAAAAGATTTTTAAGCAGTTCATTTTTAGACTATGTTGATCATATTCTATGAGTTGCGGTGGATGCTATTTGTGGATGGCTGGTCGAGTTTGGAAAAATAGATGGACTTCGTCTTTAGAGATATTAGTGGAATCTATTTTTAGATTTCCACTAAAAATAGATATGTCGAATATTATTAGCCTAAGAATAATATTTTGGACTCTAAACATTATCTGTCTTCTTGAGCATCATACCATATTATATGTAAGGCTGTGGAGTTGACAGAAGGAATTACGCTATTCCTGAGGGTTAAGTGGAGCTATTGCATGGAGGAATTCAGTTAGAACTCATGTGACAGAGTTTGGTGGAGTTGTAGAAGTAGTTGGTGGAGTTGTGTTCAGTTTAATTCAGTTAGACACCGTTGAGCTAGTTGTATCTTGTCTAACTAAATGATACACTAGTGAGAGTGGTGTGAATTAATTTTTAATTAATTCACTAAATATTAACTCATTAATCAACTGAAGAATACATCAGTTAACTACAATGCATGGACAGTTTCAGTGGAGACCAGTGGAGAGGTAGGTGAAAGAGCAAGTGTGACTATCAGTTGTGACTATAGTGTTGCGTTGTTTGCACCACAAATTTAGTGGAGATGCCTTTAAGGATTGTGTGCGCAAGGCTGGAGAAATTGGAGTTCATCCAGAGCCATTCTTCATTAGGGATTGCACAGTAGAGGTAGGCTAAAGGCTGGCAAAGATCGGTGCATGGATTTGCAAGATCAGGCCTGATTAGTGTGTAGCAATTGGATTGTACTGAGAGCTTGTGATAAGCTTTGTATGAGGATTGTTACATGATCTCTATGACATATAATATATACAGATAGTTGGGGTTTTTAGCTTCAGGCTTTCTCGTTAAAACAACTATGTTAATGTGTGTGAATTTTTATGGTTTCATGTGTGCATTGCAATTGTGTTAATTTCCGCATGTGATGATCAATGGTGGAATAGATTATGTATTGTGCATGAAGCTAAAATAGTGTGTGATCAGGAGAATCTTGGACATATGCATGCGTAGTGCATATAATTTCTACAAAAAGTAGGCAGTTTTCTAGCACACTCAACAACACAGTTCGAATAGTCTTTTTCCTCCTATCTACATCTATCCGGTTAGTTATAGTTTGATAGGTTATGTATCTAATATGATATAACTCCTATGTAATGTTAGGAAGAGTGGATCCTTATTTTTAGGTGAGATGTTGTTGGTACCTCTATTTATAAATATCATTTGTAAATACCATTTCAGGTTTTGATTTTGGTCGACCTGAAGACTTTTTCATAATAAAGAAAACTCCTTTTTGTACTTCATGTTGGAGGAATTTGTGTTTCAAGGAATATCTAATGTATGGAGTGTTTATTTTGTTGTTTCATTCTTCTAAGTCATGAGTTGCAGCAGCTAGCAAGTAAGAGTAAGAGCAATTTTAGAGGATCTAATAGTTAATTACCTACTGTTCAGTCTTCTGCAAATCATCTATATTTTGTGTAGAGAATGCTAGTGTAGGTTTGATAAAGGATTTATGAGATGATTTATGCATGTATTCTAATTTCTAAATGTTGTTTCCTTTACATAAAACAAAGTTTATGTAAAAGGCCACCCTTATAGTTGGGTGACTAATTCAGGATATGTTTATTTCTTAGACTGAGTACCAACTATTTGTCACCTTTCATCTGTCACAATATTCTCCCCTATACAACAAATTTATCCATACAATTTATACTTGCCACAACTTGCCAAATGCATGAAGGTGTAAAAGAGTGGAAATAATTTCAAACTCTTTAAGAAGCGATCCCACCATCCAAAATATTTTACTTTGAAATGAACTATGATGTGTAAGGCTTAATCATTTATAGTTAAGGGGTGACTCCTTGCGCTAACAAAAGGATTCAGTTGTTGGCCATCCAACACCTCAATCCAATAAAGAAGAGTTCACCACATGTCCGTTGATCTACCATCCTTTGAGAGGGAATAGAGGCTTGCTGAAAACTTAAGGGGAAGAGGCCCCCTTGTCTTGGATATTGGAGCTCTATAGCTCGAAGGATCCACTATAAGAGATTTAGAATTCTATCTTCTACTACCACCAACACCTAATAAAGGGAGAGAGCTCTCCATCGTTGAGTTATTAGTGTGTTTTCTCTATTAAGCGCGTTTCTTGTGCATGCTGTTTTTTTTTTTGTTTCATTGTTTATGTAGCATGCTATGTTTCCTTTTAGCTTAGCTTGTTACATGTTGAACTTGTTCCACTAACGTTTTACAAGCTACTTTGACGTGTGACTTGCATATAGGTAAGCAACATCCCTACTAAGCATAGTGTATTTCGTCTGCCCATGCGCCAAATGCACTACCACAGGAATGACGACTCCACTAGTTTCTTTGTTTTGAGTTAATGGTTGTTGATGCAGGTCCTTCTTCTTGCTCAGCTTACTGCAAAATCACTCTTGCATCCTCTCACCACTTTTAGTCACCCTGAGTGAGAAATTTTGCTCAGAGAAGGAGGATTTTTGATTGCTTCTACTCGACCACGCGCATTCTATTGAGATAGATGCACGCTTCGCACCTATTGGATAATAAGCCACGCGGTAGGCAGTAAGCCCATTTTTCACTTGTTTTTATCATTTTTTTTGCAGTTGTAAGGTGATGAAAACCCATAAGAAATTTTCCATCACTGTGCTCTGGTATTTCATGACTGGTTAGGACACTTATTTTCTAGAATTTAGCCTAGAAACTAAGTAGTTTTAACTTTAGTTTTTTATTTTTGCAAATCACACATAGTATAAGTAGGGGAAAGTAAGTGGCCTTCAATCCACATATGCTTTCCGAACAAATGATTTTTTGATAAAAGATACATAACACATAGAGTACTTATCATAAAAATAAGTGGCCCACATATACACACATCTTTAGGTAATTCATGTTTTTCAATTTTTGCATTTGATTAGTTCAATTTTTGCATTATAAATCAGGACCAGAACCAAACTGTCGTAAAGAAAGCAAGTAAAATGTGCCACCCTTGCACCTTATGGTGAGCCTAAGTACACATATGAATGTTTTCCTAAGAAAATTTTCCATCTCCCTATAGTGAAAAATTATTCTAACTAAGCAGGGTGAAAGCGTCCCTTAATCCGCACATCGTTTATTTTTGGAAGGAAAAATAACACATAGCGTAATTAGAAACGAATTGTAAAGGATCAAAGCATATCCACATATTACAACACTTGTGATTTTACACTCCAAAGCACACATGAAGCATCGGTAAGAATTGGACCAAAAGGAACCCTGTGTATTGGGACCTTTATCCTCTTCTTACAGTTACTTCATCAAGGCACACCCTAAGAAAATTGAGACTCTTTAAAATTAATCACTAATCGAACTCACTAAAATTTCCCCATAGGGGACACAAAATAAATTATAGTTCAGGCTAGTACCATCGGTGGTAGACATCCAATAAGCCGCCATGGTCATTCTACAGTTTCAAACAGAGATTTTGACTTTTTAGGGAGCTTCAAATTCGTCTATCCACCCACGGAACAAATACCCGAGAGTTACCAGAGACTCGTTTCAGAGGGGGTTAAGCTTAGGCCTAGTGCATGCGGTACTTTTTGGGGCTACCTGACCCATATAGTGCTCAATACTGGTAGCTGAATACCAAGAAGCTCAAGAATCGAACGCTCACTTGGGGCGGTGGTACTTTAGTGACCAAAACTAGGGCATCCTTCCCTATAGGTGATGGTGCAGGTAGCACAAGATCCTCTTACCATTACCTTGGTCGATTATTTGACTGCTCGAAGGCATCACCAGTTCTTTTAGGATGTTAGCCCCAGTGCCCATCAGAAGACACCTTCGCAAAGCCTAGTTAGATTGAGAGTGTAAGGACAATTAGGTCTATTTAGGCTTTTGAGTATCAAACACAAAACAACCAAACCATGTTCTTAATTACTTGATCACATAACATTAATTTAAAGTCAAACTTACCTATTATTTTTTTTCTTTGTTTTATGCATGCGATCTTATTTTATTTGATAAAAAATTTCCTTTCCTCATCAAACCAAAATATTTCCAAAATTAAGCTAGTCAACACCATAACGGACCCAACGAGACCTCGTAAATCTAGGCGTTTTTTAGACCTCCCCCGTTAGAGGGAGGAGTGCCAGGTCTTTCGCCATTTAGGCGTTAAATATGACACACCGTGACCATTATCGGTTCATCCTTTATCGGGGTATCTGTGATTAGAATCCCCCAAGGGTCACCCAACACCACACCAATGGAAACTCCAGCAGGATCACCACACTCAACTCCTCCCACAACACCTAGAGGGCAAAGGAGTGCTACCCCTTTGGAGAGTCACTAGAACATTCATCAGGGTATGCCACAGGGTAATATTCCCAAGGAACCCCCATCAAGAATCACACTCAGACACGTGTTTCCATAGTACACAATCTCAGTTACCTTTATTAGCATCTCTGAATCTTATAGACCTAGCAAAGCTAACTAATGACCCCATTGCACATAGCCTTAATTGGCTTCTCATGCCCATGAATATCCCTTTGGATATACCAAAATTTGAAGGAAAGCAAGCGGAAGACTCAGGAAATCATATTATGACTTTCCACCTAAGGTGTTCGTCCAATAGTATCATTGATGATACTATTTGACTGAGACTGTTTCAACGCACCCCAAATGGGCCTGCGACGAAATGGTATGTTAAGAAACCTTCTGCTTCGCATGGAACCTTTAGCGCCCTCGCTACCACGTTCCTCACTTATTTTCAGCTACCCATTCAACATGATTAGGGGATGGAACTGCTGACTCATTTAAGGCAAACTCCAACCGTCCATATATCGGACCATCTCACGAATAACATCGATGTTGTAGTTTGTGTAAAGCCAAACTCGGTGATAGAGTTTTTATGGAATTTTTTTTGAAAACTCTCACATCAAAGATCTCAAAAGAAGTGGTGACACAGAAACCTACCTTCGAGGAAGACGCCATTTTCAAATCCCAGCAACTTGAACTCATCTACACCCAGTCAAGATATATTTACAATGTCCTGCCAAACCACCCGCGCTTGAAAAATTATAGAGAGTTACCAGGCCCGTCGAATACCATAGATGGTTTGATCGAGTCCTTGAGTCAAGGTCACCTAGGCATCAATATCCAGTACCCAGGATATTCGTACGATTCTACCTAGAATGTGACGCAACTTGGCTACCACCAAAGTCAATCTGTACCTTTGCAGAATATGATGAATAGGGTGACACCATACCATCGAGAGTAGGGAGGTTCTTACCCTCCCTCGCAGGGGACCCAGTACTCAGCTAGGAATGCTGATGGAAGAGATACCCCCAACAATATTACATCAACCATGGATAGGGAAGCCAATATTCCCCTTTCCTCGCACAAAATAGACCACCACAAAACAACACACTGGTGAACCTAGTGCAAACATCCCAGGTTCAACAACGCCATGCTTATGACCAGGAGAACCGAAATAACCCTCCTAATTCTGCGAAAAATAAGCCTAGGAATAAAAAAAATGGAGACTCTAGACAAGGGGGTTGTAACCAACAATGCCCCCCGAGATCTCATTCTGGGGACAACCCCAACCAAAGTCAAAACCAAGAGCCAAACAAAAACTCCCAAGGGAAAAAAAAGAGGTCCAATCTAAGGACAAACCATTCTCGTGCCATATGTGGTGAGTACGGCCATTACACTCACCACTGTCCCAAACTCCCCAACCTAAAAAAACGTCAGGGTAATCGTGGACAAGGGGGACCTACCCAAAAACCTGTTGTAATGTAGGAGCCTTTCCCCCACCAAGGAGTGGTTAACACCCAACAAAAACAACCATCCCAAAACAATACTGAAGGTGGCAACCACAAGATTTACATAACTGATGAAGAAGTGTTATTCTAGACAAGGAATAGGAACTATGATGCCCCTCCGGACACCAACCCGTGAACGAGTGCACCTACTGCATTATTAACCATATCGAAAGTACCTATAGATCCCCTTCCGAAAATGGTAAAGGGGCCAACCAGGCGCATAGGAAACCAATCAAAAGATTCCAATAGCTACAACATAGTGGATGATTTGGTGCAATCACCCACTTTCTTGTTAGCCTTAGAAGTCCTACAATCATTCCCAAGGAAACAGAAAGCCCTACTTTTCGCATTAGGCACAATCAATCCTTCATATTCATGCCTAATGTTTTTTGACCTAGACAGAGCAATCCCGAGGCTTCCTTATCTGGTCCCCTTCCAAATACCGGTGTCAGTCCAGAATATCACCATAGAACAATGCATCATTGATGAAGGATAATCCACGTGCATCATGTCCAAATCCGTTTTGAAAAAGTTAAGATCACCTAAACTGAAACCATCTAACATCATGATTAGAGCGTACGACGGTCGCCCTTCAACCCCCATCAGTCTATATCAAAATGTCCCTATAAACCTGGCCAGAAAGATGGTACTTATAGACATTGAAGTTTTGGACGCGCATCTAGACTACAATATACTCCTCGGGCGGAGTTATATGTATGCCTTGACTACAATAACATCCTCTGTATTTCGGGTGATGATTTCCCCCCATGAATATCAGATCATCACCATCGACCAGATTACATACTATGATAAGAAACCCATGACAACTCTCGATGTCATGTAACCATACGTAGACACAACTATGGAACCGGTTACACGGTATACAGAATTTGGCCCCAGGTAATTCAAACCTCACCAATCCTAGGATTATTCTTAGGAGATCCCCCTATCATACCAGAGGCAACCCTAGAAATCACGGGGGCACCAGTGTGTATGATGCTATCATCAAACACTGAGACCAACCTGGATATGGAAACCATTAGTAAAGAGAATGAAGCCATTGGCATGACATTCCTACCCTACGCCATCTCCCAAACCCCATTTTAATACCCCCCACCTGGTTTTGTGTCAAATCAAGTCTTCGAAACTATAACATTTCCAAACATGGCTTTCACAATACCTGTGTGGTATTTGGTCCCACCAACCATGCTAGGAAGTCATGTCATCACTTCTACAGGGATAACCCCCATCGCCCCTTAGGAGGCCACAATGGTTAAAGAAACACCCTTAGTAGCGCCAACTAATGCAACCAAGAAAACCAAAAAAAAAGGGAAGAAAATCGAAAACCCACAAATACCTAGGGCATTACAACCTTGCACATTATATGATATCGTAGGCCATCCTACTAATATTTGGCTAGATTTAGATGAATTAAAACCTCTTCTAAACACCAAAATAAATGCCATGAATTCAAGTTCCCATAAAAAGGAACATGCCATGAAAAACCAAGGGAAATCATTGCGCACCAATCATGCATGTGCCATTTGTGACCGTTATGGTCATTATACCCACCATTGCCTAGAGATGCCACGATATAGGGATGCCCTATAGGCCCTATAGAAATATTATCAAAAATACCCCTTATATCTAGCCATGCAAATGAACGAGGGGGGACCTAGAACCATATTGTACCTACGAGAGGAGCCTACATCCTGCTTGTACATAGTCACCCTAACGAACCAAAGATGACAAACATAGGCCACTCAACAGGCCCCAGTTTGCACACTGTGCGACGAGCCTGACCACTTAGTCACACAGTGTCCCGAGTTAAGGGCATCATTATGGGAACTTTGAGGTCTAAAATGGGCCTCCTAAAGAAATTATAAAATAACAGTGTAAACAACAAAATAATATTAGATTACATCATCAAATTTTAGAGGGAAAAAAGTAAACACTGTTTTTTCAACTCGTATTTTCAACTTAGCTCTTTAGGGGTTTACTCAAATTTCCTGTGGAAACACTCGTTGGATGCAGAATTTGATTCCTCATCCAAGGAGTACACACGTTGCATAATTTTTATGGATCCTACTACACGAAAAATGAGAAATAAATGGAAAACGTTATTGCAATCACGTTTTTTCATGTATTTCTCATTGTTCATATAGTAGGGTCCATCGAAAGTATGAAACATGGGTAATCCTTGGATGAGGAATTAAATTTTGCATCCAACGAGTACCCCGCTCGAAATTTGAGTAAAAACTCAGGGAGATAAGTTGAAAATACGAGTTAAAAAGTAGTTTTATTATTTTATTATTTTTAATCTTTTTAATTTTTTACTCCAAAAATGGTGAATCACCCCCCATGGTTGACATCATCATCTTAAATCCTATTGGTTCTTCTAAAGTTTATTTTGGCTATACATTTTTCTTAGGAGGCCCATTTTAGACCTCAAAATTCCCCTAATGTTAACCATTGGTACCAACTCCCTCACGTTGCCCAAAGAAAATTAGTTCGACATCAACGAAATATGTGTCAGATTTTTTGAAGCAACCACCATGTGTGCCGTTGTCCCCATATCCATTGATTCCAGTCTATGTTGGATTTCATGCGACGTTTCATCATTGAAAACTCCGACTTAGCTGGGTCGGGCACAAAATCCCCGAACAATACTACCACTCAAAGAACGGAAGAAAAAAATACCATATTGTATGTGGCTGAGGAGCGACGGTCCCCTGAACGACTGCCTCCCCCCAGTATCACCCTTAATCTCCAGTCTAGCTCTGCGCACTTGGTGATGAACGATATCACTTCATCGCTAACTGTCCAACTCTAAATATTTTTCAAAGATGGTACCCAGTCAAAGCGGTATACTACGACGAATTACGAGCACTCCAGTATTCATGCCGAGTGTGTTCAAGAGACCACCCAGTTCACCCTTGTCCTTACATCCCCTGATTCGGTTTGACATTAAATTATTTTCGCGAGGCCATAACACACCTTTCCGCAACAGACGAATCAAATTCAAAATCCATGGAGAGTTTGGCAACTCAAGAAAATGAGGCAACTAGGTCCATTTTATTCATGTGAGTAGAAAAACAGCCGAAAAAGGAGCACATCATCATCCCCAACCGTCCTCCACTGATAAGCCCAACCAGCGCATTATGTGACGCACGCAACCACTTGGTCGCCCAATGTCTAGATTTAATATCATTCCACAAACGATACCCAATTAATCGAGCAGTCCAAAGGGAGTGGAGAACCAAAGAAAAACAATATTGTTTGATTTGTCATGACAACCATCACACTCGACACTGTACTTACATCTCCTAATTTTGACCTTTATTAGACACCATACGCTCATTGGTTACCCAATACCCAGATGTAAATGGTCTAGAACCAAGGCAGGCTAGTGCAAGGAAACCTGACACAAGGTAGCCTACTCCCCATCGTTACCAAAACATGAGGGAGGCTAGGATGATCCATCGTCCTAGTAGGTCCCAAAACCAGCCAAAAATGACATGTGTGCTATGGGATGGAAATGACCACAGGGTCAACCAATGTCAGGAACTCAAGAAGCTCATGGACAATCTTCGCATGGTCACCACTATCCCACAGATCAATCTATCCAATCAAGAGAAGATCATACACTGCTATTGCAGGATTTCTCTCAATTCCACCATAATATGAATTATGAATACCTCCCAAGGCTGCGAGCGGAAGGGGAAGCTTTGAGTTTGAACTCCCTAAAAGAGCCAGACCAACCAAAACTAAAAACTCAAAGATGTTAGAAGCACAAACATTCCGCGAGAAGAGCACAAACTCGCTCTCACACAAGAGACCATATTAGAAATTCCTCCACCATTCAATGTCAATGACACACAACACCACATACAATTCATCTCATCATGCATGGGAAAAATGACTTGTGTTGTCTTCCCATCTGTCATTGGTGTCGAGACCGCTACAACTATAAATGTAGTTGTACCATCGACGGTGCAAACTCAACCAGTCTGCACCCTGTCGACCTCATCTGGTTCCACAACATCAACTATGGAATCATATTCATGTCTTTTGACCAGCACCGTTAGGCCCAAACCAATTCCTCATAGCCTCGCACAAACCAATTCCCCCTTAGATATCTGTTCCATTCAGACGAGGATATTCTAGAGGCCATGACAGAACCAGATTGTTCGTGGGACTCAATGCATTACTGCTCATTTTTTCTTCCATAAAAAAATTAAGACCTAACAATGAATAAACCCAAGAGATATATGCCATTTAATCTAAAGACTTCCTCCCATATGGGAAGGTAGACTGGTTCAAAAAGCCCATCCCGACGCCTGATGCATTTGAATAAGGGAACATGTCAAATATTTTGCCAACTATTAAGATGAATATCTTGAGAAAACTACGAAATATTGAAGAAATATCACTGGGGGAAGCATGCTCCCCAGAGGAGGTAGTCGCTTACACAAAATTGTTACACGAGTAAAAGGACATCTTCGCATGGGATTATTCGGAAATGCCGGGGCTTAGCCTTGCTATTATAGAAAATCACATTGACACCTGGCCTGACATACCACCAGTCCACTAGAAACATCGTCAATTACATCCATCTAAGGCATAAGCATTCAAACAAGAAATTGACAAGCTTCACAAAGCCGGCTTCATCTACCCATTTCCATATACATCATGGGTTTCCAACCCTATTCCCGTCATGAAAAAATAGGGCACCATTCGAGTCTGCACTGATTTCCAAGATCTGAACAAAGCTTGTCCCAAGGACATCTACCATACCCCATTTATCAACCAAGTCATTGAAGCTTGTGTCGGTCATGAGGCATTTTCCTTCATGGATGGATTTTCAGAGTGAAATCAAATTCAAATCTCGCACACAAATTGGTACAAGACAACATTAACTACCCCTTGGGGCACATTCACATACCAGGTTATGCCTTTCAGTCTTAAAAAAACTGGAGCCACCTTCCAGCGGGCCATGAATTATATATTCCATGACCTAGCCCACCTGATCTTATCTTACTTGGATGACCTCACCGTACGATCCAAGAAACAAAGTGACAATATGGAGGATTTACAGTTGGTATTCCAACGATGCCGACACTACAACCTATGCTTGAACCCTCTCAAGTGTGTCTTCTGCGTTAATGTAGGTTGAATATTAGGGTTCATAGTATCTTAACAAGGGATCAGAGTCGAACCCCTTAAGGTCCAGGCAATCAAAGAGGTGCCACCACACAAAAATCACAAGCAACTTCAAAGCTTACAAGGGAAAGCCAACTTCTTGAGATTCTTTGTCCCAGATTATGCCACTTTCACGCAAGGATTCCTACATCTACTCCGTTAGGATATCCCCTTAAAATGGGATGATCAAGCTCAACAATAGTTTGAGGCACTAAAAGACACATTGTCTTCGACCCCTTTGATCAACCCACCAAATTATGACAAAGATTACACCCTATATGTTAGGGTCCAACCTTAACCCCTTCATTTATGTAATAATACCATAAGGGCCTAGTCCTAGTCATATTTAGTTGGTTGAGTCAATAAAGCCCGTAAGCGGTTATCCGCATTAATAATAATTGTAAGTGGTTAAACCACATTCTGGAAAAGGGACCACAATTAGTTATAAACAGGCCTTAGTTAATAAATAAGGTGGTTAAACCAGGATTATGTCAGGGACCACAAGTAGTTAGGGTTTTGGATGTCATTAGATAAGTAGCATTATATAGAAGGACAAAGCATTGTGTTGTATTGTAATTGAACTCTGCTTTGTTGGAGGTTACCCCCTCAAAGAGGCAAGTGAACATTGTATCTTGTTTCTGCATAATGAAATATCTCTGTTGCTTGTCTATTTATGGTTATATCTCTATGTCTCGGCTATTTTGTTTCGTATTTCTTGTGTTTTGGCTCGTCTAACAAGTCAAGTGCATAACAAATGGAATTAGAGCTCTTTCCCGGGCCTGCGAGACCTCAAGTTTTTGAAGAATTTTTTTTTAGGCTAAAGATGTGTTCCGAAGTCTTTAAACCACAAGAACTATTGTTGAGCACATAAAACTACAGATTTGGGGAAGCATGCACGCAGGAACTACACGAGGTGGTCACATTTGCTAGAATCCATTGTAACCCTGTGGGTACCCCTTCGAGTAGTAGCGCATTAGACAGAACCACGCATGTACTACACTTCAATTTACCCTCGGGTATATAGGAAGCCTCTCAGGAATCCCTGAAACCTAACCATAGTTCAACCATCGACCGTCTTGCCGCTACAATGTACTAAGAACAAAACTTGGGGAGATTAATCACACGTACAACGGGGTAGTTATGTAGTACGGCCAAGGGTACGGTCGATCCTCCTTAGTTGGTACCCTGAAATATTTGGCCGAGTAATATTGTTGGACCCCTGCGTATATTGTGATTTGTAGCACCTGACACTCCTTCTAACCATTGTTTCCCCATATATCTGAAGCTTGTTCCTATTATCTATCCTGCTCAGATCTACTAGTTTTGATCCATTGCCGCTGTCCATCTAGATTTCAGGGTGTTCGTAGCAGATATTTGGCTCAGAGTACAGTAAGTTTTTTTGCTTCCATCGCCCATATATGATTCTTGCGGCATAATTAATGGTAACCAGACATCCAGGCCCAACTAGTCCAGTCCAGGCCTGATTTTCGTAGGAAATTTGGTAGTATCAATATTTTGGGTATTTGGCCACTGCAACGTCAATCAGCAGCGAGTAAAACTGAGCGCAGTGGTACCATTCACTTACCAGCGCACATTTTTCAAGTGATCCCAAATCTGGACTAATGCATGTACAAAACATGGTCACAAGTCATGGTTGCAGAGAAGGTGAACGATAGACTAGACACCCTTGAGAGCCAAATTTCTACACTTTCTAGCCACATAAAGGAAGTTCTGTGTTTATGGACATCACGTAGCAAGGAATACACACACGATGAAGCATACTAAGAAGGTGAATCCAACCATCACCTTCACTTCCATGGAGGGTCCCACTTTTTGGGTCAACAGGTTCCCAAGCCAGACATGTACAAGTTTGATGGCTCGAACCCGACCATATGGTTGTCTCAAATGGCCCATAACTTCCTCCTTAATAATATCCATGACGAAGACACTAAAATAAAAGTGGGAGCACTTTACTTGGACCAAGAAAGATGGTAATGGTGGCAATGGCATAATTTTTTTTACCCAAATCCACTCACTCGGAACATCTTTTCAAAAGCCCTTTGTGAGCATTTTGATCGATATTCTCATTTCCTGGGATGACTCACTAAGCTCCGAAAAATGGGTACTATCAAGGACTACATAGCTTCTTTTGAAAGCTTGGCCATTATAACTAAAGGCTACTCAGATGCCTTTTATTTGGAGTGTTTTGTCAGTGGCATGAAGGAAGAAATCCAAGCCCAAGTCTGGATGCACCACCCCCCTACTTGGTTGGAAGCATGTCAAAAAGCCTTAGAGGTGGAAGTTTCCTTACATGATCAGTCCAATCGCCCAAATTTTGTTGCAAAGTCACGTCCTACCCAGGCCATGGGCCCCACCCAAACATTGAAGGTTCAAAAGGTGTCTCTGGCATAAATGGCCAAATGAAGGAAACATGGACTCTGATACTACTGTGATGATAAGTACACCCCAGGGCATAAATGCAAGGAGAAAAATTCTTCCAAATTGATGCCTTTGACAATAGTACACCAGAGGAAGCCCCCAACCTTGACATGGATGAGGCAAAAGCGGGTGACACTCAAATAGAACTAGACCAGGATCTTGCAGCTTCGCCAGATGAGCCAGTTATATCACTACATTCCTTGGCTGGAATTTCTTCACCCCAAACTCTTAAAATACATGGCTTCATTAAACATCAGCCAATAGTGGTGTTTATTGATAGCATAAGTACTCATAAATTTTTCCATAAGAGGGTAGCGGAAGCATGCCATTGTTTTATAAGGGCCGTCTCTAATTCCCAGGTATTGATCGCTGATGGGGGGATTATGAAATGTGAGGGCCGCTATGAAAACATTAAGCTTCAAATGGGGGATTATCATCTTAAAGCACATATGTTTTCCATTGAAATGGGTGGTTGTGACATTTTCCTAGGTGAAAAATGGCCTCACACACTCAACCCTATCACAATGGATTTCCAAGAGTTACATATGAGCTTTAAGAAGGAAGACCACACTCATACACTGAGGGGACTTGAGGTGGGTGCTCCTACTATCATCAGCTCACATATAATGGAGAATATTTTTAAAAAGGGCCATCATGGGGTCTTACCCCAATTTAATGCCATCCAAGCAATTGACTCCACCTCTCCCCAAATTCATCTAGATATGCAATAGGTCTTAGATCACCATCAACGGGTTTTTGAAAAACCATAGGAACTTATCCTTTCTTAGGGTGAGCATGATCATCGAATCCCTCTAATCCCAAGAGCTCAACCACGAAAGTTTTGTTCATATTGCTATCCTTTTTCCCAAAATAATGAAATTGAAAAAATCATCAAGGAGCTTCTAGAAGCAGGAGTTATTCATCCCAACACGAGCCCTTATTCATCTCCTGTAGTCATGGTTTTAAAGAAGGATGGATAATGGTGCATGTGTCCTGAATTTAGGGCCCTTAACAAGCTCGCTATCAAGGGAAAATTCCCTATTCCCGTGGTGGATGATTTTCTTGATGAACTCCATGGTCCTAAATTCCTTACCAAGATTGACCTCCGCTTTGACTATCATCAAATACACATGAAGGAAGTTGACATCCCCAAAACAACTTTCTGAACTCATGAAGGCCACTGTGAATTCTTAGTCATGCCATTTGGTATCTGTAATGCTCCCTCTATTTTTCAGAGCCTCATGAACCACCTTATGAAAACTTATCTCAGAAAAAATTTCATGGTATTTTTCAATGATATTCTCATCTACAGCCTCACCTGGGATAAGCACCTTCAACACGTTGACCACATACTACAATTTCTCTACGACCATAATTTTTTTATCAAACTCTCTAAGTGCTCCTTTGGAATGGAAGAAGTTGATTATTTGGGACACGTTGTGGGATGCGGTGGTGTAAGGGTTGATCCGAAGAAGATTCAAGCAATGCAGGATTGGCCCCAACCAAAAACCTTGAAGAATTTGAGGGGATTCATGGGTCTCATAGGTTACTATCGCAAATTCGTCAACAACTATGGATGTATTACACTTCCCCCAACTAATATTCTGAAGAAAAAATCATTCTTATGGACTGACACTGCACAACAGGCTTTCGTGTCTCTCAAACAAGCCGTGTGCTCCACTCTAGTTTTGGCTCTACCTGATTTCACCAAATCTTTTGTGATTGAAAATGATGCTTCTGGTATGGGCATTGGTGCAGTATTAATGCAGGGAGGTAGAACATTGGCCTTCACTAGTCAAAAACTTAGTGGAAAACATCTGGGAAAATCCACATATGAGAAAGAAATGATGGCCATCTTACATGCAGTCTACACTTGGCGCCCATACTTATTGGGGAGACGATTCCAAATCCGTACTGACCATCATAGTTTAAAATATTTTCTAGAGCAGCGTCTATCGTCACCACATCAAAATAAATGGATGGCAAAAATGTTGGGATATTATTATGAAATCATTTACAAAAAGGGTCGTGAAAATGTCGTAGCTGATGCCTTATTGCGATAATTTGAGGATGAAGGCACCCTTTTATCACTCTCTCTACCCTGATCAGATTGGATTGAAGTTGCTCGTCGGGAATGGTTCGCCCATCCATCCCTGTCCTAGCTCATTAATAAATTGAGAGACGATCCTAATGCCTCCACTGACTACTCTTGGCAGGGTGAGGTTCTTTTGTACAAGGGTCGAATAGTGCTCTCCCCAAGTTCAGATCTCAAACCCCGCATCTTGGAAGAATTGCACTCTTCTCCAATGACTAGACATTCAAGATTTTAGAAGACTTATGCGCGCGTGTGCCACTCATTCTTTTGGACTGGCATGAAAACTGACATTCTTACTTTTCTCTCTGAATGTGATGTATTCCAGAGCAGTAAAGGGGAAACAATCAAGCAACCAGGAACCTTACAACCTTTATCCCTTCCTGCCTCAGTATGGACAAAAATCTCCATGGATTTCATTACTAGCTTCCCAAAGTCCGGAAAAAAATCCGTTATCATGGTGGTTGTTGATATGATTTCCAAATATGCCCATTTTTGTGCTCTACCCCACCCTTTTACCCCAACATTGGTGGCACAAATTTTCATGGAACAAATATTAAAACTACATGGCATGCCGAATTCTATTGTGTCTGACCATGACCCCACCCTCACTAGCAAATTTTGGCAAAAAGTTTTCAAGCTCCATGCCACACAACTCCAACTCAGTATAGATTATCATCCTCAAACCAATGGTCAGATAGAGGCCGCAACAAATTCTTGGAAACCTATCTACGTTGTTTCACTTCTGACAAGCAACATCAATGGGTCCAATGGCTACCTCTAGCTAAATGGTGGTACAACACTAACTATCATGAAGCCACAAATATGACACCTTATGGGGTTGTATATGGAAAAATTACACCATCACCAGTGTCTTACATCCCCGGTTGTTCCAAAGTGCAGGCAATTGATCAACTCCTACACAACCGTGCCACTATGATCGGTCATCTCAAAGATAATCTACATCAGACTCATAATAGAATGAAGCAACATGCTAATGAACATCGATCCAAATGGTCATTTGAATTAGATGACCAGGTATTTCTATGACTCTAACCATATAAGAAAATCTCTCTCAAAGAAAAAGGATGCCGAAAAATTGCACTGAAATTCTATGGGCCTTATCAGGTACTTCAGGGTATAGGAGTGGTCACCTAAAAACAGGCTTTACCAACAACTTCATGAGTCCACCCAATATTTCATGTCTCTTTCCTCAAGAAAGCGGTGGGGAAAAATTTCAGGGTTCAAACAAATCTGCCAGAATTAAATGAGGAAGGCTCACTTTGGCTCCAACCAGAATAGGTCCTCGATACTCGCGAACGTCATCTTTGTGGCCACACAATCAAGGAAGTACTAATAAATTGGAAATACACCTCTCCAAAAGATGCCACATGGGAAGCGACCACTATTCTTCAACAATTTCAGCAACTTCAACCTTCAGGACAAGGCTGCTTTTGATGGGGGAGGGAATTTTAGGGTCCAACCCTAACCCATTTATTTATGTAATAAGCCCATAAGGGCATAGTCCAAGTCATAGTAAGTTGGTTGAGTCAATAAAGCCCGTAATCGGTTATCCACATTAATAATAATTGTAAGTGGTTAACCCACATTCTGGAAAAGGGACCACAATTAGTTATAAATGGGCCTTAGTTAATAAATAAGGTGGTTAACCCATGATTATGTCAGGGACCACGAGTAGTTAGGTTTTTGGATTTCATTAGGCTATAAATAACATTAGATAGAAGGACAAAGCATTGTGTCATATTGTAATTGAGCTCTGCTCTGTTGGAGGTTTCCCCCTCTAAGAGGCAAGTGAACATTGTATCTTGTTTCTGCATAATGAAATATCTCTATTGCTTGTCTACTTTATGGTGATATCTCTATGTCTCGGCTATTTTTTTTTGTATTTCTTGTGTTTCGGCTCGTCTAACAGGTCAAGTGCATAACACTATACCTATTAGCATCAGATACTGCCATAGTTGGGGTGTTAGTCCCATACAAACAAGATGGTAAAGAACACGTAGTCTATTACGTCAGTAAGAACTTATCTGGCCCCGATTTAAGATATGAACCTGAAGAAAAAAATGCCCTAGCCCTTGTACCCAGCCTTTAGAGCAATGGTTGGTATAGTTATAACTCGTTGATGAAAATCGACGAGAGTCGCTCCAACATAATGAGGCACATAAAAAATAGGTAAAAGCATCATTTGACCGCAACATCACCCCTCACTCATTTACAGAGGGAGAGTTAGTCCTCCGCTACGATGTTGAAAAATAAGCCTTAGGACTCAGGAAGTTCAAAAAATTATGGAAAGGTCCTTACATCATAAAACATTTCCTCCTCAAGGGAGCATACATCCTGTCAGAGCTCGACGATAGATGCCTAACTAACTCCGTTCATGGTCTCTACCTCAAAAAATTTCACCCATAAGGGCAGGAAGTCTCAGCCTTAGAGATAAGATGCATGTAGCATAATTTTTTGAGATGATCACAATCATCGAGGACTTGTTATAAAAAATTCTATGGTGTCACAGATGGATCTTCCCCCCATCCACTATTTTGGGTTCACTGATGGAGCTTCACGATGGTTGAAAAATATAGCAGCAGCCGCTTGGGCCATATACTATCATGATCGGTCACCATTCCTCACCAATGGAGTATGTATCAGATCAAGTACCAATAATCAAGCAAAATATGATGCAAACATCGAGCTATTGAGCGATGCCTCCAATTAGGGACTTCACCATCTAAATGTCTATCTTGATTCCCATCTAGTGGTATCGTAGTTAAACCAAGATTTTGAAGTATGTAATTCACACCTATTTAGGAATTACTTGCATGCACGACGATTAAGTCATGATTTTGATCACATAACATTTACACATGTACCAAGAAATCAAAACCAGACAACTGATCGTATAGCTAACCAAATCCTAGAATAGAATGCATCTTGTATAAACCATCATCCATAAAAAAGAAAATATGAAAACATAGATATACATCATAGGTACATAACATCCATCAATAAACACAAACAATAGCCATAGACACGTCATAAGAGCCACAAAAAATACACATTTCACATATATATACCAAAAAATATATGAGCCACAGTGTACAAGTCATGTCCCTGACGATAACGTTAGTAAAAAAATATATCTACATGTCATCAAAATAGGGAAGCATCCTCATAATGAGCTCTTTTCCTGATCATACAAATATCCCTAGGGCTGAGCCCTGCCTGGTGAGTCCTCTGGACCCATGGTTGCACCCAGTGTGAGTACAGGTGCAATAGCCAAAACTATAAGTACCACATGGCGCAAATTAGGGCGATGCACCCTCTTTCGATCCATCACTATCTCGAGCAATAAATCATCCAAATCGTCAAAAAATCCCCAGGTCAACATACCCCATGTCAATTTCTCTAACCGACTCCAGGAGTTAGCTAGATCACCTGCACGAATATCCGCAACCTTGGTCGCCATCACCCTGAGATTAGTAGCAGCCAAATACTCCTCAACCACCGCAGCACGAGCCTCAGCTGCCTCAGCATGGGCAAGGAGGGCAACACCCCGTCTGGTAGCTACAACACTGCTGCCCTCCGCTGAATGGGCCCCAACACCTCCTTTCCCCCCAACCTGGGCCTGACTAGCCCCACCTGGGACCCGCCTTAATTGTTGATGTCCCACCAAGTGGGAAATAGGATGCCCCGCCGCACCCACATCTGCAAGAGAAACAAAAATGTTGCAAGTGTCACCATAAAATACATATAAATCTACACACAATAAAATCCTCAAAAAATGCAGAAAAAACATTAAAGTTCATACCTATTGGACCCCATGCGTAACCGGAAGGAAGACCCATATTCGGGTCCCCCCAGAAATCCATCGTCGAGTATGGATAGTCTAGAAACATCTAAGGGTTCACCTAGAACCATGCCTCAATGGTTGCATCCCAATAGCGACCAACCTACCCTCCTCCACCATGGGGCATCAAGGGTGCCCATCACTGCATCTAAGGATCCCTAGGAGGACCCAGGGGTATTGGCATGAAAGGTCTAAGCATCACCACCCTCTCATACCACTAGTACAAAATGGCTAATTAGTTACTAAAAAACAACTAAAATTTTCATATAAATGACTATTTTTCTGTCGGTGACCAATAGTAACTAATTTATAGTATCTTATAACGCGACCAACTTTTGGTCATTTTTAGCTTAGTCATTAATTGGTTATCTCAATTTTTTTATCTAGTTTTATATTTGGTCATTGATTTGGTCACTGATTTAGTCTTTGATTTGGTCATTAATTGTCACAATTAATGAACAAATATACAACAAAATATATTACTATATGATCACCTGAGAAAACCAATTAATGACCAAAGAAATATGACTAATATGTTGGTCGTGTTATAAGATACTGTAAATTAGCTACTAATAGTTATATATATGCAAATTTTAGTCATCATTTGAAACCAATTAATGACCGAAGAATATGAGTAAATTTTAGTCACGTTATAAGATATTGTAAATTAGCTACTAATAGTCGTGTATATGCAAAATTTAGTCATCATTTGTAGTCACAAATTTATCATTTGCAGTAGTCATTTATTCATTATATAAATGACTAATTTAGTAGTTTATATTAATTTCATTTACTTTCATTAATAATCATTATAAATGACTAATTTAGTTGTATATTCTTTTTTATTTGTGTTCATTATTAATCAACATAAATTAATCTGTATGATTTAAAAAATGTCATACAATGTGCATGTTCATCTAATATGAAAACACAAAGTCACATATTTTAATTACAATACTAAACAACATCAAGTGCAACTATAAATAATTTCAACCACAAATTATATTATATGAAATGTTAAAGTATTACAATATGAGTTTTCAACTTAATATTAGTTGGACTACAATTTACACATGAAATGATGTTTCATCACTTCAAAACATTATCATTGTGTTGTCAAGGCATTACAGGTGAATTCACCAACTCTAAAGACTTAATCATTAGTCTTTATATGTGTGTCTTATGCGAGATATTGGCTCTAAGGGTATCACCAGGCTAGTTCTCCTCTCTCTTTTTTCATTTGTCGCTCCAATGTTATTGCTCTCCTCTTTTTTCAATTCATGCTTCTTACCATCAATACTGATTTCATTTTTTGAAAACAAAAGAAAATAAAATGCAGTGTAAGACATGAAAGACAATGAACACTAGAATATAACATAATTAGACTATAAATAGTTTATACAACATATACCTTAACATCAACAATGTAAAAGCAATTTTCCTTCAACATCAATTTCTGCAAAATAAATGTCACGTTATTCTTTCCCATTTCTCAACATGCTACATACGATAAATTGAAAATCACATAAAACCAAGAGCAAACCTTTTTCTAACCAAAAAAAACAAACAAACAGTGTCTCTAATAAAACTTCATTATAATATTAGCAAATGAAAAAAGAGCTAGTGGAGCACTTGGGTTGTTTGACTTTGCCTATTTTTGTTATGAAAGTGCTCGAGCTTTAGGAACCAAAAAATGTGAGCAAGAGCTAAAAACTAACCAACCATTCACGTGTCAACATGAGAGATCACAGATAAACCACAAAATTGATCAGGCATTAAAATTGTGAGCAGACTACCTTGAAATTTTCTTCTTGAGAAATACCTCAAAATACCCTTGTTTATAATAAGCTTCCTGGCTATGTACCTCCATCCTTGATTTCCCTTGCTATATCTTGAATAAAGAATATCCCTTCAACAACCAATTTTTGCGAGAATTCTACCAAGTAACTCAAGAGCCTTGGGTGCATCAATAGTAGTATCCTCCAATGAAAATAGTACAGTCTCCAACCTAGAAACATGAAAATTATATATAGTTATAATTCATAATCGCACATGACCATAGACTATAGCAGTCTTGAAATAAACTCAAACTTGAATAAGAACAAACACAAAATTTCAATTTTGTGGTTTATATGATAGCCATTTGATAATAGCTCACTCAGCATCCATGTTTCAGGCAGTATTTGGTGTCTTTTTTATGTGGAAATTTTTCCAATGGGGCTAGATGTTTTGACCTTTTCTATTTGGATCTAAGCTGAGTATGAATATGTATTGGTTTTTTGTTTTAAATGAAAACATAGGTTCTTCTTATTCCTTTTCTGTTTTTCTCCCTTTACATATATATGTTGTGAATTTGCATAATTTTAAACAAAATAAACAGTGATGTACTTAATATGTTTTAACATATTTCAATTTTAAAAATAAATATACAATTTTAAAATTTATAGCTAGAGTTCTGGATTCAGTTCAATTTGAACCAAATAAGAGAGTGGCATTAGTCACAATTTTACTAATATACTAATACTGATAACCAGAAAAGTGTCTTTTTGAGTTGCCTATATCTAATGGCTGATAAAAGAATCCTTTACATAGGTATCACATATGAATGTTAACTAGAAATAATTTTGGTATAACATAGGAATGTTGACGACATTACAACATCTCTACCATGTTGATGATTGAATTATGTGAATGAGGATGGAAGGCAATCTGAGATTTTTTTCGCTAAGGGTTTCTGAATGGCTCAGTGATCGAGGATGACGCAATATGGAGGGGGCTCTGACACACTCTGTAGCATCGTGGTCCCGCAGATGATTTCATGTGTCAGCCCTAGGGTAGGGTTTCTGTTGAGACCGCTACACCTCCTATCATAGCCTCCCGATTTTCACCCATCCCTTATTGCCTTTCACTGTCGCACTTTATACAGCTCGTGCTCTTCTGCAACCATCGATTGACCGGCATCAGATGCCATGGAGGATGAGCTGCTAGATTATTCCCCAGACCCATTGGAGGATGAACTGTTGGATTATTCCCCGGGACCCATTGGAGGGCTAGCCGATCTGGTCCACTCGGGGACACTCCCTATCTTTTTCGTCTGCGCTGGCACCTCCCGCATCTGCAGTTTTTCCAGATGGATCTAGGGCTTCCACCTCGCCTCATTTTTCTCTGGAGGGATCTTCTTCCCTAGCCTACCACTCTGATTCTCTGCCATCTACATTGCTAGAGTGCTTCCCCCCCTTCCTGTAGCCGATTCGGTGCTATCTATGTCGTTATCCCCTGCATCTCACCATTTTCTGACATCCCTCCTATTGTTGCAGTCCTACCCCCCTCCCCAGGATATCTCCTCCTCCCTGGGTCCTATACCTTCATTGCCCGCTTCTGCACCCCATTTACAATCGGCGAACTTGCCCCTGACTAAACCCTCATGAAAAACGCCACACCCCCCTCCATCTGGGTTTTTTGCGGGTGATCTCCCTATTGATCTGCCCTCACATTCAGTCGGGACGATCGAGGAACCTACCTCAGACTCGGAAGGGGAGAAACCCTCCCTTAGATCTCAAATGCGCTCGTCCAGGAAGTCAGGATGTGTTAAGAAAGGTAATAAGTGTATCAAACTCGCATTTAGAGACCAACATAAGATGGGCGATGTACTTGAAACGACAAAGAGGGTTTTGGTTGGACACATTCGGGGCTAGAAATACAACACGGAGTGAATTCGGCTATGGACTATGGAGATCTAGGGATAGTTTATTGATGCTTTACCCTCTGTCATCATTCTCCCCAAAGGATGGTTCGCACTCAGATTCAGTCAGCCGGAACACCTACAATGGGTACTTTCCCGTTATTGGCACATAGAATAAGCCCCAGTCCTGTTGAAGAGATGGAGCCCTCTATTCGTCCCTGAGCGAGAGCACTTGGGTGGTGGACCCATCTAGGTTCGATTACCTGGGCTACCTATGCACTTCTGGTCTGAGGATACCTTACCACACATTGGAAATGCTCTTGGCTCCTATCTTGATCATGACAAATCTTATATTGCAACTGATATCATGACCATGGCTCATATTTTGGTACATTGGACACCAGAGAGGGCTTGGAAGAGTCCATTACATTGCGATGGAAGCAATTTATCCAGATCCAGCCCCTGGATTACGAAGGTCTTCCTTACCGATATAGAAGATGTCATGAGGTTGGGCATCTCTACAAGGACTACCCACTCATGAAAAATAAGGCTTCACAGTCCCTTCCAACCGAATCTGTTCTTGCATCAACTCCACAGGCACAGGCACCCACTCAGAAGACTTCTCAGCGTGGTCGACCCCCTCGGGCTAGTGTTCTGAATGAAGCCCCTACTGCTCATCCACCTCGGCCCCCTTCATCGCGCATTACCCGCTCCAAGGCAGCTGTTGCACAACCATCTGCGGGTATTACTTCACTCCCTTACTCTGCTTTTTATTTTTCTGTTGTATCTACTGTTATTCAATCATTGGTCCTCTATGTATCTGGTTCGACATTCCCCTCTTCTCCTCTCCCTTCGTCCGTGACCCTCTATACCTTCTCCCAGTCTTCCCCTCTCCTCTGAGGCCTCATCCAACTCTGCGAGCAGCCACTCATACTTTCTCATATCCCTCTCCAAGCTATATGCATCCCCCCCCTGTGGATTAGTTATTACTCCCCCCCTCCCAACATCGGGGTATCTTCTCATGGTTGCAAATCATATATTTCTAAAGCCATTGTCCAAGCTGGTCAGGAGGTAGCTGATGGACATCAACACACTCTCAATCGGGTTTCTAGAGCAGAGGCATCCCATGCATATATTCCCTCATGATTATTCTCTCCTTCAATTGATGTGGCCTTGCAAGTTAGGCCAAAAAACTTGCACTTCGTCGTCTATTTGAATCCACCCCTTGTGATATTATTTTCCTCCAAGAGACCCTTGGCCCTGAATCATCGATTATCAATATTATTCAAGGCATGCGCCCTGGCCGGAACTTTCATGCCCTGGATGCTCATGGCCGATCGAGAGGCATTGCACTGGGCATCAATTCTCGGTCGATAAATCTCCTTAATATCTGGGGAGGAGAGGGATACTTGGGGGCCGACATACAATCGACTGAATTCAAATCTCACTTTCGCATCTTCAACATATATGGGCTGTGCTCTAATTGACTTGCATTCTGGGATCATTTCCTCAACCTCCCCCTCATGAATCATGACAGGCTCATACTTGGTGGCGACCTCAATTTCTCTCTCGGTCAGGCTGAATCATGGGGAAATTCCACTCAATTCGATCCCATATTTGAACAGATTCAAACCCTCATTAAAATGCACCGGCTTGTGGACATCCCATCCCCCAAACTATAACCTACTTGGCACAATAAGAGGACAGGACAAACCTCCCTTTCCAGATGATTGGAAAGATTCTTGGTCCATGAGGACATTATTGCCCATATCCCCAACTATCAGCAGTGGGTTGGATAAGGGGGACTCTCTGATCACTCTCCTATTTTTATGGAACTTGCTAGATGCACACCAAAGCCAAGGGCACCCTTAAAATTCAATGCTACATGGCTTGAGGATGCATCCTATGTTGAAGTTGTCACTTAGTAATGGACTACCCATATAGGACCATCAGACCTAAACCCCTCTACTCTCTTCGCATACAAGATGAAAAAGGTCAAGAGGCTCACCAGGGTTTGGGCAAAGGAGAAGCGCATTCGGGATGAATAGAATCTGCAATCTATTGAAGAGGAACTTGCTGCAATGAGTTCGTCTGACCATCAGGTATTTGAAACAGATTAATCAAAGGCGCACATCTACTTGCTGGAATCTGAGTGCACTAAAATCCTGAAGGCACACAAAGAGACATGGCACCTCTGAAGTAGGGCCATCTAGCTGAAAGTTGGGGATGAGAACACTAACCAACCATTAACTTTTCAACATGAGAGATAAAAAATAAACCACAAAATTGATCAGGCATAAAAATAGTGAGCAGACTACCTTGAAATTTTCTTCTTGAAAAATACCTCAAAATCCCCTCGTTTCTAATAAGCTTCATGGCTATGTACCTCCATCCTTGATTTCCCTTGCTATATCTTGAATAAATAATATCCCCTCAACAACCAGTTTTGCGAGAATCCTACCAAGTAACTCAAGAGCCTTGGGCGCGTCAATAGTAGCATCCTCCAATGAAAATAGTACAGTCTCCAACCTAGAAACATCAAAATTATATAAATTTATAATTCATAATCGCACAAGACCATAAACTATAGCAGTCTTGAAATAAACTCAAACTTGAATAAGAACAAACACAAAATTTCAAACTACCCTTCAGTAAGTTGTCCCCGATTTAGCAAGAAAGGCTTGAACTTGCATAAATGTGTATGTAGATTCCCCAAAATATCAATTTCAACATATTTATTGACAAAATAATCTAATATCCAAACTGAAATCTCCTCTATGAAGCCACATAGCAGAAGATGCAAGAAATCCAATAGAGGAAGCATGAGAATTCTACCTACTTTAGCCAGCATTCTTGATGCTTGTGCTGATATATATCTGGAGAATAGCAACCAGGTTCAAATGGACAGTAAACCTAAATGGTACACTTATTTTCACCTTCTTTAGCATTTTTTTCTTGGTCTAAGCAAGCCTGACAAAAATCTACAACACTTTCTTTATGGTGCATCATACCCCATTTAACTGCAGCTCTGTCATAGTCTGTATGTGGTTCTGCATGGCATTCAGATGGAAGTGGCCTGCCAAGTATGATTCCATCTTCTGCAGAAATAATATCAAACTATGCATCAGGCTTTAATTGCACCATTTTAAGCTAGGATTCTCCAAACCCTTGCTGTCCTTGGAAAAATTGAAGTAACAAAGAAACAAAATAACTCATTCAAAAATAACACACCTGGGCAAAGGTGGAAAAGAAAATAGATGTTAAAACAAAATACTTTGAATTTTAACATTTCTTCACTACAAAATGCTAAATTCCATTCTCCAGCACGTAAGTAATCAAATTGTTAAATTTAGCAACATAACAATAACCTTAAATATGCTCAAAAAATGAATCTAGAGAAATTTTCAGGAAACCATAATCCTCAAGTCATAAACTTAAAAACAGATAAGACTGCTATATGAATACTTTGTAAAACACACTTATTTCAAGACATAATGCAGTGAAGAGGACAAAATAATTTGGTGATGCTAACCTAGTAGTCAAAATCCCAAGAAATCAAAAGTGAAAACACCAAACTAAGAATGCCCATATATTCATTACCGACCTCAGGTCCATCCTCCAGTATCTTTCCACTATCCTCGCTTGAAGCTTCGGGAGGTAATGAGAATCCAGCTTCCTCCAACACAGGGCCCCAGTGAGTCTCAAATAATTTTTCCACCATCTCTATTACACTTCAATGGAGTTATGATTATACCTACCTCGCATCTCTGTGTTCACTTCAAGAGGGCGGAGGAGATAGGACTGTAATCAAGTGTGTGGAACAATGCGTAGAAGAAAGACAAGCCAGTGAGGATAAGGAGAGTTACAAATTGGGCTAGTTATTTCGGGTATAGTAAGAATATTGTGGAAGAGGGAGGAGGCTGAGTCTAGAAGGAAAGGAGTTCACTAGGAACTGAGCTTTCCTAGGGCCATTGCAAACGAGTGTAGAAAAGAAGATCAGTATAAGGAGACTAGTAGAGATGTGACAAGGTCCTGGAGGCACACTGAGGTTAAGGGTCTAGGTCATGGTAGTGTTACTTGTCAATTTAAGATCTATAAGAAGAATTTATTTTGGGTTATCCTCTCCAAGAGGGAGAGATTTTGGCCCTGGCTTGAAGAGCCAAAATTTTGTCTCTTGTGTTTTGATAATTGACTTGATGAAAGCATAATAAGTTAACAAAGATAAGATCTAAGTAAAAGAAGCATAAGTATAACTCAAGCAGTTATCAAGTAAGAGAACTGAATTAAACACTGCCCTACTAAATTCTCAACTCCTCTCACTAGCTCATCACTCAGTTAGAACTAGTTAAACTATTTTTAACTCAATTTCTTGAGTTAACTAATTACAACTAACAAATAACTATAACTGGACCCCCCTAAAATCATGAGAAAAATCTATGTAGAAATTTGAATAATAGTTGAATTATTCACCGAGATTATCCTGATTACACACTATTTAAGCTTCATGCATAATACATAACTCTTCTACAATTGATCATCAATTTGCGGAAATAGAAGCAGTCGCATGCGCACATTAAAACATAATCAAGCACACATATAACACAGTATGTAATGGGGAAAGCTTACAACTAAAAACCCCCAACTATCTGTATATTATAATGATAAAGAACATGTAACAATACATAGCACAAAACTCCTCACAGCCTCTCACTATATCACATGCTACACACAAACAAGCTCGCATATGAACAAGTCACAAGTTCAAATATTTTCCACCTGTCTGCCTGCCTCTACTGCGCAATCCAAGATGAATAATGATGAGATCCAAGTTCGAATCCCATTGGCTTGTACTGCGCAATCCTCATTGGCAATCTCAATCAATGTGTGTGCAAATCTCATGCACATTTATAGTCACAACTGATAGTAGACTCACTCTTTCACCCACCTCTAACACTGGTCTCCACTGAACTGTCCATGCACTGTAGTCAACTGATGTATTCTTTAGTTGATTTATGAGTTAATAATTAGTGAATTAATTATTAATTAATTCACACCATCACTAGTGTATTTATCAGTTAGACAAAATACAACTAGTTCAACCAAGTTAAACTGAACACAACTCCATCAACTATCTCATCAACTCCACCAAAATCTGCCACATGATTTCTAACTGAAGTCAACCATGCAATAGCTCAACTAACCCCTAGGAAAAGCGTATTTCCTTCTGTCAGCTGCATGTGCCACATCTAAGCATCAAACTGAAGTGCTCCAAGAGGATAAGATAATGTTTAGAGTCCAAATATTATTAAGGGCTAATAATATTTTACTGTTCTATTTTTAGACTGGCAGTCTAAAAATAGACTTCACCCAATGTCTAAAAATAGAGGTCCATCTATTTTTACCAACTTGACCAACCATCCACAAATAGCATCCTGCAACTCATAGACCATGATCCATATGTCTAAAAATAGACATAGTCTAAAAATAGACTTTGCGCCAAAAATAGCATGCGGGCCCACTTAGTGAAGGCAACTTCTTTTCACTAAGATCCATCATCTTGTTGCATTTTCAACACTCCCTCTCAACAAGATATGGATTATTTGCAACCCCTATCCTGCCTCTGTGGTATTCGAATTTGCTCCTGGTGAGCGCCTTCGTCAAGATATCAACATCCTGATCCTCCGTGGGAATGTATGAAAGTAACATGATTCTCTGCTGGACACAATATCTGATATGATGGTACCTGATGTCGATGTGTTTGGATCTATCATGAAATACTGGATTAGCCAAGAGTTTAATGCAACTCTGGTTATCACAATAAATCACAGTAGGCTCCAAGTGTGACTCGAACAACCCGACCAAGATCTTCCTCATCCATATAGCCTCGCATGCATGAGCCAAACTCGCTGCCATATACTCGGCCTCTGCTGAACTGAGTGCCAAAGATCTCTGCTTCTTGCTATACCAAGAAAATGCTGTCGACTCGATACTGAAGATCCCTCCAGATGTGCTCTTTCTGTCCGTTGGGCTCCCTACCCAATCTGCATCCGTGAAGCCACATAGCTTCACCTCATCCTCCTGTTTGTACCACAATCCATATCCCGATGTGCCTCTGAGATAACACAATACATGCTTGCCTGCCTTCCAGAAGAGCTTGTTAGGCTTAACCATAGCTTGTGACAGCTAGTTAACAGCATAGCATATATCGGGTCGTGTATTGACCAGACATAAGCGACCCCACCAACTGTCGATAAATAGTGGCATCCACTACCTCCGCTGAAGTAGCATCCTCCTTCCTCCAACCTCCAGGAAGAGGAGTATCAACAGGCTTGCAGCCATGCATGTTGAACTTCTCCAGTATCTCCCGGGCATACTTACCCTGAGAAACAAACAATCCATCACTGCGCTGCCAAATTTCCAATCCCAGGAAATAATGAAGGAGGCCCAAGTCCTTCATCTCAAACTCTCTAGCAAGATCCTTCTTGCATGAAAGTATCAACATCCCATCACCCGTCAGAATCAAATCATCTACATAAAGTACAATGATCAACAACTTACCCTCCACCACAATCTGGTATAGGTTAGGATCTGCCTCACTCTTGGAGAATCCAAGTTCGGTGAAATAACTGTCTATCCGTGTGTACCAAGCACGAGGTGCTTGTTTCAACCCATACAGCGCTCTCTTGAGTCTGCACACATGCGACTCGCTGTTGAAGATCTTGAAACCTTCAGGCTGCTCTATGTACACCTCCTCCTCAATGAATCCGTTGAGGAACGCAGTCTTCACATCCATCTGATGAATGTGCCACCCCATCTGCGCTGAGAGAGCAAGAATCGTCCGTATGGAAGAATACCTTGCGACAGGTGCAAAGGTCTCCTCATAATCGATCCCCTCTATCTGTGAGAAGCCTCGGGAAAAAAATCTTGCCTTGTACTTCTCCACACTCCCGTCAGCCACCTGCTTCACTTTGTAGATCCATCTCGAACCCACCACTGATTTCCCTTCTGGTCTTGGGACAATCTCCCATGCACTGTTTCTGACAATCGAATCATACTCTTCCACCATGGCATCTACCCATGCGGGGTCCTCCACAGCTTCCTCGAAAGAGGATGGCTCTGTCATGACACATTTTCTCACAAGAGCCATGTATCCAATGTACCGGTCCGGTGACTGTCTCTGTCTACGCTATGCTGTAGGTGGTCCTACAACCTTCTCTGCATCTTGAGCCAGTCGCTCAGCTTCTGTAGTGCGCTTCCGCCCTCTGATGGTTGGCGCTGCATGAGTGGTCTCTTCCACTCCATGAAATTCCTCTTGTGGCTGATCCACATCCTGAAGCTCATCCTTAGGAACTAATAGCTCCTCATCTGCATGCAAGTGTGGCTCCCTCTCAAGCGAACACTGCATGGCTTTCTCCTCCTGAAATTTGATATCCCGTCGCACAACAGTCTTGCGACTGTCCGGAAAATACACACGATAGTTGTAAGCGTACTGCCACTCCCACAAATATCCTAACCTCTCGCGTTGGCTCCACGCCTTCCTGGCATCCTTCGTCACATGAAATCCTCAAATGGGAAATATCAGGCCTCTTACCAGAAAACGCCTCCTCGGGTGTACTCATGCCAAGTATCTTGTGAGGACAACGATCCTGCACATATACTGCAGTATTGCATGCCTCCGCCCACAAGTGAATGGGTAGGCCCCGATCATGCAACATCGGCCGTGCAGCACCCACGATCGTTCTGTTCTTCCGCTCAGCAACCCCGTTCTGCTGTGGGTTATGAGGTGCTATGAGCTCTCTTCAAATTCATTCTGCGCTGCAAAAGTCCTTGAATTCGCCAGAGATGAATTCACCACCATTGTCGCTCCTAAGAGCCTTCACCTGCTTCCTCGATTCCTTCTCAACCAGCGCCTTGAACTCACAAAACTTTGAGTATGTCTTGCTCTTCTTCTGCATGAAGAAGATCCAGCACTTCCGAGAATAATCATCAACAAATATCACATAGTACCTGTGCTTTGCTATCGAAGCTACTGAGAAAGGTCCACACACGTCTGTGTGAATTCTCTCAAGGATCGTCGTGGCGCGACTATCCTTCTCGTGAAAGGTGGCTTTCACAAATTTTCCCAAGGTACATCCCTTGCACTGATCTGACTGCGCAAAAGTACCCTTAGGAATCCCAGTAGAAATCTGTTGCAGTATCTTCAAAGCTCCATGGTGAAGGTGGCCCAATCTCCGGTGCCACAACTCGCCATCATCCCGGCTCACCACTCCTACTGCCTTGCCTGCCATTGCTGCACAACCATCTACTTGCAATTGATAAAGGTTCTTAACTCGAACCCCTATCCTCTGGGTCTCACCAGTTGCCTTACTGCGCAGGAAAGCCTTTCCCTCGCTAAAGACAACATCATATCCCTTATCTTCTAACATCGCCACAGAGATAAGATTCTTCTTCAATCCTGGAACATGCATCACTTCCTTCAATACGAAGGGTTTACCAGACTCCCTCTCAAAGGAAATGGTACCGATACCGGTCGCACTGTATCTAACATCATCGCCCATCTCGATGTGCACTCCAAGATCTTTCTCATCCAGATCTGAAAACACCCCATCTCTCACAGTGAAAGACGACCACTGCCCAAAGAACTACATCGATCCCATCACACGGAGACTGCTAATGGGATCGTTAGAAAAATCCAACAACCGCCTATCTAAGGCCTCTCCCCGCTCTGCATCCACAACCCTCGCTTATTTTTCTTTGCTAGACAATTTGTGGCATAATGTCCGTGCCGGTGACAAAGAAAGCACTTCACCTCGGACATGTCCTCGCTTCTTCTTTCGCACTGCATCGGCAGTTTTATTGCTCTTCCCATTCTTTATCGGGAGCAAACAAAGTTGCCACTCTTCTTCATCAGATGCCTTTGATGAAGATCTGTCCTCGGTACTCCGCCTTATCTCCTCTTGCATAAGATCCAACCAAAGTCGCTCCCATCCTGGAAATTTCTCCCGACCATTGACAGAGTCCTGATAGGAATGCCAACTCTTCGGAAGACCAAGGAGAGCCAAGTCCACCAAGTCCTCATCATCTACAATCACCCCCACACTTCCCAGCTCATCCCTGCATTGGGTGAACTTCGTGAGGTACTTGGGTATACTGTCGCCTTTCTCCATATTTATGTTTCTGAGTTTATCCTTGAGCGCCAACTTCCTCTGGTCGCTCTTGCTTTGAAATAAATCTGTCAACGCTTTCCACATAAAGTATGGAGAAGCTTTACCATGCAGGATGGATACAATGTGATCCTTCACGCCCTCCAACAGAATCCTTCGACATTTTGTTGTCTTCTTTTGCCAAGCCTCAACTTGAGCAGCATCAGTAGGCTTTGGGACTTCGCATCTATGAACTCCTTCAGCCCATTTTCATCTAACACCGCCTCCATCCTGTCCTTCCATGCAACATAATTCGAGCTGCCCTCAAGGGCATACTCCAATCACAATCCGTTGAAAGACATTTTGACTTCGACACCAAGAAAACACTGCTGCAAATTCGAATTCCACTAGCTCAAAACTCAACCGCTTCTGATCTGTGAGAACAAATTATTTCTAGCACAGAGATCGACTGTAGGGGAATTTACTGGATATATCACCTTTCAAAGAAAGGATGGATCCAGAGGCTACCTGGCCCGCTTATAGACTCTGTCTACCGAAATAAATTGTAATCACTGTAACAGATCCGATGATCAATTTCGCTCTAATACCATGTATAAATTTGAATAATAGCTGAATTATTCACCGAGATTATCCTGATTACACACTATTTAAGCTTCATGCATAATACATAACCTCTTCTACAATTTATCATCAATTTGTGAAAATAGAAGCAGTCGCATGCACACATTAAAACATAATCAAGCACACATATAACACAGTATGTAATGGGGAAAGCTTACAGCTAAAAACCCCCAACTATCTGTATATTATAATGATAAAGAACATGTAACAATACATAGCACAAAGCTCCTCACAGCTCTCAGCACTATATCACATGCTACACACAAACTAGCTCAGATATGAACAAGTCACAAGTTCAAATATCTTCCACCTGTCTGTCTGCCTCTACTGCGCAATCCAAGATTAATAATGATGAGATCCAAGTTCGAATCCCATTGGCTTGTACTGCGCAATTCTCATTGGCAATCTCAATCAATGTGTGTGCAAATCTCATGCACAGCTATAGTCACAACTGATAGTAGACTCACCCTTTCACCCACCTCTAACACTGGTCTCCACTGAACTGTCCATGCATTGCAGTTAACTGATGTATTCTTTAGTTGATTTATGAGTTAATAATTAGTGAATTAATTAATAATTAATTCACACCACTCATCACTTATGTATTTATCAGTTAGACTAAATACAACTAGTTCAACTAAGTTAAACCGAACACAACTCCACCAACTGTCTCATCAACTCCACCAAACTCTGCCACATGAGTTCTAACTGAAGTCAACCATGCAATAGCTCAACTAACCCATAGGAAAAGCGTATTTCCTTATGTCAGCTGCATGTGCCACATCCAAGCATCAAACTGAAGTGCTCCAAGAGGAAAAGATAATGTTTATAGTCTAAATATTATTAAGGGTTAATAATATTTGACTGTTCTATTTTAAGCCCGACAGTCTAAAAATAGAAACCGCCAATGTCTAAAAATAGAGGTCCATCTATTTTTACCAACTCGACCAATCATCCATAAATAGCATCCTGCAACTCATAGACCATGATCCATATGTCTAAAAATAGACATAGTCTAAAACTAGACTTTGCGCCAAAAATAGCCTGCGGGCCCACTTAGTGAAGGCGACTTCTTTTCACTAAGCTCCATCATCTTGTTGCATTTTCAACACTCTACATGCCTCCTCTCCAACCCTCAACTCAAATTTCCTAAGCTAACTAAGTCTTCCTGACTCAGTTAACTAATACAAGCTATCATGAGATGAAATTACAAATTTTCTTCCAATTTATTTAAGGTAAAATTAAATCAAAAGCCCCCTATGGTACCATTTCTTTGTGCCATTTATGGATGTCATTTTCACTTTTTCTTGTTGCCAATTTCAATATGTTTGCAGATATAAAGTTGGCCCTGGTTTTTGACATTTCAAAATAAATCACAAAAGTCTGGTACTCTGTAAAATAAAAATACTTAATGCTTCCACTGACCAAAAGCTTCAAGTGATTGATTCATCTGCATTTTAAAAAGTTCAAATAAAAATTCATTTGTATACATTTTTCCGCAGTTGAGATAATTGTTTTAAATTAAAAATACATCAAATACTGATCATTCAAGTGGATGTGCATACCAAGAAAGCTATGAACGAAAATTGAAGCTCTCCAAGTAGAAAATATTCCAATCCTCCATATTTTTGATCGAAAATATTTTCCAACAGTTGTGTCTAAAAACAAAAGAAGAAATTACAAAGAGGGATATCCAACTGAAAAGAAAACACATAATGCTACAATTAGAAATGCTAAAATAATCACTACAAAGAAACAATCATCGCAATCATCATTGATTGTATCAAACCAAAAATAGAAACAAAAGCAGACATGGAGGTAATTGAAGATAAGGTTGCATCCATAAACACTATTACAGTCTCCATAGTCATGTATAGATAGAATAGATATATCAGGATCCTAAGTGTAGAATGACATTGGGATGGATACGCTGTGTCTCAATGGGATCTCATTATCACAATAGTAGTAAACCATCATAGATAAATAAACTTTATTCTTGTCTGCTAGTCACCAATTAGACTGAAAGACACACCACAACGTGTACATGGATGCAACAAGATGGAAAAAGTCTCAACGCGAACTTCCACATGCTAAATTTCCATAAAACCCAGCAAACTGAGTTTCCTAACTTAATATGCACAGCGTAAGTAAATCAGAAGACAAACACATCAAAGTTCAAACCATAGAAAACAAGATATACCTAGGAAACCCAATGGTGAAATTTGTAGATATGGTCGGTTTTTATAATCAATGTTTTAGCCCTTCAAATATATGTAACAATAAATATAAGACATGTTCTTCATGTCGGCTTCAAAAGGCAAAAATTTGAATTTCTAAAAATTGAATTTTTGGATCCAAATGTTAAGTCGGTCCTACAAAAGATGAAGCCGGCCTGGCCCTTCAGACACACCAATTTAGTTTCATCTATTCACCATATATAGTCGTTAGAATTCATCAATTTAGAGGCAATTCAGATCACTTCCGGTCAAGCGAAGGAGAAGAGAGACAAGGGCAGATCAAAGTAAGAGCAAGTCAAGTTTCTGGGCAGACCATCTCTGAGCAGACTGAAATTTCCTGAGGCAGCAGTAGACCGATTTTTGAGGCAGGAGGCCGAATTTGTCTCCAGTTGAGCAGGTTTGACCTGGGTATATTTGTGTTCAGTTTGACTTTGTCTTTGACTAGAGGTTCAGATTGTATCTCTTTTTGAATTGGGTTTCAGATAAAGGGGAATCAAATTCTTGATAATTCAAATCCGTAATGCTTTAGAAATTATGGACAGAAGGCGCAAATGATGATTATTGAGAAAGCCTGGAGACATCAATTGAAGCTGAAAGCAAAGGAATTCATGTTTCATCACTATGTTATACTAATCTTACACAAGGGATTGATTTCAATATTTAAAAGGGGGCATCCATAAGTTTTCACTGAAGAAGAGGCCGAGTTCCTCATCAGTCCTTTCAAAGATTGAAATTCTCTTGAAGGTTGTGTGATGATCAACACTGAAGATTGTCTGCGATTGTTGCCTTTGATTTGAAGATACCAAGCCATCTCTTTGAACAAATCCTATGGTCAGAATTTGCTATAGACTCTAAAGGAAAGTATCAACCTAGAAGAATATTCATTCACTAAGATCTGGTCAATAGAATATAGGCCTAGTTGAAAAGTCCAAAACGTTTTTCCTTGAAGCATTATAAAATTGAAATATAAAGGACCTTGTAGTCATTAGAATAATACCCTTGTATATGTCTCAGATCAAAGAACATAAATGAAAACATCTTGGCATCCATAAATGTGTCAATACAAAGGAAAATTCAATATGCAAAATATGAAGTGTTCCATGAAAATTATAAACACGCCTTGATGTTGCCTTGTCCAAGACTATTTTCAAGGACATAACTCTTCTGTTGATCACCATCTGAAGTTGCCACTTAAAATGTTTTTCTGATCTCATATAAAAGGGCCAGATGAGATAAGTATTTTTAGTCTGCAAAAACAATATGGATTCATTGTTATAAGGGTTTCTTAATGCACCTCATAGAAAATACGATATCCAAGACCCAGGTTTGATATCTTATAACGTGAATCCAAGAGTTGTACAATATTTTGGCATTCCATCGCAAGATATGTTTTTTGGAGTAAGGAATGTCTTAATCCTGTGATTAGACAAATGAATCTTATGAAGTCAAGAAGTTACACCCTTATCTTGTATTAGTTCTTGGAGATATTAATAAGAGGGTCAAAATTGATTCAAGGAATCTTATTAACAACTCTGTTGCATGGGTCAGATCTCATTAAGGAATATGCAATATTGATTCAAGATTCAGAACCTAGACAAAGGCTCATGTTCTGGCCTGTTTAAAAGACTATTAATATGAAGTCCATATAGAGAAAAGAGTTTTTGATTGATTTCATAAGGTTGAAGTATCTTCAATGTCTGGGAAGGAATTTTTTAATATTGTTTTTTCAATTGATGAAACAAGTTCTTTTGAAAGACTTATGAGTAATTCATTAGAACAAATTTTGTTGACATCATTATACAACCAGACGAAGCACTTCTTGATTGACTTGTAACAACCTCATCACGCATACAGCAGCATGGGACTGTATGAAACATTCTTATCCTACTATGGTTTGGATGATTTGTCCCATCAGCATTAGCACATGACAAGTTCGATGACCTGAAAAGTATGTATTGAAGTTCTCGTATATTGTGGGAAAATGTTGCAAAGTCACCACTTCTCAATCATGAAGACACAAGCATGCAAGTTACAATTCAATAGGGACACCTCTAAGTATGGGTTGTATTTGAAAGAGCAGAGATCTAAATTTCTGGAATACTAATACCATATATCGTACTACTATGTATATACCTGAGCAAGGGTTTTTGTCAAGAATGTAGAAGATGCCTTGCATTGTACTGATCATGATTATATTTGCTAAGATATGTTACTGACATCAGAATGCCATTATCTGTTTAGTATATGACAAAGTCTTGATAAATATGATTTGGAAGGAGCTGAAAAGAAGAGTCATAACTCTTATGAGACATTCTTGGAAGATCTGATAATCCTAGGGTTTGTAAACCTTAGGTGATCTTGAAAGATGTGATTAAGAAAAATCTAGGGTTTGTGGACAAAAACATAGACCCAAAGTATTGAAAGATGATGATTCCACTGGATGAAGAAACCATAACTCATGAAAGAAAGGAAAAGCAAGCGCATGCATTAATGGCTGGTGAAGATGAAGAATTTGTAGATAAATTTCATGATTTCTACAAGAAGATAAGGATCAAGAGGAAGTTGACAAAATCCTCAAAGATACATACTTTATATCTCTCTTCTTTGATTATTATTATTTTGCTATTAGTTAGCCTCTTCTCTTCATTCCTTTTTTTTTGTGTTATAATCATTCTTCCATGGCTTCCTAATGATGTTTGCACGTACATTGTGAAGGCTAACAAGACTCTGGCAGCAGATGGAAGCACCAGGAAGAACGAAGAAAATGATATGGAAAGAGCATTCTCCCAGGATAGAGCACAAACTTAGCTTGAGTGATTTGTGCTCAAGAGGGAGAATTGGATCAAGACATCTAGAATCATGCCAAATTACCAAAAGAGCTTCAAGTTCAAAGGGAGAAAACAAGCTAGCAAGTTTGAAGGATGTCATGATAAAATAAAGTGTGTAGAATATCTGAAGAGAAGTTTGTGGTGACTTCCAAGTGAATCTACAAGATCTAGCATGCAGCAGATGGCAGCATAAAGACTCATGCTAAGAGGGTTCTCCTAGTAAGAGGGAGAACACTATTCTCCAGTTGTCAGGTACACTTCTATTAGAATCATTATCACTATGGTTTCTGCTGAAAGTTGCGTCAGATGAATGTAAAGACTATTTTTCCTTGATAAAGAAATTCAAGAAGAAGTGTACATAGATCCACCTCGGGATTTTGAGGGACATGAAGGAGTCTCTTGCTTGTAAACAGAAGGATTGACGGATTAATGGATCAAGGTTGATCTTGTCATCATATGACTTCTTTCTAACATGGGCAAAAATACTCACGTGATAGAGGAAGCAATTAAGCCTTGCTTCAGCTTCAGAGGGAGTTGATCTCTCAGTACAAGATGGACCTAGATTTGATGCATTACCTCCTTGGTCGAAAGAAGCATACTATTGAGATCCCTCAAAGACTCTTGGGATGATAAACTATCATTCAGATCATCAAACTAGATAGTTGATATGCTATAGTAACTAGAAAGTTGCAGTGACAAAGGGAGCAACTAGGATTGCCACAACAAGATCTGTTTTAAAGTAGCACCCAAGCAGGGTGACCAGAAAACAGTTATGATGATGGCTCCAACAAAGGAAGCATGTAAGTCTATGGTTGAGCCAAGATATGCAACTTAGAATGTGTTGAAGCACCTACATGGTACAATTGGACATAGATTGAAGAAATGAAGTACCGTTGCAGAGATACACATATTTAAATTGGCCAGTGAGTGCCAGAAACAGAAATAGTAGATCAAGATGTTGCTTCACTATGAATTCTTGGATGAGCAAGAAGCAGACATATATTGCACTCAACACTGTAGAGGCCAAGTATATTGCAGCTTGGTTGGAAATTTGTGAAGCAATATGGCTTCAGAAGCTACTTGCAAGATCGTTTGATCAGCGCTGCACGACAACCATGATACCAGGTCGAAGCATAGCAAGATCTAGTACCGAGACATGGTACAAAAGTGAGCGGTATGGCTCCAGCAGTATTCTACGATCACGCATATTTTTGACAAAGCCTATATCTCGGGATGAAGTCTATATACTTCAAGGACAAGATTGGGGTGATTAAATATGCCTCTCTCATCAAGAGGGAGAGTTGATGTGATAGCATTAGGGGACGTCATTCTCCCTGGATCAAATATGTTGACCAGGATTAGGGAGAATGGTCCGGTAGAAGATAGTCATTCTTCCTAGGTCAAGTATGTTAACCAATATTAGGAAGAATAGTCCTAGATGCCCAAAATTATTCAACCATAAAGTTGAGTGAGTGCCCTTCAGCGTCAAGTTTAGAATTACTCTCTAGATAGGTTGAGTGATCCCATTTAGTATCATGGCCTAGAATTTCTCATGCATAGTGAGGTGTTTGGATTTGGGACAAGAATTACTCAAATGGATTGAGTGTGTCCATAGGTTTTCACCATGGGTCAAATAGATTGACCAGGATGATGGTGAAACAAGACTAGTTTGTATACCATGAGTTAGAGGCATCAACTAGAATTATGGTGACTAGTTGATGCTAATGATATACCATGGGTTAGAGATGCTAACCAAAATTATGATACCTAGTTGATGTTGTAGATTTTACCATGGGTCAAATTTGTTAACCAGGATTATGGTAATCAGATACTGTTGATGTTGATAATGAGTTGTTTTAACATTTTCTTGGAGAAATTTGTCAACAAGAGAACATTTGGATAGTCATTATAAATAACTCCCTAGCTAAGAGGGAGTGTTGAATTTTGTAGTTGTGGACAATCTTACTGATTAATGTTTTAGTCCTTCAAATATATGTAACAATAAATATAAGACACGTTCTTCAAGTCGGCTTCAAAAGAGAAAAGTTTTGAATTCATAAAAAAATAAATTTTGGCTCTATAATTTGTAGGGCTAGATTGTTCTCTGTTGTATATAATTGAATTTTAAAACTTTTTCAGCAATTTCACAGTACATTCACCCCATATCATCATAAGAAATTATATATAGAGAACATTAACATCAACAATGCATCAGAATAGTAAGGAACATTAGAATAAAAGCATACACAATGGAGACACTAAGATTTAGGTCAGACACTAGGGAAAAACCCCACAAGGGGGAAAAACCCAAAATCAATTCTTCTTCTTCTTATGAATTCATCAAATGTTCAACTAAGATACAAAGTAAAATAATAATAAGACATAAGTCTTTCAATATAAAACTCATTAGGCCTCCTAAGGCCAACCCTGGATCATACAGGATCCTCAAATGATGGCAGCAGACAAATCTATCAAGGAGCCCTCCCCTCCACAAGACACCTGATAAGGTTGCCTCCACATCATTTGAAGGTAGCATATATCTGTTTCATGATCATATCACAGTTATCACAATCATAAGGATCATTGTCTTAAGGACCAATTTTACTCCCATACATGAATGTCATATCATTTCCATATCTATCATTGTCATAAGGATTTCAATACATCAATGTCACGTGACTTCCATATATAACACTGTCATAAGGACTGCCATACATCAACGTCGCATCACTATCATATCTATCATTTCCATAAGGATTGCCATATCAATGTCATCTCACTGCCATATATATCATTTTCATAAGGACTGCCATATATATCACTATCATAAGGAATGCCATATCAATGTCACATTACTATCACAAGATCTAGAATATTTTCCCAAACATCACAAGGACCAGAGATAAGGGCACATAAACCCTTGACATAGGACTGCTCAAGAAGGTTGCATTGATATCCTAACAGGCCACATAAGAACAAGACTTGAAGGTCATATAATCAATGCCCTAACTGTAGAGGGTTAGGGCTATTTGGGTTGCTCCAAGAGGCTACTTCACTTCGCTAGAATAGTACCCACCTTCTCAGAGATAGGCCGCATACAATTAAGACAAAATCACAGAGAGAAGGCCACCTATAATACAAGGAGAAGGTCACAAATAATACAGAAAAAATACAAGGAGAAGGTCGCATATACTCTCCAAGAAAAAGCACCCATATTCATAGAGAAAAGGCCATGTATATTCATAGAGAAAGGCTTCATATAAGCATAGAGATACGTTGCAGATATCCATAGAAAGGTTGCATATATTACAGAGAGAAGGTCGCATATATCCATAAATATAGGCCACAGACTTGGGATTAGATTTCTACAGAGTTACAGTAAATGAAAAATATCTTCTCAATCAGTATATTACTTTATCAAGATTTGCAGCAGTAAGCTCTACTGCAGTCATCCCTTTAAGCTTTACAGAATGGGGAATCATCGTGTAGAAGCATCTTTGAGTTCCTGACATGGGTTTCACAGTCTTATGCTCAATTCATTCCTAGGCCTTTGATAGCTGGTCGGCCAAATGCCTATCAGCAGCTGTCTGAGGGCCTGATATAGATCACTAAACACTAGCCATCTTGATGCATAAGCTATTAGGAGAGAATGAGAACTCTATTCTGATTTTACTAGTGTTTTCTTAACACATTAGAGGAATATATCTTTTTGAGGAGGAACTAAAGGCACACTATGATATAAACAGAATTACTTTCTCAAGAAATATCTCAAGAACTTGTGAAGTAACATCTTGTATTCAGACAATTAGAAAAAATAATTGCTGACAGACTAGAGGCAGGAAACTTAGTTAATACAATCAATGCCCAGATTTAAGCTTCAGTTTCCACCACACTCCTAATCGCAAAGGACCAATGAGGATATCACTATAAATAACTAAAGAGTAGATCCCTGTTATGATCAGATGGGTTTGTATGAATCAACAATATCTTAAAACAAACAGAGCAAATACAAAGCGAGGAAATAGAAAAATATAAAATCCAACTAACCTGTGACTCTGGGTATGCAAATTTTGTGAATTTTCTGCTGCTCGCCTCTTTATATAGAAAAAAATCCCAGCCCTAAAAAATTAATCACGTTAATAATTTTTCTCAAATATATCAAAACCCTCAAAACCCTCCCGTCGACAGCAAAAATTTGGTGCCAAATAATCAACACATCCTGTTTTCATCCAATTTTTATTTAAATTTTAGAACCAACTATAACAATTCGGTGCCAAAGACCCAAAACCTCATCTTCTTGAACCAGTCCGGGTAAGAACAACCAGTTTTCCTTTGTTCTTGGGCTTTCATACCGATGACAAGTTTGAGTTTCATATAGATTTTTAATGAAATCAACCATGCCCTCTCTGCGACTTCGACTTTTGGCAGACTTCGAATGTGGCATGCCCTCAAAACCTCGTCTTTCCCCGACTTCGACTTTTGACATACTTCGAATGTGGCATGCCCTCAAAAACTCGTCTTCCTGAACCAATCTTGGGAAGAACATCTAGTTTTCCTCTGTTCTTGGGCTTTCATACCAGTGACAAGTTCAACTTTGGGCTTTCATACCGGTTACAAGTTCGACTTTCATATATATTTTTAATGAAATGAACCCATACCCATGTTCGACTTCGACTTTTGATATCTGCCGGATTTCGATTTTTCCAATGTGGCATGCAATCGAATTTTACAAATCTTCAAACAAATTTTTTTTTTTAAATAATTAAAATATTAATTTTAATATTAATATTTATTATTTTAATTATTAATTAAATATAAAATCACAATATATTTAAAATTTGATTTTATATAATATAATTAAAACAAATAAAATATAAATATTGATAATTAATATTTTAATAAATTCAATAAAATATAAATTTTGATATTAATTATTTTAATAAATTAATTAAGGTTCACATCAAATGTTAAATTGGTGTCGCACAATATATGTATGTTAAGCATATTATAAATAAATTCTATGTGTGTGAGTATTCACAGCTTGAGTAGGCTTAATGGTTAAGAGCATGTGTTTCCCCCTAAAAGGTCATGGGTTCAAAACCAGAGGGGGTAGAGTATGTATGTCTTCGTAGACTTAGCAGTCAAATCGCTACGCAGAGGTGGCTCCCTTGTCCCACAAACGAGGGGGTCTCATATACAAATTTGGTGTTTGGCTTGGTCGACGTGAACTTAAAATTAGATTATTATTATTATTATTATTATAACAAAGGTTCATACACTCTCCAATGGGAGTGAGGTTTGAGCAACACGTGGAAAGTGTCTCGCATGAGTAAATACAAGTGGAACGAGGATGAGGGAGTGTCACACCCTCGAGTTAGTGTCATGATGATCGAGTGGTGGGGGGTGAAACGGGTGCCCAACCCGGGTATGTGCGAAGGCAATGTGCAATGGGGATGTCATATTGGCGAATGCCCACCTTGGGTGCGTCGTGTAGCGGTGGGCAGAGTCGTGCGTTTTGGCAGACGTGACGAGCGGCAATGTCAAACGGGTGTGTGCCCCATAGCGGGCAGACGAGTCAAAGGCGTTAGGTGAAGTCGTGTTGGTGAGCACGTTTGGTGTTATGGGGGCGTTGTGTAGTGATTGGGCGAGCTAGGCGAGACAGGGCGTAGGCGGCCGATCAGTCATCGGGGCGGATCAGGAACTCGTGGTGGGAAGGGGAATCATGGGTATGATCACTCTGAGGTAAATGAGGGGCAGGGTATCCAACATTAATGTTTCTTGGAGAATTTTCATCCAGTACTTATCAAAAACCTAATGGAAAGAGTATTGGACACAGCTGAGAGAATTTAAACACTGCAGATGGATTCAGAGAATCTTGTAGTGAAATGTAACACTTCGATATCAAAACTGCAATTTTCCATTTATGGCATGACACAATTAAAAATTATTGACATAAATGACTAATTCATATACTTGTTGTACTGGTCATATTTTTATTCTTGGACTATAATAGTCATTTACATTAATCATTATTAATTTTGTCACTTATTATCTAGTCATATATTTTAATCCTAGGCTAAATTAGTCATTTAAGTTAGTTGCTTTTAGTTTAGTCATTTATTATCTAGTCATATATTTTATCCTTGGACTAAATTAGTCATTTAAGTTAGTCATTTTTAGTTTAGTCACTTATTATCTAGTCATATATTTTATTCCTAGACTAAATTAGTCATTTTTAGTTCGGTTACTTAAAATTGCTCAAATTTAGTAGTAATTCACTTGAAATAATAGCGGTGACCAACTTTTTTAGTCACTTGGTCATTAATTTCATCATTTTTTACTAGTGTACACAATACTGCATAATATGCTCACATAGGTGAAGATCTTGGAAGACCCCTTGTGGGCCTTCCCTAGTTGTGCCACCATGCCATAAAAAACATGGCGAGCCCAGTCATATAAGTGGTCGAACCGTAGTTGGCGCAAGACGCCAATATGAGGACCCAACACCCTATTGAGCGATGATGACCCTGTCAGGCGAATTATCATCGCTAGAGTGCCCCTCTCAGCTAGATCTATCATAGAGCTGATACAAACACAACCTTGTGTAATTGGCTCAGGCCCACAATGCTCCTCAGCCCAACGCCGAATTCTCACTCTCCCAGGGGGAGTGGGTGTGGAAGAGCGCCCCCTGAGGCAGTAAATCAACACGAAGTAAATATCCGTCTCCCCAAGAATAACGACATCTCTGCAGTGCAACACCATAACACGTCGTCGCCTGTTCCAACAGCGGACCAAGAACCAAAGAAGACTATCCTATGACCTCAGTATGTTTCTCTATAGAAATTTGAGCAACCCCACTGCGCTAAAATCCATTGAGCAGCAGGGTCTCGGGCCACAACTGCTCGAATATCAGGCCAATATCTCTCGCGCCACAACATCCCATCACCAAAGAAAAACTAAAAATCAATGAATAAAACCTAAAAAATATTTTTTTTTTCAAAATTTATAGCTTCGCCACACTTGTGTAGAGAACAAGTGCGATGACCGCACATATGTATCATATACAGACACATGAATCATCGCGCATATCCTTTACGAAGTGCAAAGACCTCACACACAGACTTCATTCTGCGAGAGGACAGTGCATCTTAGCCCCGATCACCTGCGTATTTGAGGCAAAAAATAGACAGGAAATCCATACAAATCACATTTGTATGGAACCCCCCTGGAAAAAAGTGACAAAATTACAAAGCTGAACGTTCAGGGCCCTACCTGACATTGACAACATGAATCTCAGGTACTTAGGTTGACTGCAACGGTAAGAAATGTTCAGAAGCAAGGGCTCAACTCTGACCTCAGACTCTTGAAAAACACAAATGAGTTGAAATGAGCCATATGGGCCAATATATCACCCTTTTCCTATTATTCGCCAGACCATAACTGGAGCTCAGAAAGCCCAATTGAAAACTGCAAGAAACACAATGATCAACACTTCATCGCGTTCAAGCTAGGCCCCATACATCCACGCCTCAGAAAAATCATTTTTTTAGTCACAGCAGGTATGTTGTCTCTTATCGCTTTAAATTTAACGTTATTTTCAATATTTTTGAATAGAAAATATGCTTTTACTTGGGTTATTGTTTGCAGGTATTACAAACATGCTGAATCACCAGTTGCCCCAACCACTAAAGGTACAAGTGCAGGTATCATTCTATCCCTAGCATGATAGGTTCCCTAAAGAAGCTTTGCATATCCTGACATCATTTCTCCATAGAAATAAACCATAGGTTTTATTCACCTGACCATGTTTATCATCACCTCACCTTGTACATTTTTACAATACAAATTAAATCCTCATCAGCTAAGAGGAGAAGGACACATGGAAGGAAGAATTTGACCTAGACAGAGACCTATTTTTCCAAGGTATCACACCCTAGAGACTACTAGGTCAAGTTATAATGCATCCCTACCTCTTTAAGGGAGCATTAGGGCCTAGGTTAATGCACTGTCTTGCCTAAGGGGAAACAATACCAATGTTTCATGAAGAAAAAGGGACAAATTCCGCAGTAACTAACTGGCATTTCCAACTTTTTCTTAAGGAGTCAGTCCAAAAAGTGGGCAATCTGCAGTGCAAGCCTCTGATTGGACATTACTAAACCCAACTAAGCATCCAAAGAGGGAAAAATATAGAAAAGCACGGAAACATCAGGGATTTTTCCCTCTTCAAACTAATGGAGAAGAATGACAAGGTTGATCCTCCCAAACTCTTATAAAGTGGAGGCTAGGGCTCATTGTCAAAGGTCGAAAGGTTGATTGTGTGAGGAGCGAAATTTTGTTTCTCAGTGTGAGGTTTCATGGTTGGCTTGGTTCATTGAGAACTTTTGGCCTAAGCATTGTAACACTTGGATATTGAGGAGAGAGAGCTTGGAGTCAGAGGACTGAGGGAAGCCTGACCAAATTGATGGTTGTAATATTCGTTCTTTGAATAATAGAACTGCCTCTATTTTTTCCACTTGGTGTCTTATTTATGCATCTATTTACTTATTTGTTTAAGATACATGTTATAAGTGGCTTATATTTACATGGTTTATTTTTTGATTATATACTTTTTTGATTGTTTGTTGTGATAATACTTTTAATATTACGCTAGTTCGTTGTTTGTTTGCAGGATTTGGACTTGGAGCCAGTGAGGAGGACTTCCTCCACACTGCATTGTACTCTCCAACAGATCTTCAATATACATTGAGGTAATCCTTTAATACTTCACTTTTTCAATCAAGAATTAGTATGAACATGCATGTAGTTTCTTTGTGAATGTTGCAGCTAATCTGACTATCTGCCTTGGGTCACGGGAAGGCCCAAGAGAGTTCTTACTCCATCTACCACCTGTGCATATTACCCCTAAGCAGAATTGGCGACTGTGCTAGGGACTAATCCTTAGTTCCCGGTTGTTTATTTCCGAGCCTTTGTTTCTTTCCCTCTATCACTTCTCGTTATGCTCACATCCCTTTTTGATCGTTTCATGTGCTCTGTGACTACTTCATCAAATCACATTGTCCAGAACAGACCTTGCCTGATATTTATTTGCAATTTATCCTCAGTAACACACCCCTTGTGTGTGTTCCAAAGTGTTATAACACAACTCCTACTTGAGAACATGCGTTAGTCCTGCTATTAACACATTGTACTCCTTGCTAAGCAATGTTACTTAGCCTAAAACTTGTTATTTCACCCCTGCTTTGATTTCCCTGGATGTTGAGTTCCTGACTGTCAGTTTGGCTTCTGTATACTATATCTCTGTGCTTGGTTTCTTGCTAGCATATTAGTTTTTCTTGTTTGAAAAGTTAGCTTAGTTGCATTTACTTTTTGAAAAGAAAAAGTTTTTTTTTTAGTTTTTTCTGAGATAACTGATTTCATTCTGTAAATTTTGGGTTAAATAGCTGCTAGTGACGATAGATATCTAAATATTTTATAGGATGAATTGAATTATTAGATGTCTGCTACTGCATGGATGTGTGAAAAATTTCTCCATATAGAAATAACTATTTCATTGAACTGAATCTAAAAAATCATTTTCTGCATGGTTTGAGTGAGAGTCACATAAAATTTCATACGTCCAATCCCCCTTTGGAGACTTATAAGAAAGTACACTAAAATTAAGCGCTAATAAAATCAATAAATAAATATTTTCTGAGATTACACCAACATTAGTTCAAGCTAGGATCTTGGGATAGGCAGAGTGATAAAACTTCCCAAGATCGCAAAACTTGAGACTAGTGTCATTAAAGAGTGAAAATCCTGCTGCACTCTTACTATTGGGACCGCTCCACTCATAAAGGAGTTAAGTGTGAGACAAAATTGGGGTGTGTGAGAAGGTTGTCTGCCTTCGATCGCATAACAATGGGCATTCCGTGTATTGGGGTTCCCCTCAGGGATGTCAAAACTAGATCGGGGATCTAGGTGTTCTGCCCATACAACATGTTGTTTACGACCATGAACCCCTATGGTAGTGTCTGTGATTTGAGGTATCCATAGTTGCCATACTTCTAGGGATGTACACAAGGTGACTAGGGCAGGTTTCCCTGGTACCTGACATAGACGTACCTACTCTGTCTTCGATTTTTTGGAGGCTAATCGTCTTCATGAGAGTGCTTGGCCCCATTATCTGAGGTTTGGGTGAAGCTCAAGAGTAACCGTAACTGTACATACCAACTCTCTCTATATGCTATTGTGATACTGGGTTTCATTCCAATAAACGGTAGTACTCAGACATGGACTTACCCCTCTGGCTGTTTGATTGATTTACTTTAGAGTTCTTTTTTTTTTGGTGTTTGGTTCTACTATCACTAAGACTTAATAATATATCACATTAAAATTTTGATAAAATTAACTGGTCATCGTGGCGTCCTTCGACCCTCATTGTCTTTCTAGGAGGAATCAAGGGATCCCTCCACTAACACTTGGGGAGGTGTCGAGTCTCAATGACCCAATGCCTTATTTGGAAGAGAAATCTCTGGCGTTGACCCCTGATTTACACATTGCTCCTCACATTACGGAGTTGCCTGAGGATCCTTTCATGGAAAGAGTTGTGCCTCCTTGTAATCCTCATCTCATTGACCCATTGGGGCCACTATTGATTCAGGTAGCACTAGTACCAACCATGCCTTCGACTGCACCCACATCCACTACAAAACATGTGACCTATGGGTCAGTTTCGCTGATGGCCAACTCGGTTCCACCACCATATTCCCCGCCAGTTGTAAGTTATTCACAGCTAACTGGACACCATAGTAGCCAGAATATGCCTGGTCCTAGCAACTTGGTGACAATAAATTTGAGTGGAATTCCGAACTCTTCGGTATACGCTCCTATCATGTATGCTCCTAGACTTTTGGCTTCCGCTTCCACTAGCGGGGCTACCTCGGTTCCCTTCAGCAACCCTTTCGGTTGGAATCCCTTATTGAGTTCGAACCCCTCAGCTGTTATGTCAGGGGGCATTGTTACCAACACTTACATGCCAGGTGGCACTTATGTACCCCTACACTCTATGGGAAAAGCAAGTCCATCAATTTTTAATGCAATTCCTCTTAGTGGTCAACCTTATGGTGTAGGGTCTATGCCAATGGTAAATTATGCAACTAGTAGTATGCCACAAGCAAACTCTATCGCGTCAATTTGGTTGACCCTTCCCCAAAACCAATTGGGGAAAGGGGGAAACTATTGCCTTGGGGGAAATGAGTTGTTTTTACCCCAGTACAATATCCCCAATGGACAACAACCTTACATCCCTACACCTCCACTATATGGAAATTATTATAAGACGAGTCCTACTTATGTCGTTGGAAACACTTTGATGGGAGGACCCTATAGTCCAAATGGTCAGCCAACACCTCCTTGGTTAGAATCGGGGGAAACAACGCAATTTCCATTCTTGGTAGCTTTAGACATCTCTGATCTATAGAAATTGACCGATGATCCCATTAATCATAACCCGCTTTTGCCTCATGTACGCCATAAGATTCCATCTGATATCCCTAAGTTCGAAGGGATACAAGGGGAGGATCTGGCTACACATATCACCACCTTTAATTTATGGTATGTTTCTAATTCCATGGTGGACAATAGTATCCATCTCAAGCTCTTTCCCCACACTCTCACAGGAAACACTGCCAAATGGTACATTGAGTTACCATGAGTTGCAATCAATACTTTTGGTGCCTTGGCAGCAAAATTTCTTAAGAGCTTTCAACTACCTATCAGATATGAAACCGGAATTAAACTCTTAACCTCGGTGCTCCATGACACCAGCACCCACATCTCCGATCACATTCATGAATGGAGATGTAGGCGGAGGCTAGTCAAAGTGCCAATCCTAGATCATCTATTATCAAACTGGTTTTGTAAGTCACTCTTGCCACCCCTTACTAAGGATGTTTTCCTGTCTGGTGCAGTCATAGAGGACCAATCCATCCATGAAGCATAACATCTAGATCTCATATATTCACAATCTGGCACACTATATGAGTTACTCCCCCATGCCCCTGTTAACCCTAATCCTCCTGCTACATAGTAACCCAGAGCGCATACCGATGGCCTCGTTGGCACAACTTCTGGTGTTGCTGTAAATTAATAGCACAACGAGCATGCTTCCCAGCCATCTTTAGTTGTCACCACCCCTACCCAATTAGTTGCTCTTCCCACCGCTGAGGAACACTTTTTGCAGTCTACAAAAAAACCTAGCAGTAAGAATAAGAAGAATAAGAAAAAGACTGCTCCTTTTGAAGATTTTCCCAACACTCAGAATAATCCAAATCAGAGAAACAATACTAAAATTGAGAAAGGGAAGGAAAAAACTATCAGATTCCATTGAAAAATTTGTACAGAGGACTAGTTGACATATAAATTTCCTCGGTTGCAGGAACACACCGATTTTATTATGAAAAATGATTCTGGAAGGACACCTGTCATCCTTAAAAAACCTTTCCCTAATCCACAACAACATCAACACATGGTTGCAAACCCACAAAAACCCCCGCAAAGGGGCAACAGTGGTGCTCATCCTTCCGGTGAAGGATCATATGCCATTTATGGCATGGATACTGTTGAACTCCAAACCCAAGCCAAAACCTATGGAACTCTAGTCATTGATACTCACGAACCTTGTTCAAGTTCAAATCCACCACCACCTAGCGATCTTCCTATCAAAAGCATTGCTGTTGGCCTTATCATTCATCCCCCCAAAGGGACCCTTCGACGCATGACTCATACCACCTCTGCACGTGCTGGCTAGAACTACAAAATTGTAGAAGATTTGGTGCAAGCACTGTGAGCTATGTCAGCACTCGAAGTGTTGCAAACCTGCCCAGCGCAAAGGAAATATTTGTTTTTAGCCATTGGTGGAATTGACCCTAGGATTCTATTCTAGCCATATTTGACATGGAAAAATTTAAACCTTTCCTTTCACATCATCTTGCTTTCCAGGTTCAAGTTGTGTTGAAAGGTAGGCCAATCCATTACTTTGTCATAGATGGAGGTGCTTCAACCTGCGTAATGTCAACTGCTTGCTAACTCACTTTGGGTTCTCCTACTTTGTCTCCATCATCGAATTCGATTAAAGCATTTGATGGTCACACCTTCCTCCCAAAAGGCTACCTTGCTAGCTACCCCATTACACTTAGTGGGAAAATGATAACTGTGGACATCGAAGTTGTAGATCATCATCTCAACTATAATCTTCTTTTGGGTTGTAGTTGGTCTTATGTGATGATTGCCATTATATCTTCGGTTTTTCGACTCATCCTTTTTCCTTTGGATGGGAAGATAGTTATATTGTACTAGTTATCCATTTGCACCCCAGATTATTCCACATTACCTAGCAACACTATGCCCTTAGTAGGAGGAGTTCCTGACTCTTACGTTAGTGTCGGTACCAGCCTTCTGAAGGCATATTTCCTTATGGGTTTCTTTCCTCTCCCTCCACGTGAGGTTCCACACATAGTTTCAATGATATCCACCATCTAAAATGGCTCTATCGACCCCTGGATCCTACCAGGGCCTTCAAAAATTGATTCCTACGGAGATCATATGCCACTATCACCGACTGAGTTGGATTATCAAGCCATCCAATCAGCATCTGAACCCTCTACTGCTTTGGTTTCAACCAATGGTACCACCCTCTCACCCAACATAGTTCCATATAAAAATATCCTTGAAGAAGTCCTACCTATGGACAAAGCTATCCGAGAGAACATGTCTCTAGAAGAATGACCCTGGGGAGAGTTTCACCATCGTGCTTCAATGTTAGATTCAAATTCAATCACTATACAAATCCCACCTCTTGACCCACCTGAGATCGTTCCATCTGCGTATACGACTTTTCAAACTATCGATGTGGAAGGAAAAATGGGCAATATTTCTAAGACCATGCTCATAGATATCTTGGTCAAAACAGGTATCATGGAAAATATACAGATTGGAGCAGATTGTAGTCCAGAGGAAATTTCACACTTCACATCCCTTTTTAAAGAGTTCCACAATGTTTTTGTTTGGTCTTACGATGAAATGCTTGGAATATATCCTTCCATAGTCAAGCATGAAATAAAGATTTATGATAATGCCAAGTCTATCTGGCAAAGGCTCTGACCTGTCCATCCTCGCAAATCATCAACTTCAAGACAAAAGTCGAAAAACTATTTCACGCTGGTTCCATCTATCCCGTTCCTTTGACAGAATGGGTATCCAATCTGGTTCCCTTAGATAAGAAACAAGGCACCATCCGAGTCTGTGTTGATTATCGTGATCTAAACGCCGCTTGTCCAAAAGAAAATTATGCTACTCTGTTTATAGATCAGATTATCGACGATTGCACTGGATGAAAATATTTCTCCTTTATGGATGGATTTTCGGGATATAACCAGATTGCGATTAAGAAGGATGACCAACATAAAACCGCCTTCATTTGTCCTTGGGGCACATTTGCGTATCGAAAGCTCCCATTCGATTTGAAGAATGCTGGAGCCACATTTCAAAGGACCATGGACTATGCATTTCATGATATCAGACACATTGTACAAGCTTAATTGGATGATCTTCCTGCTCATTCCAAGAAACAAGCTCATCACCTTGTTCATCTTAGCGAAATATTCACTCGATGTGGTTCTAAAACATTCATTTGAATCCACATAAATGTGTATTTTTTGTAGATTCTGGATGTCTTCTTGGATTCATTGTCTCCAAGGATGGGATTAGAGTTGATCTCGATAAGGTAAAGGATATTATTGAATTACTTGCACCACAATCCATCTTACAACTCCAATGTTTGCAAGGGCAGTCAAAATTCTTACATCTCTTCATCATAAACTATGCCGAGATGACGAAAGGATTTATGCACTTACTCAAGAAAGGGGTACCATACCTTTGGGATGATCAAGCTGAACTGTCGATTGACGCCCTGAAACAGGCACTCGTTTTCACCCCACTTCTTAGTGCCCCCAAGTATTCACGTGACTTTCTCCTCTACCTGGCAGCCTCACCATCCTCCATGGGAATGGTTTTGGTTCAATTTCAAGATGAAAATAGTGAGAATGTGATTTATTATCTGTTGAAAGGTGTTGTTGGACCTGAATTATGGTATTCACACGTGGAGAAACTATCTCTAGTGGTGGTCTTCGTTGTCACCCGCCTCTGACATTACATATTGTTGTGGCTGACTACCGTCATTACTTTGGAGAATCCCATGCGACACATCTTGTCTCGCCAGATCATTGGAGGAAAATATTCCAATGGATTGTAATCCTCCAACAATTTGACCTGGTTTTCACTGCTTCCAAAGTTAAGAAATCTCTAGTCTTTGCCGAATTACTGTCGGATCTTCCCAGAGTTGAGCCAAAGAAAGTAGCTCATGATCCATTTCCTGATGAATCTGTATATCTGGTCGAATCTATTGATCCTTGGTATGGGGAAATTATTTTCTACCTCCAAACTCAATGGTTCTACCCAAATATCACGTCAGATGACTATCGTCGCATTCGTCACCAAGCGAAACACTATTTCGTGCTCAACAATACTCTATATCGTCATGGTGTCGATACATTTCTTCGACATTGTCTCACCCTTACTGAGGCAGAATCCGTTTTAAATGATTGCCATGTCAGGGCGTGTGGAGGTCATATTTCAACCATAGCTACTGCCCAAAAAATCTTGCATATAGATTACTACTGGCCCATTTTGTTTAAAGACTGTGTTAGTGCGGTCCAGAAATGCCATTCGTGTTAAATTTTTACGAAGAAAATGCGCGCTCACCCTGCCCCTCTGCATTCGGTCATCTCCGTCCATCCTTTCACCAAATGGGTAATATATTTCGTAACGTGTAATCCCACTTCCACTGATGGACACAAATACATTGTAGTTGTGGTCGACTATTTCACGAAATGGGCTGAAGCCATTCCCACTTTTCGGGCTGATGGAAAAACCATTGCTCTTTTCCTATTAAATCAGGTTATCTGTTGTTTCGGTGTACCCTATTCGATTGTCAAAAATCATGGTTCTCACTTTAAGAACTAAATGATGACGAAGTTAACTTCCATACTAGGTTTTCAACAAGACCAGTCTTTGTTCTACTATCTGCAAGATAACGATCAAGTCAAAGCTGTAAATGGCATCCTTAAGACCATGATTCGTCGGTTAGTCTGCAATCATAAAACCACATGGCATCGAAAACTATACTCCGCGTATGGGCATACCAAACATCAGTGAATACTGCTATAGGTTTCATGCCATTCTAGTTAGCATATGGTCTGGAAGCAATTCTTCGAATTGAGTGTGAGATTCCATCACTTAAATTGGCCGTTGAACTCCTACCCAACACTAATACCAAAGAATGGCACATGCTTTCACTCAGTCAATTGGACGAAACTCGTCGAGATGCCATACTAGCCCTCGAAGCCCACAAGCGTCGAGTTAAATCTCAATATGAAAATATTTCAAGCCTCGTTCTTTCCAAGAGGGTGATCTCGTTCTACTCTATGATCAGAAACACAACCTCTTGGGGGTAGGAAGGATTCAACCATCATGGCTCGGTCCATATGTCATCACGAAGGTCCTTTCTAAAGGGGCCTATGAACTTCAGGACTGTAATGGAATCCCTCTCGCTGAGCCTCGCAACCAACTCTATCTGAAGAAGTATTTTGCCTAGTGTCTCACTAAGCATTTTCTTTGTAATTTTATGTATATAAGTTTTGTATTTTTTTGGTGTGTCTATAATATTTTGGGTTTTTGAGTATTTTTTCTAATATAGACTCTTATTTTACACAGATGTCTTCATCATCCTTGCCATACATTGGATATGCGGATGGTTCTAGTGGTCACACATGGCACATTGCATCAACTTCTTGGGTCCTCTATACACCCGAGTCAGAACTACTTGGTTCTAGGGGAATATTCCTTGGAAATTCCACCAAAAATATTGCTGAGTATATGTCAGTTATCCAACTACTCACTGACGCTGCATCTAGTGACATCTGAAATTTGGTGGTCTAATTAGATTCCTAGCTAGTCGTTATGCATTTGAACAATTGTTATCGCGTTCAACATCCTCTATTATTACATTATTACTTAAGGGTATGAATTCTGGAACGTCAATTTCAATTCATTACTTTTGAACACATTCCTAGAGAATCTAATGCATTAGCCGATTCATTAGAAAATTATGTATTGGATTGTAATTTTTCACATTTACTATAGAAAGAGTCATACATGAGTGTACATTTTTCATCATAAAAATTAAAAAATACAAGATCAAAATCACAAAATATGTATGTCTATATATATATATATCTGTGTGTGTGTGTGTGTCATGTCTAGTCGGTTACATCAGAAAAATCTTCAAAACTTGGGTGTTCTTTACAAAATTGGCTTTGCTAAGCCTCGCTCTGACATCTATACATCTATATCTACTCCTTCTGAGCATGCTGCTCATGATAGTATATAACTGCCCTATCTAACCTCCTCATAGGCACCAAGAATCTCTCTGGCACATCCATTGTGTGTCGCTGTAGATGAACCGGGATCTCCCTCATGGGAAGATGCGACACACCCATTCTCAATCCTTGGAGGTTCCTAGCAACCTCGTGCAAATTCTGTGTGTCATCTCCCTTTTCGGCGGCTGCCTCGACCTTTGCTGCTACTCCAGACCTAGGTAGCTAATTCCTCGTCGTGTATAGCGGGGGGCTCCAAAAGGTCGTATGGGTGCTACATCTGTGTCAAGCAAAGAACTTCATGTCAAAACTCTTTTTCACCCATTAAAAAAAAATTGCATAAAAATTCAAAAGACAAAAAATGTTGGAGCAACTGATTTCTCATCTTACCTATTGCCCCCACTGAGTGCCAGGTGAAAATCTCAATTCTGGATCTTCTGTGAGGTTCATCCCGACATAGGGATAATCCTCAATAATTAGGATTTGGCTGTTAAGCCACTCAAATAATTCATCATCAAAGAAATTTCGGAGTGGACCCTCTCCAGTTCGAGGCATCAAGGCGGATGATCGACCCTGTGTAGGCTCTCTTGTTCTAACAATATCCATGATCATTCGAGGCCTCATAGCGGGAAATATATCTAGTATAAAAAAGACAATCATCGTGCCATACCCAAAATCTCTTTGGGACTGGGTCTTGCAGGCTGTCAACTCTTCTCGAACACGGCAGACAACACCTTCACACCAATCAAATATCTGTGGCTATAAACAATCTAGTGCTAGTAGTACCTAGGCCTTGGTGGCCACATGTTGACTCTTGGCTCCTGCCAAGCGTATGATCATCCACAACAATGACCTCACTAGTCTAGAGGCTATCTATGCTATAAGAATCTGGTTACTCACCAGCGCAGTGTTGTTAATATAATGAGCCTGGATTAGTCCCATGGTGGTTCAAGGATTTGCTCTAGATCCTGTCAGATTAGGCCTTGGCCCTATGCATGATAGGCTAGTCAAAAAGTATATATCTTCCTTTTCTATCGAGAGATCATGACCCCCAATGCGAAATAGATGATTATGTTCATCTCACCGTTGGGTAATCTAGCTCAGAAGGTCCTCCTACCCTTTCATCATCTCAAGTCTAGCATATTTTAGCAATCCAAACCTCCAGAGAACTAATAAACATGTCGGATCGGTAACCATTTCCCATTTCTCTCTCTCATACCAGATACTCATGGTAATAGCTTTGTACCTGCACAAATCAAGTTTTACATGGATCAGTTATTGGCCAAGTCACTGTAAACTAGGGCAAACCAAGTTTAAAAACTGTTTGGGTCAGCTAACTTAGGCCTCTGTGCTAATTAGAGCATGCTAACGCACTGTCCCTTAACGTGTAGTGCGTTTAACACAACCCTACCACTGGGCACCCACGTTACCCACCCAAAATTTCTAGTGCTTACCCAAAACTCATTTTTTGACCAGTTAAAACATTGAAAACACTAATGAAATTCTAGATGAAGGCTTAAGCTCTTACCTGGAACATACATAATTGAAAACGGTTTCCCAAACAGTCCACAATTAGCAACAGAAGTTTCATCCTTTTTCACACTCCAGATCTCTTTCACCGAACACAAATAATGAAAATGGAGGTCTCTATCCTTCTTATAGACATTTTGGAGGTACGACTCACTCAACTATTCATTTGAAATTGGTAAATCCGCTACTTTTTGATGCAACTGTTGTTTTATCGATGTTACCGATGCTTTGATGAATTGTTAGTGTTTTTATGCAGATTTGAACACACTTGACCCAAACTTTTTCTAGCTCATAGAACTAAAAAAACCTCGAGTTTCCTTCGTCGGGCTCGTTAAACTACCACGATGAAGAACTATGAGCCATTCTTTTCCATATTTTTCTAGCTCGTTAAAAACCGAAAAAAGCACCGAGTTTTTCTTCATTGGACTCGTTAAAATTTCATGAAGAGGATCAAGTTTTTTTTCGTCTGACTCGTTAAAACTTCACGAAGAATATTGAGTTTACTTCCTCTCCTCATACGCATAACAAAATGAGGTAGACGTCCATTGAAAATAAGTTTATCACTTTATCCGGATTCAATGGACTAACTTACGGAAAAGGAAATGTGCCGGACATACTATTATCCCTTTGTCACACCCGGTCATCAAACCATGACAAAGGTACCCCCTTGGAGTTGTATTTTATGATGTTTTTTAGGCTCCCTAAATATGAAAATATCACCGAGTTTACCCTTATGGACTCGTTAAACCTAATTAAATGGGGAAAATTTTGGACAAAGTAGAGACCCATTCTTCTATACTTTGAAAGACGATTTGGTAGCAACACGTTGAACATGGAACTCCTAAAAAAACTCTCTCGCAATTAGCCGAATCCTACCATTCTATGAGTTTAGCCTTCGTATGCTGATGTCCCTACATTGGTGAAACCTAACACTCTTTGGTATTCATGAGTCTAAGCTGCCTGGTACCCTGTTTACTGTGCCTTCTATTGTTCAAGACATCCCACTATTTATTGCTTCCTGTATCAACCAAGCCATCATATGCCAAAAACCATTTTCCGTCGTCAATTTGTACCATTTCTCTTGAATATCTTAAAAAAAATCATCTTTTTCCTGTTTCGTGTCAACCAATGTAGGACGAGTCATTGCATGCCTTTTGACAGATCTCTTCCTATCGACTTCAACATCATATCTAGGAAGTTTATCCATAAACATATCAGTACCGTGGAACTTGCAAAACTTAGTGGTAGGTTACCTTGTGTTTGATTGGGGGTTTTCATCATTGGCTCCCAGTCGAATGATTCTACGAGTGTTAGACATAAACACCATTTATTCACACTCACTGGATTGTATTGCGCATCTTGGAGACCATCATCCTTATCAGTGGCCATCCTCACATCTGTTAATAGTTTTCATCATTGAATGGTAATCAGAAAATTTCTCACATGTTTGAATACAACTCCTTTATTCACATGTGCATAAATATGCAGTTTAGAGAAGCGGTGACCAAGACCTTGGGTTGAGGCTTACATCATTCAACTTTGTTTCCTCTCCCAAGCTGCATATATTGTTTTTGGAGACAACTTATCATATTTATCATATCATGACAAGAGCTTCCACATTGTGCTTATAGGTGGACATACTGATCATATCTATTCCTGGAGAAATCATTTTGATACAGCTACTGAGCATGGGAATTTCCGACTCAGGACATATATTTATATTTTTGACATATGTTGTTTGTTTCAGGTTTTCCTTTGTTCTCCAACTCCTCTCACTCTAATGCACATTTATAAAGTATTCCGGCCAACGTCTTCATCTCTGACCTCACACTTTAGGGGGCATCTATTACAGTACAAATGACCTCCTCATCAGCTCAGAGGAGAAGGACACATAGAAGGAAGAAATTGACCTAGACAAAGACCTATTTTTCCAAGGTAACGCACCCTAGAGGCTGCTAGGTTGAGTTATAACACATCCCTGCCTCTTTAAGGGAGTGTTAGGGCCTAGTTTAACGCACTGTCTTGCCTAAGGGGCAACGTTACCCGTGTTTCATGAAGAAAAAGGGACAAATTATGCAGTAACTGACTGACATTTCCAACTTTTTCTCAAGGATTGAGTCCAAAAAGCGGGCAACCTGCGGTGCAGGCCTCTGATTGGATATTACTAAACCCAACTAAGAATCCAAAGAGGGAAAAAGCTAGAAAAGCATGGAAACATCATGGATTCTTCCCTATTCGAACTAATGGATAAGAATGGCATGGTTGATCCTCCCAAACTCTTATAAATTGGAGGTTAGGGCTCATTGTTAAAGGTCGAAAGGTTGATTATGTGAGGAGCGAAATTTTGTTGTTTAGTGTGAGGTTTCATAGTTGGCTTGGCTCATTGAGAACTTTTGGCCTAAGCTTTGTCACCGTGGAATATCGAGGAGAGAGCTTGGAGTTGGAGGACTGAGGGAAGCCTGATCAAACTGATGGTTGTAATCTTCTTTATTTGAATAATAGAATTGCCTCTATTTTGTCCACTTGGTGTCTTATTGATGCATCTATTTACTTATTTGTTTAAGATACATGTTATAAGTTGCTTAGATTTACATGGTTTATTGTTTGATTATATTGAAGATTACGCTAGTTCGTTGTTTGTTTGCAAGATTCAAACTTGGAGCTGGTGAGGATGAATTATGCCACACTGCATTGTGCTCTCCAACAGATCTGTCTTATACATCGAGGTAATCCTTCAATAATTCACTTGTTCAATCAAGCATTAGTATGAACATGCATGTAGTTTCTTTGTGAATCTTGCAGCTAATCTGACTGTCTGCCTTGGGTCCCGGGAAGGCCCAAGAGGGATCTTACTCTAGCTACCACCTATGCATTTTACCCCTAAGCACACATGATAAAAATTATCGCATGTCAGTAGAGCCTCACCCTCCATGGAACCCATCACTCATGTAGACCATACACCAAAGGTCTGGATCCATGGCCATAAAATCCAAGTCTGGGAATTATTTCATGTTCACTTATCTGTCATACATCAAGTCAAGTCTCATCCATGTCATGTTAAAACCCCTTTCCCAGACTACCATTCTCATAAGCAGATCGAATACGCACCACCGAGTCTCGCACTTGGCCTATCACACCCACCAGCATAGCCCATCTACGACACTATTCATCCGCTTCATCACCCCTGCATCGAGACCAACCAATGGGGCCCCCACCATCAGCAAAACACCTTCCTCAAACCATAGCGACGGATTATTTTCATGTTTATAGTGGCACCCGCCTCCATGTTTGTACATCCAAACTCATTCTATATTCTTTTGGAAAGTGTATAAATAATTTTTGGGAGAGAAATCCCACCCATCCATTCACATTTCTCACCTGGAAATAGTCCCTAATCACCCTTGGTCGGAGCTACGCATTCTTTATCACACCCCACCATGACACTCATAGCAACCATACACCCACTCTGGATGTCCTATCGACTCTAGGGATTTCCTTGCCAGAAATTGTTATGACTGCCACCACTCACACTTACAGCTCTGACCTCGGGTTGCTTAACTACCATCATCAATTATAGCCATTTATCATCATGATGCCTAAGTTAACCTATCACAACATGCCCTGCTACATCAGAAACCTTGGTCCCTTGCATCAATACTTATCTTGGTCGGTTGGTTCTTCCTTCTTGTCGACCACAACAAACATTTTCCAAGAAGGGGTAGTACCTTGGATGAATCCCCACCTCAATAGGGGCATCCCCAGATGACATTATGGGAATCATCATTTCCCATTGATGTCATCAATCCTCTTGAAATTTGATTTCAAGTTAAACTTTCATGTCAAGATGGTATCATACTTCATAACCATTGCACTCTTTCAGAATTCGTCGAAGACCCGTGACTTGATAAGCATCTCTTTCAACAATGCTTACATGGAAAGGTCCCCCATAGTCAAAGACCCATGAATACAATGATCACTTGTTCTAAAAAAAACATGCCATACCAAGATTATGCGTGTGGTCACCACATTCAACCTTATTTCAAAGAAAAAAATCCCCCCCTGGGGGCATCAACAACCATCGTCATCAACCAACAGCATGTCACTACCACAAAAGTGACATAAACATAACCTCTATCTGTCAGATAGCTTAACTAGTAAAAACATCACGAGCATGGGACATGGTCGTCTCGTAGAAATATTTTATTCATTCTATCTCTTGCAGGGTTCCAACAGAGCACAATATCTCTTTTTACTCACGGCAAGGGGTCTCCAACCTTAGTTTTGAAGCAAGTTACTCTCTCTCTCTCTCTCTCAAAAGGACTACATAGAAAAAGAAACTATAAAGTATTTCAGCTATACAGTTCCTCCTAGACCTCATACATTAGGGGGCAATTGTTAACACTAGAAAATCATACAAGCAAAAGACATTAGAAAATTTCAAGTAGAAGGTACAAATAAAGATTTACAGGGAAGAAATACATTACATGAGATGAAAAATTTAATTTTTCCTAAGGTCAGCAAGAAAATTTTTGAACTGCGCACAAGAAGCATTAGCCCTGAGCTCGCATTCCGGCTTTTTATTCGATAGCCGTGAAGAGCGCGAATATCCCTCCAATAGCCACGCAGTCTTGGAGAATGTAAAATGTCAATATCCAGGACCACTTGGCACACTTGGAGAAAAATATTCTCACTCAAGCTAACCAAGTACAATCGCCTTTGAGCCACAACAGGCTTTAGTGCAGCACACAAAGGAATCATACCCCCACTCTTGTGTTAACATCCATCTTGTACCAAGAGAAGGAGGGAAAATTTAAAATTTGTCTATAAAATCCAGCCATGGGAAGAGAAATGGGAGACACATTGTTATGCTGGCCAAATTGCTCACCAACAAACCTGCTTGTGTTGTCCAACAACAAGAGGATTGGAAGGATTCAATTGTTTTCCATCCAACACCTCAATCTAAGAGAGAAGATTTCACCACGCGTCTGTTAATCTAACATCCTTTGAGAAGGAAGAGAGGCTTGCTAAAAACTTGAGGGGAAGAGACCCCCTTGTATTGGATATTGGAGCTACGTAGCTCAAAGGATCCACTACAAGAGATTTAGCATTCTATATTCTACTACCACTAGCACTTAATAAAGGGAGAGAGCTCTCCATCGTTAAGTTATTAGTGTGTTTTCTCTATTGAGTGTGTTTCTTGTGCATGCTGTTTTGTTTTTTGTTTCATTGTTTATGTAGCATGCCTATTTCCATTTAACTTAGATTATTGCATGTTGAACTTGTTCCACTAACGTTTGAAAAACCAATTTGACCTGTGACTTTCATGTAGGTAAAAAACCTCCCTACTAAGCATAGTTTATTTCATCCTCCCATGCGCTGAATGCACTACAACAACGTCAAAGAAATATTTTCTGAAAGTCTTTTCATCATATGAAATGTTATCAATTCCTCCTTCATGAGACATGCTTGCTGAAGATTCACCTGCAATTTGAGGAATAATTAGTGGTGGAGCTTGAGGAAAACTTGCTCTCCTTTCCCTTGACTTAACTTGAGGACTTGCAACCACAAGCTTTCCTTCTCCTCTATTGAGCTTCAACCTTGTAAGCATCACATACACTTGCAAATAATTAAATTCTCACAACAACAGTGAAAACCTAAGCTCTAATACCAAACTTGATTTGTATGAGATCTTAATCAAATTGTGCTTGAGGGTTTGCAAATTACAAGTGTTTAAAATGATTTTTTGAGAGCTTTTACGTTAATTTATAAACACATAAAGCATGTAAATACAGTCTGAAATATACAGAAAAAACAGACAAATGCACCATAATAATAACCACAAAACACCAAATGATGAAGGATTTCACCCCTCCTAGGCTACGTCTCCTTGGTCAAGCTTCCAATGGCCTGGCCCTCTTTCATTATGCTCAAAATAGTGATTACATACATTTAAAGTGCTTAAAGGCCTTCAAAACCTATTCCATCAGCTCCAGAATGCCCAAAAATGCTTGTCTAGCCTCTTTCTAACCCGAAATTTGTCAAAACCTGGAGAAGTTATAAGCCTCCCTAGTTTTCCTGCTAACCACTCCACAATTTCCCCAAAATCCGGACCAGTCCTACAATCTCGCCCCATTTTCGTCTAATGGAGTGAAAATTTCCCAGAATTCCTGGAGAAATTTTCGGACCATTTAAATGCATAATGACGCCTTAATTATGAATTTTCCACCATATAGTTTGGCACATTAAATATTTTTTTTTAATACAAATAAAATGCCGTGGTCAACTATTAGTTGGCGATCAATGGTACATAGTGATCACATTGGCCAGTTAGAATGGGAGGTTAGGCATCTGCGCCGCATCCAAGATTCTCGGCTGTCAGTTTTATGCACGTTGTTTTGGGGGGGTCGGGGCTAAGCCCCGGCCCCTACCCCCATATCTTTGCCCACCATAATTTAAATATAAATTGCCCCATAAGATTTAATAAGGAGCAATGGTGGTGCAATGATAATGTTTGGCATTGTTACAAAGGAGGTTATGGCATTGAATCCCATGGGGTGAATTTTGACCCTTAAACAAATTTTAGGGTCTCTCGTGCTGCCACGTGGCAGCCTCCGGTTGGGCCATGTGGCTGCATGTGGTTGGCCATCCTTAACCCAATCAAATCATGCCACATCAAACCACTGAAATCGTGCCACTTGGCACCACCTGATTCACCGAAGGAAATACCTTTGACCAGTCAACCTTTCAATTGTGCATGCCCAATCAGCAGTACAAATTGCTGACTGGGCTGTCCAACATTTTTTTTCAAAAAAAATATTGTCTGTTTGACAAAACAAACAAAATACATTTCTGGGAGCATACAGTGTCGATTTTCCACGAAATGAGTTGTTTCGGATTCAGAACAACGAGATCTACATGGTCGTTCATGTTCCACACCATTCCAAAAACTTTCATTTTTTGAGCATAATTTTGAGCACTAGTTCATATAATTACATGACGGGTTACAAATTATAAGTCTAGCTTGAATGTAGTGTTGCTCACTTATGCTAAATTATATGGTCCATACAAGATCAATTTTAGTGTGATGCTTATGCTTAGTGAACCCACTTTTACCCAAGTGGAGCCAAACTTTATTTATAATTTGTAAGGGGAGAGGCGTCTAATGTTTATCATGGAACTCTTTATACTTTATTTTATTTTATTTTAGTTAATATGTCTCAGATTTGATAGTAATTTTTAATTAATTAATTCATAAAAGACATTTTATTTACTAGGTTGCATTTTCTATAGATTCAAATATTATGAGGTGTTAGAAGTTGGAACTCATATTAAAATTTAAATGGTAACGAGCCTATAAAAGCAAGAGTTAGGAGCTATGACATATAAAGCAAGATCTAAGCTATGAACTAGAGACTTTGATCTAGGAACAATGACCTTATAACTATATGAAATTGGGGGTCATGAACTAGTAGTGAACTATTAACTATCAAGGAACTGAGCGACATGAACCATGTTTTAAGAGTTATAAAAGTTAAGAACTAGGATCTATAAGCTGTAAGCTGACTTGAATTATAAACTCATTAACACTTTTTTTATTTAGCATTAGAAGTTAAATGTAGGATCAATCAAGCTCAATGATAAGGAAAATTTGTCCTCGACATGGAAATAATCTTTGATGCGACTTGTGCATCTTTATCATAGCGGATTGGCGTCGAATATTGTTAGACTTATTTTTTTATGTTTTATGGTTATGTAGCCTTTAAGAAATGGGCTATCCTATTTTTATATATACCTTATTTAAATCAAATGATTTGGATTATTAAATATTGGGCTTGTAAATTTTGGTTTTTAAAAACTGCTTGTAAATATCTCACTTTTTATTATAATATATTGTAAATATAACTTTAATAATAGTTAAATTGAACATTTTATTTAAAAAACAACTAAAACCATAAAAAAAATTGAAATAAATATGTTTTCAACTTATAAAATATATAAATTTTCTATTACAACCAAAAAGTTGTAAATCATAGAAATATAAGATTTAACTTAGTAATTAAATTTGGAAAGAAAAAATTATGAATGCACACGAAAGTGTTCACTATTGCCCCCACAAGAATTAATCTTATAAGTGCATGGCTGAGTTGCCCATTTGGTAATGCATATTAAATGACTTAACAAAACAAATCTTTTAAACAAATGGATCTTAACCAAAAAAAAATACCTTTATATTAAATATGAAGTTCATGCTATTACATATGGGTGCCAAATATCTAAGCCTTAATGTCTCACTTCACATGTTTTACTAACTGTATAACATTACTATATATTAGCTTAAATATGCTTTCTCATAATATAGATCATAACTTTGTGTAAAATCTATTTGGGATGATACTATAACATTGAATTTAATCTATAAAATTATTTATTAAATGAAGTAATTTAATGTAGAAAATTATTTATTAAATGAAGTAATCCATGTAATATTCATTCCAACACCTTATAATGACTATGATTATAATGTGGAAAAAATGTAATAGGTACTTTTTAATTTTTATTTACTTAATATCGATGCAAATTTTGTAATCGGTTACCCTTTTGCTTGCCTTTCTACAAGGTATAATATCCTAGTTATATTATAAAATTAAAACTTATAAAAGTGTTAAGTATAACAAGTTCCAAATTGATGGCTAGTTAAAAATTGCTCATATATACATGCTTCATGAGTTATAACTATTATATTTAAACTATAACTAGCAATTGCACCATATGTTGCAAAAGAAACGTCGTAAGGCAATAGCATAGGAAAGAGTAGTCTATAAGAAATAATAAGGCAATAGCATAAGAAAGAGTAGCCTAGAAGAAACAAGATGTTGCAGAGAACAAGTCATCCTGAAGGAATGAAAGGAAAATTTTGCTTCCATGGAAGCAAGTCGTGGAGGTTTCAAAGATATTGATGATAAGAGTTATCAACCAAAAAATTTTGTTATATATTTTGAAATAGGCAATTGGGAGTGAAAACATATATTTAAACCAACATAATATGTTCACGTATATACAAATTTTGTTATAGATATTGAAATAGGAAATTGGGGGTGAAAACCCTTTGGTGATTAATAATCCAACATGTAACTCAAATAAGATATTTTAAATACATTCAAGTACAATCTATCTAGCATAGATGTCAATAATGAGAATTTTTATTAACAAAAATAGAGTTTACTTCAAGTTCATCTACATATCTGAGCGACAATTGCATGCTTATCAGAAATTGTATATGAAGAACAATAGTCTTGGTATATAAGAAAGCGAATATAATTTTAATATGGAGACATTTTTGGAAGGACATATTGTTCTTTATGTTATGTTTTATTTTCTTAACTCCAAACTTAGTTTATTCTTTTTCTATATACATAAGTAAAAAAATACAAAGTAAATTCACAAATTTAAGTTGTAGTTTTATATTTCATAATTACAAATCTAGTTTCTTATTAAAATATTTTACACATCCTAGGTTATTCTAAATTGATCAATAATAAAGAATTATTAGGGTGGTGTTCTATGTGAACTAAAATTCCCATGAGGTCCATCACAATGTATAGGGTTCATTGCAACCTTGGATATATTTTGTGAGTTGTTGTGATTTTTTGCTTGTGGCTACAACTTAGTTTTGGTTTTCACCTAGTTATCATGATTCAAAACTTTGTTATAATCTTAGATCCTTATATAATTATATATATATTAAGTAAGTTAATGTGATGTTTTGTTTGTCACAATGATTCAAAAATCAGTTATTATACCACAATGTTGACTTTCTTGTTGCTTTTTTTTGTTTATCTTATTAAAATATTTTACACATCCTAGGTTATTCTAAATTGATCAAGAGTATAGAATTATTAGGGTGGTGTTATATGTGCACTAAAATTCCCATGAGGTCCATCACAATGTATGGGGTTCATTGCAACCTAGGATATATTCTGTGAGTTGTTGTGATTTTTTGCTTGTGGCTACAACTTAGTTTTGGTTTTCACCTAGTTATGATGATTCAAAATTTTGTTATCATCTTAGATCCTTATAGCATTATATATATTATGTGAGCTAATGTGATGTTTTGTTTGTCACAATGATTTAAAAATCAGTTATTATACCACAATATTGACTTTCTTGTTGTCTGTTTTGTTTATGAATCCCTTAAAAAAACTAGAGGAACATTTGATTTTACAGTGTGATCTCCCCAGCATGGGTGGGGGTTTCAAAAATTGGACAGTAAATTGAGTGGTTATTGTTAGAAATTGTTGTATAAGATGGGAAATTTGGATGGTTTGTAGACAATATGGATGTCATAACATATATATTTTTTGAATTTTTTAGTGTCTCTGGCCACCATGCATCTAATAGGATTCATTTCAACTAAGAACATCAATACATCACTATGTGAATGATAACTTGTGACATCCCTAGATATTTTATTTTATTATGGATCAAGTTATAAAGTAATAACTTGTGAAATCCCTAGCCATTTTCTTTGATTTTGGATCAAGTTATAAACTAAATTATACTCTCTCTTCAGAAGACTCTACATTATATATTGGATGGAGGGAAAGGTTATGATAAAAATTGTACATAAAACATCTTAAAGTTGTCTCAACTTACTCTATTTTTAATCATATAGTGTCAATTTTGTAAAAATATAATATACAATAAGGACTAGGTGGGTTTTTTCTTTTTTAATTTTTGTTTGGAATTTTTTAATTTTATTTTATAAAAGCTAAAATTATGTAGTGAGAAACATTGCTTAAAATTTCGTAATAAAAAGTTGAGTAAGTTTGACATCATATAATATGAAAATTTATAAAAGCTAAAATTAGGTAATTAAAGATATGTATATAGTTTTTTTTAACCAAAGAAAGAGTATGTATGTATGTATTTGATCCCTCTTGGCTCTTGGTAGATCTAGAATTAGGCCATCTTAATTTCCCCCTTAGATAAACCACATTCCACATGAATACCATGAGTCAATACCATGGATTGTTTTTATAGTTTAGTAAATAATTTTATTAAATAATTAGCTTAGATCTATATTATTGATGAGAGGGGTCAATGAGGTTTGCATGTCAAGACATTTGATCTCTCTTGGCTCTTGGTAGATCCAGAGTTAGGCCATCTTAATTTCCCCCTTTACATAAACCACATTCCACATGCATACCATGAGTCAATACCATGGGTTGTTTTTATAGTTTAGTATTATTTTTATTTTTTATTTGACCTAGTTAAAATGTTCATTACAATATGTCAATCATTTTATTTAATTTACTTTTATTTATATTTTTGTGTAATTTGACAAAGTCACCAAAACCTAAATTCAATAAATTATTTAAAAAAAAAACTAACATTATAAAAAACATATATAAAACATTAACTTGTGAATCTAATGGCCTAAAACATTTCAATCGTCTAACATTTGATCCAATGGCTCGTACATTGACACAGTGACATCTAGGAGAGTTGTTTTCAAATAAAAACATCTTACGACGTAATTATGAACTATATATAATTATTAAGCTACGATGAAGTGTTATCTTGCATATCACATTGGGTGCAAAGAACCCAACCATCATACTCTTAATATGACTTAACTAATTCTTGTATTAGGTATTATATAATATGATTACATGGCTTTATATGAGGTCATTTCACATATTTTATCATTGGGCAACAAATTTCAATTATTATTGTTCTCACTCACTCTCTCTCGTAGTATGTGAAAGTAATTTAACGAATTTAGGCGATGGACAATGATTTTCTTGTTAAGCTTTCTTAACAAAAACATTTCTCTTAATAAAGGTAGATCAAGAACTAAAATGAATATTAGACCCTCCAAGAAAAAAACCTATATCCTTGATTATCATGTTAACGTGATGATGTATTTATTTACACTAGATTTACAATATTGAAGAAAATGTACTCAAGTTGCTGCCAAAATAGTGTATTTCAAGTTTATCAAATTTTTGCACTTTTTCCTATTTGGGTGATAATGTGTGCTAATTGAGGTCGTGATGAGGAACTTTAATTTTCAACTAGGAAAACGTCTTAGGAGAAACATCTATTATTATAACTAATGACATGTCTATCAAAACATATTCCAATTTTTTTTATTAATTTTCTTAATTGGGTTATAAATGTGTTCTTATTAATTTCAGTGTTGGTTATGATTAGTGATATTAAGTACTTCCAAAATGACATCTAAATAAATTTGTTTTTCAGGTTGGGTTGTTTATTTTGTGTCAATTATGGTGGCAAGAGAGTCTCGTAAAAATAATTTGGCAAAAAAATGTCATCATTTCCCATGTGATTATTACTTATTATTTACATTTAAATAATTTTGATAGGCTTATTGGAACATAAATTGAATTTAAGTTTTTTTTTTTAAATTTTTTTTCAAGGAAAAAATATTATATTTTTATTTATAAAAACATAATTATATTTGAAAAAAGTCGTAAAGCATTCATGATTTCTTTCATATGGCATGGGTAAAAAATAAGACCTATATGTTGGAATTTGGGTAGCTCAAAATGTGTTTCCGAGAGAAGGAAACCCACCAAAGGTGAGTTAGTTGGGAAAGTTACCTAAGTGGTTGGGGTTTTGACCCAAATTTGTTGGTTTGGACCCAAATCAATTACTTGTCTATTCTAATTTATGGTTAAAGAGTTGAGTGGGAAAAATATTAAAGGACCAAGGGTTCCCAAAATAATCTAACATAAAACTATAAATAGGATGGCAAAGGAAATGCCTCGACACACAAATGGAGAAGGACTTGCACTTGTGGAGAGAGGGAGGCTAAGGGACCTAGCTGAAAATTTGCCTTAGAGGAGCCGCAGTAGCAAGGAGGCTATGTTTCTCCATGATCTGGCTAGCTAAAGGAGTTGCTTCCTAAAGGGAAAAGGAGGCCTAGTAGGAGGATCTAGCCATAGTGTTGGATGGTCATATCTTTAAGAAGAAAGTTACCACTGAGTGCTAGAAGATCATATTCGTAAGAAGAAAGTCACATGTGAGTGTTGGAAGGTCATATTTACAAGAAGAAAGTTAGATATGAGTGTTAGACGGTCAAATCTACGAGAATAAATTCAAATATGAGTATGAGAAGTTCATATCTGGAAGAATAAAGTCATATATGAATGTTGGATGATCAGATCTGCAAGAAGAAATTCATATCTGAGTGTTGAAGGGTCAAATCTGTTGAATTTGTAACTACGGTCGATATTCATAATGTACATTTGATCACTTGATGTAATTGTATTTATCATTGTAAATCATATTTATGAATTATTGAGTGAAAAGGAAATTTATTTAGAGTCAAAGTCCCATTGCGACTTTTTTTTTTAAAGATGAAAATTAGAATTTTTGAAATATAAATTTTGTATCCAAAAGTGACAAGTCGATTTCCCTCCAAGTCAAGTAAGCCCTAGCCAAGAGACAATTCCATTCACCTAATACAAACTACTATATAAAGAAAACACAACTTACTCTATTTGGGCATTCACATTCTCTCACATAAGACAATTTCTGGGAAAGCAAGTGAAGGAAAAGGAGAACAAAGGAGGAAAAAATATCTATTTTCTCTCTCTCCTGCAATTCACACATGTGGATTAGGTTATATCTCTCTCTCTCTCTCTATGTGGTTCACATTTTCTAGGGTAACTATTGCAAAGGGGCGAAATTTTTGGGTTAACTATTGCAGGGCTAAAATTTTTGGGGCAACTGTTGCAGGGCCGAAATTTCTAGGGAAGCTGACTATTGTAGGAGGGTTGAAATTCTTAGTTTGATAGGTAGAGCGAAGTGCAGGATTAGATTAGGTGACTTGACTTGGAGGAGAAGGCTAAGTTTGACCATAGGTCTGGGTGTGTCTCCCATTGAACAAAAATAATTTCTCTATTGAAAATGTTAATGGGTTTTTCCCCTTTGTGGGGTTTCCAAAGGTAAATATTGTCTTACTTTTTTTGTTGTGATCTCTACTCTTCCACTATTCTTTATTGTTGAATTTATGAAGTATAATTTTTGAATGATATATTGGAATAAGTTAAAGGAAGATCTACATCAAAAGTAATTATCAGAATTTTAGAAATATTGTGCTAACACTAATTGCACTAAGAAAATCAACATGGTATTAGAGATTTGGTGAAGGAAGGAAGGAACCTTGAGATTCCCTTGAAAAAAACCCAAATATCATTTTATTGAAGTCCTTTCAGTTTAGTTTCTATGGATTCTTCTATGAAATCCGAAAACAATTTAGAGGGAGCATAAAAATCCAGAACTTGGAAAGTTGAATAACTATTCTTCTTGCTGAGAATAAGGTTTTGAATATCGTTATAGGGAAGGTTACTGAACCAGAAAATGAAGCATGAAAATAAAAATTCAAGGAATATGACATCAATTCTATCAGTATTATAGTTAACGCCATTAGGGATCATTTGGTTCCATACATTTCAAAACTTGATACTTCAAAGAAGATGTATGATGCCTTAATGAATCTATATACTATCAAGAATGTTGGTTAATCAATGAGATTGAAGAATTAACTTCGAAATGCAAGGATGAATAATGATGACACCGTGAATTCTTAAGGATTTCTCAAATAAGAGATCAAATCCAAGCAATTGGAGAATCCATTCCTAATCAATTATTAGTGATTACAACACTCGATTGTCTTCCTAGATCATGGGATGATTTTGCAGTAGGTATAAGTAGTTGGAAGAAAGCTCCTACATTTGAACAAATATTGACATTGTGTGCTCAAGAAGAAGCAATATTGATGAATAGAGATCGTTGAGATGAGGAATTTCAAGCCCTTGAACCTCGTTTCAAGAACAAGGGAAATAAGTTTGGACCTCAACACAAGAATTCAAGAAAAGGATATTCTTCCTCCAAGAATAAGAAATAATTGTCAAAGATCCAATGTTATGGTTATTAAGAATATGGACATTTCAAGAAATTTTTTCCTAACATGGATAATAACAAAAAAGTAAAAGGGAAATGACATGGTTCTGCAACAGATGTTGAAGATGAAAAACCAAATAGGGCCAAAGGTGATAAGGATTTATTTTACTATTCTGCTTTGACATGTTCCCTTGCAGATGCTGATGACACGTGGATGGTAGATAATGGAGCATCAAGGCACATGACCAGAGAGCGTGGGAATATTTCAAGCGTGACAGAAAAGAAGTTGTCTCAAAGGGTTGAACTGGGAGACAATCACAACTATGAAGTCAAAGGATTTGGTAAGGAATCCATATAGATAAAATTTGGTAACAATGTACATGATCTCAACAATGTTCTTTATGTACTAGGTTTGAAAAATAATTGTCTTTGTTTCTTGTTTAGAATATAAATGAGATAGAGTTAATTTTGTGGATGAAAAGTACTTGTTTGATCCAAGTGCTCTATTATAGATGATGCTAGGGTTATTGGGATTCATGATGGAAGACTGCATAGATTTGCAAGTCAACCAGATCATGCACTAGTACATGATGGAATAAATCCAAGTGAGTTATGACACATAAGGAATGGAAATCATCATTTTAGAGAATTTATTAAGTTGAGTCAAATAGTGTCGGGGGTTACCGAACTACAAATAAAGAATGATGGTGTATGCAAAGGTTGTGCTCTTGGGGAGAACATCAAGAAACCATTTCCAAATAGTGACCATAGATCTAAGGAAGCTTTGGACTTGATTCATCTTGATGTATGTGGTTCGATGCATGTGAAATTTCTTGGTGGTTCATTATAATATGTGACATTTATTTATGAATTCTCCCATAATACATGTATATATCTCCTTAAGAGAAAATATGAAATATTCAAAAAGTTCCAAGAATTCAAAGCTGAAGTAGAAAACTTAACATGCAAGAATATCAAGATACTAAGATCTGACAATGGAGGAGAATACACCTCGAAGGAGATGGTTTCTTTCTGTAAGCAAGCTAGTATTGAGAGGGAGCAAATTGTCCCCTACAATAAAAAACATAATGGTGTAGAAGAACAAAAGAACAGGTCAATTGAAGAATATTTCAAGGCCATGATGCATGATTTGGACTTCCCATTGTTCTAATGGGGGGAGGCAACATAGATAACTGTGTACATTCAAAATAGAAGTCCTCATAGAGTTTTGGAGGGTATGACCCTTGAAGAAATATTCTTTAAAAGGATTCCAAAGGTTGGGTAGATGCAAATCTTTGTTTGTACTGTATATATTCATGTTCTTAGGGATAAGAGGAACAAGCTTGAGACTTAAGGAAGGAAAGGCATACTTGTTGGATACAATGAATCATCAAATGCTTAAAAAATAAACATTTTAGAGTAGCAACGAATTGAGGTTAGTCGAGATGCCACCTTCAATGAGAAAGTGGCATATTGGAAGTCTAAGGAAGTCTCCATATATTCCTTGGATGAAGTGAAGAAGGAGGACTCAAGGTAGGAGTATTCAAGTTATACAAAATGTATTGAAAGGATGGAAGGGAATCAAGATCCAACAAAACTAGTCGTAGTTCCATAGATAAAAAAGAGACTAGCATGTATTAGATCCACTTTGGAAGGGGAAAAAGTACGTAAAACTCCTGATGGCACATCTAGAGAAGTAAAGAAACCTAAAAGGCTCTCCATCTATGCATCTATCATGAAAAAAAATAATTGATGAAGAACCTTACACATATGAAGAAGAAGCTACCCAACAATTATGGATAAAAGTGATGAATTAAGAGCACCAATCGATCATGAAGAATGCTGTCTTGGAGAATGTGCCAAGGCCTAAAGGGAAGTCAGTGGTGACTTCCAAGTGGATATACAAGAATAATAATGTTGCAGATGGTAGTGTTGAAAAATACAAGGCACCATTCGTTGCTAGAGGGTTCTCCCAAAAAGAGGGAGAAGACTATGATGAGACCTTTTCTTCAGTTGTCATATGCACCTCTATTAGATCCATTATTTCTCTTGATTCTTCGTTTGGATGGAATTTTCAATATATGGATGTGAAGACTACTTTACTCAATGGTGTGATGGAGGAAGAGGTGTACATAGAGCAACCTCAAGGTTTTGAAGTATTTGGAAAGGAATCTCATGTTTATAGGTTGAAGAAGGCCTTGTTTGGAGTTAAGAAAGATCTAAGAGCTTGGTATGATCATATTTACAAATATCTTATGATATTGGGATTTACCAAGGGTGAAGTCGATCCAAACCTTCACTTTAAGGTTGTGAACAATGCAACTGTGATCTTCCTATTATATGTTGATGACTTGTTTTTGATAGGTGCCTTGCTTCTAAGTTCGATATGAAGGATCTTGGGTCAATGCACTATTACTTTGGATTATAAATATGGTAGAAACATGGAGAAGTCTTCCTTGGTAAAGGAAAGAATGTGTTAGAGATCCTTTAGAGATGTGGTATGATGGATCGCAAATCCATGGAAACTCCCATGGTGATGAACTTGAATAACTTAAGAGGTTTCGACTCCAAATTTCTAGATCCATCTATGTGCCAACGACTGATTGATTCATTAATGTATTTAGTTAACACCAATATTGACATATGATTTGCTATGAACACATTGAGACAATTCTATGTTGAGCCGAGACATGCTCCAAAATTCTCTCTCTCTCTCTCCTACACCTATTTTTCATGACCTCCCTTTACTATGCATTATGAAGTTCCTATCAACAGTGAGGACCTTGCAATAGATAGTCTCTCTCTCTCTCTCTTAATCCCTAGGCTCCTATTCACTGCCTCTTATTCCTTACACACACATTCTTGTTTCTTCCTCTTTCCCTAGTGTAATGTGCATTTATAGTATATAGTCTTCCTCCTGCTACTACACAATTTACCCACGGAAGCCTCTCCCTATTATCTCTTACACATACCCATCACATTCAACACTTTCCATGAAAAAGAAAAGGTAGACTAGGTTATTTCCAGTCTGATGTTGGCTTGTCATCAGTGGAATTCATTTGTAGGTGTCATAATCATGGCAGGGTGATTCTTAAGAAAGGTTATCAAGAAGAGATTACAAAGAGAACACTTGCAAAAAAGGAGAAAAAGGGAGAACCATCATGAAGAACATGAAGGAGTCTTGGACCAAGACAAAGAGGCGGCAACTCATGCTAACTTGGAATGTTTTGACACTCATCTAGACCCTTTGGAGGGTGATGATAAAGAACAAGAAAATATCTATCATGGAGAAGTCAAAGTCATAATATCAAGTAGAAGAGCTTGGCATTGATGAAATGGAGTCTTATGTCACCATCGCCAAGTCATGGCTTCTAAAAATATCATTACAATGTTGTATTTGTCAATGTATATTGTGACATCACATATGGAATGTAATTATTTAATTTCTAAAAATGAGAAGAGAAAATGTAAAATATGTGGAATCCCAAGGGTCCCACATGGAATGTAAAAAGTCACTAGAAAGTTTTAAAGTAATGTATAAGCTCAAATGTCACACAGGAATTCGAAAAGTCATACTACAAGATCAAGATCCATGAGGGATTTCAAGAGTCATGAATGGAGAGCCACCTCATTTTTTATAAATACACCATCATATATCAAGAGAGGGGACTTTGGAATTTTCACCTTTGGCTTCTCTAGTTTGGAATAGGAGAGAAGATATTTTGTGGAGAAACAAATGGTGACTTAATGTTCCACTATTGAGGCTAGTGTGCCAGCATTGTAATCGTGTATCTTGGAACTTTCAGGTAATATACAAATCTCTAAGAGTTGACTCACTTTCATGCATATGTCTTGAAAAATTGTGAGACTATTTTTTCATTGTTTGCGATGTATATTTATATTAACACATACTAATGAAAATGAACTATTTCGTTGGATTTGGTATACCTCTTGTTGAGTGTGCATTGTTACTTTATTTTATGATCGTTGTTATCTTGTGAAGTACTTTACAGGTTAATCAAAAAGTCTTTCATGCTCTTGTGTGTCTCTTTTAGGATAGTACTTTTATGTAGAGGTGCATCCTCTCTTTTCCCTTCCATGAAAGTACCTTGTATACATTTCAATTGTATGCATCACAATGTCAACTTAATTGCTTTTCCCGAAGATAGTTTGTATAATCTCTTATGTTGTTCATTACAACCAAGGAAAATTTCTAAGGATAATGGCAACCGACCTTATTTCCTAGTTGGGGCTCCTACTCCAAATGGTGTGAGGTCTACTTGAGACTTCATACTGGGGAGACCCCATTGGTTGACATATTTCCAGCACAACCAATAGTTGGCACTAGAAGGAGGTCCAGATGACAAGTTGAGCCCATTGAAGTCTATTTTGAATCACTCATCTTAAATTGTTTCCTCCCAAATCATAATCCCAATATGCTTTTATAATAGATAAAATATTATAATCCCTGTGAAAATCATTCATAACTTTTCACATATCAAGTTTGATGGAAAGGGTACAAAAACCATGCTTGGGAATATGATTTTATTCATTTAATTTTTCCTTCCTAATGGAATACAATGGAATTATACCCAGGCTAAATTATTTACCCTTACACTTGAAGTTCATGTTAAGTGTTGGAGTCATATATTACCAACTACTTCTATTCATACATTTGAAAAAATTGTTAATAAAATTTGTGAAGCTTTTGGCATGCATGATTATAAATATGTATATAAAAGGATCAAACAACTTAGAATGAAACCCAGTGAGTCAGTAGAGGATTTTCCCGATTGGTTTCTTCACCTTTTCTATGAGTTTCCTGAAGAATATATGGATTGTGATTTCTTCTATAAAAAGTTCCAGTGTTTGATTCTAGTCTCCTGGAAACACTTTATATCATATTCTCCTGATGTTTTTCTCTCCCAACCTTTCTAGATCATGAGACACCTCCATCCTCGGAGGAGGAATCTATTACTCCTTTTATTCCTTGTCCTCCTCCTTTCTCATTACCAAAAAAAGGTGCCCGCCCCCCGTGTTGAGGTTGGAGTTGTGAAATCTGAAAACTAAATTGTTGATTTGTTTCGCTCACATTCATATTCTTCTCATCAACCAATTTCCATTCAAATAAGCATTCATAGTTCTCATGATTCCATTGAATCTAATATGGAGGTTGATCCCTTGAGTCCTTAAGATAATACTATCATGCATAATATTAATATTGAATCTGATTCCTTTGAAAGTGGTGTTTCTTCAAGGGATACTTGTAATTCTATATCATATACACCTCATCACACTTTGTACCTTGATTCACTTAATCAATTTTCTCTACCAGTAATTGTCCCAAATAATTTTAACTCCCAATTTATTGGTTCACATGGTGATCAGGTACAAGGTGGTTGTGTCTCATACGTAGAGGAGAAAAAGGGTGAATATACTTTTAAACATTTCTTCCCTCTTTCAGATTCTCACATATCAAAATTCTGATCAATGTTATTGCAATATTAGTATCCATTCAAATGATCCAAAAATCCTTACTTAAGTTGAAACCTTGAACAAACATCACCCTAAATTTCATGTTTCTATTGATATAAGAAGTGATGAGTTCCCACACATAGTGAATGATATTTTATTTTCTTCAGAAGATCTATATTTTCAATCCTTTGATCTACAAACTAATCTGAGTGGTTTCTCATATCCAGTTACGATATGGGATGATATTTCAATTCCTCTAGTCCATACATATTAAGATACTAAACTAGGAGAATAATATGGTCAATTTTTTGAAGCTTTAATATACCCTGTAAAAGAAGAGAAATTCCAATTCCGGAATCACATGGGTATGTCGTTCTTTGACCATTATGATGATGAAGATTATGTTGATCCAATTAATACTCATCTTTTTCATGATATGCTCTTATACTCACCTTATTTTTGTGACCAAGGCATTGTCATAGGTGGTGGTGGATGTTCAAATAATCTCATAGATCACAACATGAATGGAAATGCACCATTATTGCAAGTTGATATGAGTATGAAAATTTTGAATTTTGAATCAAATTCAGCTACAATCAAACTCTCTCCTCCTAAGTCTCATCATCTTTCCTCACCTATAACACATTATTCATTGTACTCATATGTGTTTGATGAGTCTGTTATACCTGCATTTTCTATAAATCCTTTAGATCCTTATTCTGTTGACCTTGATTATGACGTAGTAAAGGATGGTGCATGTTCATGATTAGATGATGAAGAGATTGAATCCATTGTCCATGATTTTTTCAATTGTAAATATTTCATAGGTTAGGAGGAATGTGTTACAACTTTAAATGATCAATGGAGTTTTCTAATTTATGTATCCAAATTATTTATCCATAAAGAGTATTATATTTTAAATATTAATTCTAGTCAAATCAGTGGCATCAATAATGTTTTCATTGACACATTTGGAAACAATGTTATGTACCTACCGATTGACCTTTCTAAGCCACCCAAATTTGATGATCCACCACCTGAAAATATAGGGAATTTTCATGGAGTCAAGGCACTTCAGCCTCTGCTGATGGTTATGTCAAGTTTTCACCATCCTATTAAGATCCCCGAAATAGATTGGATCCAAATATTAAAGGATTCTTGGTGTTGTCAATTTAATCTTCCTAATCCTCAAGATGGAGGTTTTAATTGGATAAAAGATTATTGTTTGGTTAATTATCCTTCATGTGAATCCATTTTATTGGACCCAAGTCTCAAGTGCATATCTTTCATGGATGCCCAAATCTTTATAACCTTTCACTCCAATTGTTAAGACTCAAATATCACCAATTGCAAGATTTCTCCATATTGAATCCTTCCTTGAATGATCAACTTATTATATTTCTAGTGTATGTTATGAAAGTAATCATTTCCATGGCACAATTGATCCTCTTGAGTCTAATTCAATGTTTGAATCTAATCCCTCTAGCTGATATCAATTTTGGATTTGATTTTACTCATGTTTCTAATATTTTGTTAGCTTGTTTTTACTATTCTCTAATCCTAATCAATTCTTGGATTTTTCTATACCACCAATCATTGTTAATTCTTTTGGCTTTAATATTGTTGGTCTAGTTTATAGTCAGATACAAAGTAATGATCTCCTGCACTGAGAAAGAGGAACTGATCATGTCCAAGCATCATCACATGAGGAGGAAGATTTTTCAATTCGAAGCACTTATGAAATCTCTCAAATTAACACATCCTTATATTTAAGTAATGGAACATCTCATGCATTGACCACCCTATTTGATCAACTTACTAGCTTCAAAAATTGTCATCTTATCAATTATTTTCCCTCTAGTTTATCCGATGAAAGTTGCTGGTTTTCATCTTATTCACCTCCACACTATTCATTTACTTGTCAAGAAGTTGCAACACTTCAAGATTTGTTGATGGTTATGTCAGGTCCCCGTAGTCTTGGTAAAGTGTCATAGTGGGATCGACCTATGTTTTCTTCGCTTAATCTTCCTCATGATACATATATTGTAATTAAATATTTATCTTTGTAAACATTTTAATATAAATGTTTTTATGATCGGATCATCGATTCGTTGGAGGAATCATATCTGAAAAGTTTGGTTGTTAATAATAAGTTCAAATGCTATCTTGAATTTAACATGTATGGGTGTATTTTGTGAGGTGTTTTCAAGGTATTATTGTTCAACATCCTTGCTATTTTGAAAATCCTATAGGCTAGATAGAGAAAAATTCTAAAGAACACCTTTATGCTTACCACCTTAACCTTCATTCTTATGTACATGCAATTCAGGAAAGCATATTTAGTTTTGGACATTGTTTTATATGGTATAATTGTTCATGTCTTTATGTTTACTGGTCGAGAGCAACTTGAATGGTTACAGTGGAAATTTCACTTCACTTAGCCCTGGCCTTCTAGCCAGTTAGGTTAGGTTTAGGCTTTGGTGCATCTTATTTTCCTTTTGTATCGCATCATCCTTGCATATTTATTTTTATTGTGGTATTCACATTTTTTTTTTTTTTTTTCTTGTTGACTCATGTTTTTTCTTTCGCATTTGATTCAATAAAATTGTGCATGAAAATTTCTCTTTTTTGGCTCAAATAACAATGTGGAAAATATTTGAAAGTGAAATTGGGATGATGAACAATGCTTGAATAGTTTGTGATCAACTTATTTGTTTGGGTTTACATATATTTAAATTCAATGATGTTTGAACAAACCGAAAAAAAAATAAAAATCATTCAAACGAAAATCCTTTAGCCAAACTACGAAGCCTATATCTATTTTAGGATCTTAATTCCTCACTCAACCTTGTAATTAATCGGTGTTTTGACTTTTCGACTCAATCGAGTAGAGAAGGGAAAGGAGAAAATCTTAAAATGAGCATATCCATTTTAGAACCTCTCTTGCTTATTAAATAATTCAAGATCCCTCTTCCACCTCATGAAATAAAGTCTAATAAATGCTAAATAATATTGAAAATAAATAAAGGGTGAATAAGAGAAAGGATTAATGTGTAGATAATTTAAGAAATAAACTTCATCGTCATACTGAACAGACCCACTGGTAGCAAATCAATGCTTTTGATTCCTTGAGGTTATTCCAGTAGGATACTGAGTAGGCTCGCTGGAAGAAGAGCAACACCAGGGAATGTACTTAAATATGGACATCAAAAGTTCAGTATATTCATTATCATTTTCCCCAATCAAAAAAATTGAGATATGGAAAATTATGTAAATGAGTTTTAAGCTGAGAAAGGAGAATGAGAGACTATATATTTAACTGCGACAAGTGGAAAAAATAGGGTAATCCACATGGAAAATCAATACTTCCTGAAAGAATAATACTTTGTGCTCCAAGGTATACCTTAGAAGAGAATCTAGATTTATTCCAATGTGTCACCAAGTGTTGTCACTATGACAAACACCTTGCAAAATTTTTCCAACACTTGAATTTTGGAGCCTCCTTGTGATCTTAAGATCTATCGTTTCAAGGTGCTCACAACCACTTCATGATTGGTTGATGTTTGTCCAAGTGATCAATTATGCTCCTAAGAATATAAGTGTCAAAGCCACTTTATTACACATGCTTATACTTTTGATGCATTCTCAAGCACACCTTCCTCAAGCAATATTAATGGTAAATTCCTATCTTTGAATTCAAATATTGTGTAGTCTTTCAGATTAATGCTTGTGCAATCTCTGGAAATAGTGATTGCATAGTCCTTAAGGGAAATCATTGCGTAGCCCTCGCTGATAATTCCTTGCGTAGTTGACTGGGACAGTGATTGTGCAATCCATCCTGACAATCATTGCGCAGTATTATTTAACATTCCCTCTCACTCTTAGTGGAAATTGTATCATCAATCTAGTAAGTCTTCCCAATTGTCGCTTTTGTGCACCTTTTTCTTTCACAAGTGTCACGTGTACTTTCATGACTGTTTTTTTTGCTTGCTTTTTCTTTCACAAGTGTCAATTATTCTTTTTCTTCTCTTTAGCATGTGTCACTTTCACTTTATCTTTTTCAAGTGTCATTTTCACTTTTTCTTACTGTCACAAGTGTCACTTTTGATTTTTTTCACTTTGGCATGTGTCACACTTTGGTGCACCACTAGAGGCAACTCTAAAACATTCTTCTACATTAGTTGATCATATATATCATAATAATATGTGCTAGACACTCTCCCATAGCTTAGCGCACTTTCTAGTTGCAGCCAATACCTCTGTCTTTACTTGTATTCTAAGTGTCACAAAATCATGTTTCAACCATCACACTTAGAAACAAGCCTACACTTTATTGTTGTTTCAAGGTATGCATGTGGATTTTGAGTATAGTGAATTATATTGGCTTGATTTTTATGGTTTACATGTGTATGATTTGGTTTTGGAACTTGTTTACATCATATTTTCTCCCTTGCTCCATTGATCCGACAGTTAGCCAATTCTGGAGTTCATCCTTGTCCTCACATCTTGCGCAACTCATAGGCATAATTAATATTCTAGTAAAGTGATGAGTAATTTTCACACTCCTAAGGCTTAGCATTGAAATCCTTACCTCTTGGACTTGTGCACTCTACTCATCTTTAGGACATCCTCTTCCATCTACACATTGAGCAACCTTGAAGTCTGGACCATTACTTTAGTTTCTTGGCCCTGTCAACTACGCAGTTCATGATATCTCTTATCGTGGATTGTGTGTTTCGTAGTTGCAGTGGAAGGTGGGGTCCTCTCTATGTTACTTTCATGCCCAATTGCACTGTCCCTTTTCCTTCCTCTTCAATCACTGCACATTGTGCAGTTATAGAGTGCAACCTTGTCCCCTTGTCTCCCAAACTTGCGCAATTATGCAATCATATTGTTCTTCCTTCCCTAAACGATGCATTGTGCAATTTTGGTGGACAATGGAGGCTCCTCTAGGTCACTTCTGAAGATACATATGTATTACCTTGATCTTTCCCCTCCTTCACTGTGTATTACGTAGTTAGAATCAACATGCCTCCAACCCTTAACTTCTAGACCTGCCCATTGCGTGTAAAACTTTCCATGACCTCCCTTTAATGCACATTTAACCCTAGAGTTAGCAGTGAGGCCCTTGGAGTAGAGAACTTTGAAATCCATTTTTTCTCTCTCTCTTGGATAGATTCAATCCATAGGCTCCTAATCAATGCATCGTATGCCTTACACACACATGCTTGTCTCTTCCTCATTCCCTAGTGCAGTGCGCATTTCTAGTTCACAGTGTCCCTCCTGTAATTGTGAAATGTACCCAAGGAAGCCTCTCCATATTATACCTTAAACATATCCATCACAGTCAACACTTTCCATGAAGAACAATTGTGCATAATACTTGTCATGAACTCCCTTTACTGCACATTATGCAGTTCCAGTGAGCGGTGAGGCCCTTGCAATAAAGAACTGTGTAATCCATTGTCTCCTTCTATCTCTCTTTGGAAGCTTCAATCCCTAAGCTCCTAATCACTGCCTCTTGTGCCTTACACACACATGTTTGTCTCTTCCTCTTTCCATAGTTTAGTGTGAATTTCTAGTGCATAGTCTCCCTCCTGTAATTGCGCAATGTACCTAAGGAAGCCTCTCCCTCTTATCCCTTACACATACCCATCACAATCAACACTTTACATGAGCATGGAAAGGTAGAATAGGTGATTTTTAGACTGATGTTGGAATTTCATGACTGGACTTCATTTGTAGCTGTCATCATCATGGTAGGGTGATGCTTAAGAGAGGTTATCAAGAAGATTTTACAAAGAGAACACTTGGAAAGAGGTAGAAAAAGGGAGAACCATCATGAATGACATGAAGGAGACTTAGACAACTACAAACGTTTGGATCAATTTTAGAGATTCAAGTTCGAATTAAGTTAGGATGATTTCATAAGATATTTTCGGTGCAATTATAGTGATCTAGTTTCAGTATCATCATAGTAAGAAGGTCTCTATGTTTTGGTGTCATTACAGTTCAGTAAAACCATAGTCTCAGTGTTATCTCTGTTTCAATGCCACCATAGAAAGAAGATCGTATAGGAGATGGTGTTGGTGCTACCACATTGACTACAGTTCGGTGCTACCATAATGAGAAGGGTCTGGTGCAATTACAGTAAGAAATTATGGTGCAATCACAGTAAGAAATTTTCACAGTCTTGGTGCCATTACAGTTAGGTGTTATTATAGTGATGGAATCTTTATGCTACCATAGAGAGGTCATTGTGCAACTACAATAATAATATCTCGATGTCATTAGAGTGATGAGGTCTCAGTGAGGATATCTCAGTTCCATGACAGTGATGAGGTCTTGGTGGTATTCCAGTGATGAGGTCTCAATGGTATTCCATTGATGATGTAACATGGATCTTGGAATTATAAGGCAATGAAAGGAAGAAAAAACAAGGATTACTTGATGGAGGAATTCTCTAGTATAGATTTTAAGGGTCTTGGTCGTCTCATCTTGAATCTACTAAAGGAAGAATTTTGACCGAGTTTTCCCCAAAGAGTGGGGTTTTACCTTGGAAGTGTGCCTACTTATTGTTTCATCTTCTATTTGTTGCTTTCCATTAGTATTGGTCATAAAAAAATATAAATTGAAAGAAAAAGAATAATAATGAAAACATCACAATATAATGTCACAATAAGAGAAATTGTTTAGCTACCAGCTCCTTGGATTTCTCAACATGGTATCGGAGCTAAGGTCATGATCAAAGGAAGTTTGAAGACCACTAAATGAAAGGTTTTGTTTGAATTTTTCTTGAATATCATTTCTAGGCTAATAAAACTAAGATTATAGTGAGCTAAAAGAAGAATAAGGATCTCTCTATACCTCAATATATCTCAAAGAAACTAGTATTTCAAGGCGAAAGCGTCAGCAAGACAGTTCAGACCAAGTACCACAGTGAGATACTTTTATCATATCAAAGAATGATATTGTATACTTTTGGTGAATAAATAGTACAAAAAAGGAATAACTTCGCTACTAATCACATAAATATTCTCAGCATATCAGTGTGGATTGACAGTGAAAACAAGAGTTAGAATTTCAGCTTATTACAGTGAAGAAAACTCGAACCATGAACTGAGTCATCACAAGTATAAAAGTCTATTCAACATACTCTGAAATTATAGAGGTTCTAACAAAATTAAACTAATCATATGAATTTGGTGTTAGACATATTACTAAAGGCAAAAAAAGGAGGTTGTTGATTAAAAAGTGTTAATCTGAAGTCTGTCCTATGAAATACAAGTCTTCTACAAACTCAAGCATAAGAAGGAACCACTCTTTGAGGATCTAAGTACAAGGATCATAAATATTTTCAAATATACCTAACTTCAAATGGTTCATAACTAGTCTAGGATAAAATTGTGATCCTTGATAAAATACATGTTAGAACCTTAATCCTTATCCTCTAGGTTTTACACAAAATCTAGGATGTCAAGAGAAAGTCTTGAAGATTGATTGAAATAATAAATAAATTTATCTTCTACATCTTAGGATTCCATCCTCTATGGCTATGTAGGATATCTAACTTGAGAAATTAAATCATGTTCTTGGTATCACTTGTTTTTCTTGAAATTATGTATTACAGGTATAAAATATCATGGTTGAATACTAGGAGAACACTTCAAGGAATCCTTACAAGGTTTGAACATATCTAGGTATGTATTAGTCTATACATATTATAAAATTCTCTTCATCTTATTTTTATATGTGTGGTTATATTACGAATTTTTTTTGTGTCTAGCTCTCTTGAATGTTAAAGATTCTCATTGGCATGATTCATCATATGATAAATCTACCCTCCTCATATATTTGATTGTTTTTATAAAATAAACCTAGAAAGGTTCTCTGGAAAACCCTAACCTTAAGGGTATGCTAATAATTTGAAACGCTAAACCTACTTAGGGTTATTGATGAAGTCTAATAAAGTTTTTATTATGCTTATTGATGATGTCATGTTTGGGATTTGGTATGATCATGAAAACCCTAACTTGTTAGAATTAAATGATGTTGCCTGAGATCCAAAAAATTTGAAGTTTTGGTATAGTAGGGTTTTTTTTGCTATGTTATGAAACCCTATATCTTTAGGTTTTGGTTGGGTCTGTAAGCAAAACCCTTGTTATGTATTTAAATTCCTAGGAATGAAACCCTAGGTATGTGTTCATTTGGTTGATACCCTAGCTTGGTCTAGATCGATATATGTCTAATATATTGCCTGACATATGTTATGTTTTTGTTTAATGATGGATTCCTAGATATATGTTTTTATCTAATTATTAATGGTCACAAGTCCTTGGGTTTGGAAACAAGCACTAGTCAAAATTTGAAGTTCTAGGATAATGTTGTCTGGAAAATATAGGGTTTACATCAAAACCCTAGTAGAAGCTATTCATGTTGATCAAGTTGTGATTATTTTTAGTTGTTGCATCTCATGTATGAAATCTAGAGTTTACATGAAATTCTAGTGGGAAGTCTAATATAGGGTTATTAGATACTTTTCTTGTTTGACTTATTTCTAAGGTTTGCTATATGAAAGAACTTGTAATCTTGTCGAGAAAATTGATTGAGTTGTTGAAGTGATTTAGGCATGAACTTTAAGTATTGAATTATAGTCTCTTTCTTATTATTTTTGTAAAGTCTAATGTTTCTGCTACTATAAGATTTTGTTATAACTAGCTTCATGCTTTTATAGATTTGGTTGCACTTGCTATCTAAGTTGTGCAAGTACATCATCTTCAAGTTAGTGAATAAAGTTCGTAAGCGAAGTTGATATGATAATAATGATGAGAAGTATGGAGTCCATGAAACATTCTCCAATAGCGAAAGAAGAATTTGATTTCCCTAAGTTAAGAGAGAGTCTGGATAGAAGAAAAACTTGATGGTTAAGAGGGAGGGCATAACATAGTTTTGATTGGAGAATACAAGAAATGTTGTTGCATGTGAAGTATGAAATAAAAGTATATGATTAAGGAATATTATTTCAAATATTCGATTGGTATTCCTACCGAGATAAGTTGAAAAGAAACATAGAGACCCCAAAAGTTTATTTTTTATGATACATATTTGGAAGCGTATCACTGATTGGGGTTGTGTTTGCACAAGTGAATCTCTTGAAGGTTTGATAAGCATGTTGGTTAACGATTAGTTTGATTGGGAGAGATTTGTTGTTAAGGCTTTGTGAGTGAAGCATTTCCTGGAAGACATTGGTCCAACACTTTTTATTGATGTCTAGTAGGGAGGGTGGCATTTGGTGAATGCGCACCTAGATACCTGGGTTGATGGTTAGTAAGAAAGCTTGATGGTACCTACAGAGGTTGAAAGCTTGATTCCATCTTAGTCCCACTCGAATATATTTCCATGGTCAAGAATCTAGTTTGTGGCACTGTGGTTCCTAAACTGTTGAGAGACCAATGGATAGATTTCCCTGGTCAGGAATCTATTCCATGGAATTGCGGTGCCTAAACTTCTTCATAGATGATGTGATATTTTCCATGTACCTATTTGATTATATTTAAATATGAATACCTCCCTAGTTAAGAGGGAGTGTTGAAGAATGTAACTAGGTTCGGCCTTCAAAAATTGTACTTGAGTCAAATGGATTATATTTGTCAAAAGAAAAGAAGAAATAATTTATATTATTGAGTTGACTTGTTAAAGCATGGGTTTCATGCTTGGGTCAATTATAGGTCAAGCCTCCATTGTAGGCTTTAGGTTGTTTTCAAATTTATTTATTTTTTGGTCAAAGACTCCTCCATCATGTCATCCTCTTCAACAAAGTCATCAACTCAACCTCTTCATCAAAGTCTTCAAGTCGACTTCCCTTAATATATTTATGTCAGCCTTATACAGTGGCACATCTCTTCATATGGTCATGTCGACTCATTTATGATGGAAAAACCTCTATATATACAAGCCCAATTTTTCCGCATTAGACAACTATAGAAGTTTGGATCAATTTCAGAGATACAAGTTCGGATCAAGTTCAGAATATTTCATAATATATTTTTGATGCAGTTACAGTGATCAAGGTTCGGTATCATCACAGTAAGGAGGTATCTGTACTTCAGTGTCATTATAGTTCAGTAAAACCACAGTCTCGGTGTCATATTTGTTTCAGTACCAAAACATAAAGAAGATCAGATATAAGATGATCTCGGTGCTACCACAGTTTGTTGCTATCATGGATTTAGTGCTACCACAGTGAGAAGGGTTTGGTGCAATCATTGTAAGAAAGTATCACTGTCTTGGTGCCATTAGAGTTCAGTGTTCTTACAGATAGGGATTATTAATTCTACCATAGAGAGAAGGTCACGGTGCAACTACAATAATAATATCTCGGTGTCATGATAGTGATGATGTCTCAGTGAGGATATCTTGGTTCCATGACAGTGATGACGTATCGATGGTATTCCAATGATGATGTGACATGGATATTGGTATGCTAACATAGTGAAAGCAAGAAAAAACAAGGATGAATTGATGGAGAAAGTATCTAGTATGGATTATAAGGGTCTTGGTATTCTTATCTTGAATCAACTGAAGGAATAATTTTGACTGGGTTTTCCGCAAAGAGTGGGGTTTTTCCCTGGTTTTGTGCCTACCTCTTGTGTCCTCTTCTATTTGATTCTTGGCATTAGTCTTGATGATAAGAAAAGATAAATCAAAATAACACATAATAATAATGAAAACATCACAAGATAATTTCATAATAATAGAAATTGTTTAATTGACACCTCCTTGGATTTCTCAACATATGGGAGTGAATGAGGAGTTCCAGTCGCATGGAGCCTGTGTTGTGGGAGTGGTTGAGGTTTTTCATGGGAATTTCTCAAGCCCCTCCAATAATAAATGCCATATTTACGGTTCTGACGAATTGGGAGGAGTGCGCCAAATATTGCGGACTTATCCAAATTTAGTTTTTTAACTGGAGTTTTCCCACTTTTAGAGGGGTTTTCAAGGGACACTGGGCAAAAATTTGTTTTTGCCATAAATTTCTTAATTTTCGACCAAACAAGATGAAATTTTAGTCAATTTTGGGTTTCTTCAGCATTTTGGAGAGTTTGGAATAGGTTTCAGAGCAAATAGAGGTGATCTATAGTAGATTTTTCTTCAGGGAAGAGGAAGGAGCCATTAGGGCCATCATGGAGAAGGCACTGTATTGGGTTGTATTTCACTGTTTAAGGTGAAACAAAAGCCATTTCTAGCTATTTTCTATCTTCTGAAGTCGAATTTATAGTTGGTTTTTCCCGTTTAGGCATATTTTTCACTATGTAACCATTTTGAGAAAATTAATAAAGCAAGGACATGCCATTGGGGAGCCTTGGACCGACAGATGTAGCCCAGGAGGGGTGAAATGCCTCAACAATTTGTTGTGTTATGTTATGGTGAATTTTACTTGTTGTGTATTTCTGCTGTGATATGTTAAATAGTAAATTTAATTAACAAATCCTCACACATAAAACTCAGAAAAATTACCAAAACTACTTTCTTTAACTTGCAAGTCATGGAGAACACTTTGCACACTAAATTATATGGAAATGGATACTTTGCATAAAATTACAAATAGTTCCATTTCAGATCAAATTTTGACTGGGTTTTCCCCAAAGAGTGGGGTTTTTCCTTGGTTTTGTGCCTACCTCTTGTGTCCTCTTCTATTTGATTCTTAGCATTAGTCTTGATGATAAGAAAAGATAAATCGAAATAACACATAATAATAACGAAAACATCACAAGATAATTTCATAATAAGAGAAATTGTTTAATTGACACCTCCTTGGATTTCCCAACATATGGGAGTGACTGAGGAGTTCCAGTCGCATGGAGACTGTGTTGTGGGAGTGGTTGAGGTTTATCATGGGAATTTCTCTGCATTTCTCGCGCTGCTCAGCTAATTTTGATGTTATGGCAATGTTCTTGATCGTAATTTTTTGACATATGGTTGAAAATGTCATGGGGCCTCTAGAAGTTTATTGAGGTTTAAGATGTCAAAGGGTTAGTGGATTTAGTGGTTGATTTGGTCAAGAAGCCTATCTCAACCAAATATGAAGCATGTGAAAAGGATCGTTGAGTGGTCCATAACCTGTATAATTTACTAATTTACTCAACATAGAAAAATGATAAATAGTGGAAGGCTTTTAGTCTATTTGGTTGGTTGTTGTGAGAGTGTGAGAGCATGCTATTGTGGGGGCATTGTGAATGAGTAGAATTTTTTGAAGCTACTGACATTGTATTGCAGAGAGTGTGTGTATGAAAAATTCATATATTATGTATTACAGGGTGGAGAATAATTGGAAGCTTGTAGTGTGTTTGAGAGAATTATTTTGGTGTGAGTAGAAGAGAAGAAAAATTCCTCTATGGGAAAAGTTTTTATTCAAATTTCATGTGCAGAATGATGAAGCTATTGGGTTGCTCATGTTGAGAGAATTGAGAACAAAATTTGAAAATATATGAAATGTGGTTGGCATGGAGGAAGTGAAGGCGTGGAGGTTTTAGAATAGATAGTTATTTGGTGAATTTAGTAGTAGGAAGAGTTTTCTCCATCTAATAGGAGTTGCATATTCCAATGGTAGTTGGGTGAGGATCGTTGGTTGTGGGGGCTTCTAGCAGATATATTTTCATAGATCCATTAGAGAAACATATTTCTGAATTGATAAATGCTAGCATATTGTATAGGAATCCAAGTATTTCGACTTATGGGTGTAAGATAATCCATGTGCGATTTATTCAGTAGAATAATAAATAATTGAGCAGCACAGTAGCAACAGGGTGGTTTTCTCCCGAAAGGGTTTCCACCAGAAATACTTGTGTATGATTGTGTTGAAATTTCTTGTGGTTATTGTTAGGTCCCTATATTACTAGTGTAGTCCCTTATTGTTGTTAGTGTATCCCCCTTATTGTTATTGTTGTACCACTGTAACCCCCATATTTTTATTATTGTGCCCTTACATTATTATTGTTAGGTCGGGTAGGATTATATTGTGTATAAAATCTTTCGGTGAAAATCACATTCAAGCAGATTGTGTCGACGCATTTCAAACCATCCAATGTGGTTCATCATCAGGACAAGATGAGAAATATGATCTAGTACCCATCTTAAATAGATAAGAAAGCTCCAACTAGCCGTTGTAGAATAACAGTTAGTTTGACTGGAATAAGAAATTTAATAAAATCAAATAACAGTAGCAATAGTAGAAAACTGAGATAAAGCAGAACCTCGAACTCCGATCTGAGCGATAGAGGATGACTGATCATCCACTCCTACTTCCACGTTGGAGGGGATGTGAGTAGAAGAAGAATGCCCATCATAAAATGAATCAGCTGCGACAAAGAGGGGAGGGGCGACATCAATGCCGAACACAGAAAGTCAAAGAAATTAAGCTGAGGGGATCCGAGAATAGCATACATAGTAGTAGTCTTAGGAGGACTCGGCGTTGGAGAGTGATAAGACTCAACTGCATCCACTGCACCATTCCCAGTTCGATCGAGCACCTCCTAACCAAAGAAAGAAAACCAATGTTGATCCAACTGGCAAGGAAGAATTCCAAAGGGAATAGGCTCGGACGATGAAGCCAAATGAGCAGAACGAGCCGATAAATCAAAATTAAGAATTAAATACCACAAAGCTCAAATCTGTCTTCCAGTAACTCTACTGTTAGAGGAGCTCCTAATCCCAAAATCACAAGAAGATTCATTATATAATCTAAGGAATTTAGAAAGATGTTTCTTATTCCATAATGCCTCCCATCGAAGGGATTTTAAAGCTGAGCGGGCATCGAATACCCTCCAAATATCTGTCGGAATCCGATAAGATAGCTCCAGTTGAGAGGACAACAACTTCCATGAAATGAGATCCAAGACCTTTCTCACCCTCACAATCTCAGATCTAATAATTTCAATGCTAGCTGAAAGAAAAACACGCTCATTGCTGGAATTATTGAGGGGATGTTTAATCCTTACGAACGAAGGGATAGAAGTGGAGTCTCTACATCTCTTTAAAAAGGTCAGATCAGATTTCATATTAGATACCCACAAACATGCCCTTTCAAAATGATGACCTTTAAGTGCCAAGGCCCTACCGAGCATGGTTTCAATATTAGGAATTTGGCTTCTGTGATCCATAAATTATGTATGAAATATTTCGGTGAAAATCACATTCAAGCAGATTGTGTCGACGCATTTCGAACTAGCGAGTGTGGTTCATCATCATGACAAGATGAGAAATATGATCTAGAACCCAGCTTAAATAGATAAGAAAGCTCCAACTAGCCGTTGTATAATAACGACTAGTTTGACTGGAACAAGAAATTAATAAAATCAAATAACAGTCGTATTATTATTATTATTATTTTAATGATTTATTTTTATTTTTTTAAAGATTTGAATACAATTTATATTTATATATTCTTAATAATAATAATCTAAAATTATAAGATTTATGATTTTAAAAAACAATTATAAATAAATAAATAACTAAATAAATAATAATAATAAAAGTAAATAATAAAGATAAATAAATAACTAAATAAATAATAATAATAAAAGTAAATAATAAAGATAAATAAATGAATAAATAAATAAATCTTAGAGCTTTTCAAAAAGCTGAAAAATGTCCTAGAGTTATAAATGATCATTGTGATAGGTCATCTGGAGTTCACCTTCGTTTTATCCAAGGAATGACTGATAAATTCGCTAGGATCCTAAGGAGGCATATTGTTTCTACAACCTTCAAGCCCCTCCGCACCATTCGGAGTTCGCTTAGATTGGTTAAGGACCTAATTTGCCCTAAGGATGGTAAGGATGTTTACTTGATTCCTTGCTCCTGTGGGACACCTTACATTGGTGAAATTGGTCGATCCATCAGTCAAAGAATTCATGAACATGTCGTTGACCTAAAGCATAATAGATCTCGATCCTATGCCCTAGCAGAGCATGTTGAAAAGACAAAGCATCCCATTTGCATTGAAGATGCTAAGGTTATTGTGAGGATTGACCATTTCCCCCATTGAAAGTTGAGGGAGGCCATAGAAATCAAAAAGAGGTCGGTCAACCTTAATAGGGATGATGGGTGGGGTGTTAGCAAATGTTGGATCCCTACCCTTCATTCTTAGTTATTGGTTTTCTTCCCTTTGGTTCTCCCTCGTGTCTTTTCCTCTCCTCTAGTCCCCTGTTTCTTTTGCCCTTTTTGTTCTTTATTAATTATTATTATTATTATTATTTATTTATTTAGTTATTATTATTTGTATTTATTTATTCATTTATTATTTATTTATCTTTATTATTTACTTTTATTATATATATATATATATATATATATATATATATATATATATATATATATATATATATAATCATAAATCTTATAATTTTAGATTATTATTATTAAGAATATATAAATATTAAATTATATTCAAATCTTAAAATAATAATAATAATAATAATAATAATACGACTGTTATTTGATTTTATTAAATTTCTTATTCCAGTCAAACTGTTATTCTGCAACGGCTAGTTGGAGCTTCTTATCTATTGAAGTTGGGTCCTAGATCAGATTTCTCATCTTGTCCTGATGATGAACCACACTGGTTAGTTCGAAACGCGTCGACACAATCTTCTTGAATGTGATTTTCATCAAAATATTCTATACATAATTTATGTATCATAGAAGCCAAATTCCTAATATTGAAACCTTGCTCGGTAGGGCCTTGGCACTTAAAGTTCATCATTTTGAAACGGTACGGTTGCAGGTATCTAAGATGAAATATGATCTGACTTTTTAAAAGAGATTTAGAGACTCCACTTCTATCCCTTCATTCGCAAGGATTAAGCATCCCCTCAATAATTCCAACAACGAGCGTGTTTTTCTTTCAGCTAGCCTCGAAATTATTAGATATGAGACTGTGAGGGTGAGAAAGGTCTTGGATCTCATTTTGTGGAATTTTTTGTCCTCTCATCTGGAGTTGTCTTATCTGATTCCGACAAATATTTGGAGGGTAGTCGATGCCTGCTCAGCTATAAAATCCCTTTGATGGGAGTCATTATGGAATAAGAAACATATTTCTAAATTCCTTAGATTATCTAATGATTCTTCTTGTGATTCTGGGATTAGAAGTTCCTCTAACAACAAAGATAACAATAGATTTACTCGAAGACTTATTGGAGCTTTACAGTCTTTAATTATTAATTCTGATTTATCAGCTCATTCTGCTCATTTAGTTTCATTTTCTAGTCCTATTCCCTTTGGGAGTCTTCCTTGCCAGCCAGATCAGCATCGGTTTTCTTTCTCTGGTCAGGAGGTGCTCGATCAAACTAGGAATGGTGCAGTGGATGTAGTTGAGTCTTATCACTCTCCAGTGGTGAGTCCTCCTAAGACTACTACTATGTATGTTGTTCTGGGATCCCCTCAGCTTAATTTCTCTGATCGTCCGCATTCGTCATTGATGTCACCCCTCCCCTCTTTGTCAGTAGCTGATTCATTTTACACTAGGCATTCTTCTTCTACTCACATCCACTCCAGTGTGGAGGCAGGAGTGGATGATCAGTCATCCTCGATCGTTCAGATTAGAGTTTGAGGTTCTTCTTTGTCTTAGTTTTCTGCTACTACTATCGGGGTGAGTCGATTTAGAGCTCATCTGTTAGTAATTTTTCAGGCCAATCCTCGGGATTTGGAGGAGAATGGGTCTCGAATTACCCCTCCCTCACCATTTCTTGTGAAATCGTTGGCACTGGATAATAGTATGGTTGACCATGTAGTGGACTCCATCCAACATTATGCTCCCTCCAGCTCGGTGGTCAGCGATATGGCGAGTATGGATTCCGGCCTTTCTAGTACTTCTCTCTCTAACTTGGAATCCTCCATTGATCGTTTTAATCCTTTTAATGACTTTAATAATAATAAATATATTAATATTAATAATATTATTATTATTAAGAACAATATTTATCATATTAATAATAGTAATATGTTTAATAAAAACAATAATAATAATATCGATAATAACATTAACATTGATAAATGTAATAACAATACTAATAGAAATAATAACAAATTTGTCTCTTCTTCTTCAAATAAGATTGTTATTAATATCTTCAATTTTTCCTTTGATCGACATGTTTATAGTGTGTTGGAGAAGGGTCTCAATTATGCTCTTGCTCCTAAAAGAATCCCTATTCAATACATTATTTGTGATATTGAATATGAGATTCGAGATCTTTTTGATGCTAATAAAGACACTATTAGGAAAGATTGTGCCATGATCCTTAGAAAAGAAAAACCCCTTAAGAGAAACATTAGCAAACTAGAGTTTGAGGCTCTAAAAACCTTAAACAATAACGAGGACATCGTTGTTCTTAAGGCTAATAAGGGAGGTGCTACGATTATTTTAAACAAAGAGGATGATTGTAATAAGATGTTGGATCATCTTCTTAATAGCGGGAGCTACAATAAGTTGGACAAGAACCCCCTTAAAATTTTTTCTAAAATAGTTGCTTTGGCTATAAAATTGAGTAGCATCGCTGGCTTCCTAAGTAAAAATCTTATTGAAAGTAACCCCCTCACTCCAAGAATTTATGGTCTTCTTAAGATTCATAAGGATGGATCTCCCCTTCGACCCATTGTCAACACCATAGGTGGTCCCACTTATCTACTCGCTAAAATTTTAGCCTGTAAGCTTAAGCCTCTCGTGGGGTGCACCAGCTCCTTTGTCAAAGACTCATCCTCTTTTATTACTGAATTGAAAGACATCAAATTGGGCCATGATGACAGGTTTGTTAGTTTTGATGTTGTCTCGTTATACACTTTCATCTCCATTAGGGAAGCTATTGATTTCATTTCTTGGGTCACAGATCCCGATACTACTGATCTAGTTGAGATCTATCTAACCTCGACCTTATTCAGTTTTGAGGGTGAATTAATTGAACAAACTTGTGGTTCCCCCCTATCCCCAGTGGTGCTAATATTTTCATGGAAGAATTTGAATCAAGGGCCCTTTCCTTCTCCATTTTTCAACCTAGGCTTTGGAAAAGGTTTGTTGATGACACCTGTGTGGTGTGGCCACATGGGAAAGAGAAATTGGACCTTTTCTTTTGACATCTCAATGATCTGTCTGAATTCATTAATTTTACAATGGAATTTGAAGTGGATGGTAGTTTTCCCTTTCTTGATTTCCTTATTTCTAGAAATGAAGAAGGCTCTTTCTCTCATCAAGTATTTAGAAATAAGACGTACATTGAGAAGTATTTACATGCAGGTTCTCATCATTTCCCTGCTCAGAAGTTAGGGGTTTCCAGTACCTTAGCCATTAGAGCCTTTATAATTGTTGATGAACACCACCTTGAAGGTGAGAAATATCATTTCCTTAATGTTTTCCTTAGAAATGGTTATAACAAGGTTTATAACAAGGTTCAATGTCTTAGAGCTTTTGAAAAAGCTGAAAAAGGTCCTAGGGTTAAAAATGATCATTGTGATAGGTCATCTAGAGTTCACCTTCCTTTTATCCAAGGAACAACTAATAAAATCGATAAGATCCTAAGGAGCCATAATGTTTCCTCAACCTTCAAGCTCCTCCGCACCATTCTAAGTTCGCTTAGATCGGTTAAGGACCCGATTTTCCCTAAGGATGGTAAGGGTGTTTACTTGATTCCTTTCTCCTGCAAGACACCTTACATTGGTGAAACTGGTCAATCCATCAGTCAAATAATTCATGAACATGTTGCTGACCTAAAGAATAATGGATCTCGCTCCTCTGCCTTAACAGAGAATGTTGAAAAGACAAAGCATCACATTTTCATTGAATATGCTAAGGTTATTGCGAGGATTGATCATATCCACCACCAAAAATCGAGGGAGGCCTTAGAAATCGAAAAGAGGTTGGTAAACCTTAATAGGGATGATGGGTGGAGTGTTGGCAGGTGTTGGATCCCTGCCCTTCATTCTTATTTATTGGTTTTCTTCCCTTTGGTTCTCCCTCATGTCTTTTCCTCTCCTCTGGTCCCTTGTTTCTTTCACCCTTTTTGTTCTTTATTAATTTTTTTTAATTTTATTATTATTATTTATATTTATTTATTTATTTAGTATTGTTATTTATCTATTTATTTATTTATCTTTATTATTATTAATTATTTATTTATAATTCTTTTTTTAATCATAAATCTTATAATTTTAGATTATTATTATTAAGAATATATACATATTAAATTATATTCAAATCTTAAATTTAAATAATAATAATAATAATAATATAGTTGTTATTTGATTTTATTAAATTTCTTATTCCAGTCAAACTAGTCGTTATTCTACAACGACTAGTTGGAGATTTCTTATCTATTTAAGTTGGGTCCTAGATCAGATTTCTCATCTTTTCTTGATGATGAACCACACTAGCTGGTTCGAAACGTGTTGACATAATCTGCTTGAATGTGATTTTCACTAAAATATTTTATACATAATTTATGGATCATAGAAGCCAAATTCCTAATAGGATTATATTGTGACACCATGGACTCCTATATATAGAAAAGAGGTTTTTCCATTTGTAACATCCAAGTATTGTTCATTTATGTAAAGTAAAGGAGGTTTCCCCCTCGAAGTGCCTTATTTATAAGGTGTTGATCTCTCTTTTCTTCTATTTTTGGTGCTGGTTTCATAACATTTGGTATCACAGCTTTGGATTATAAGGTTTTGCTACTCCAAACAGGTCATCGTGGAATTTTTTCTATAAATTTTTTTCTATGAAGGTTCAGAGGTTGAAATGTTTACCACGCGAAGCCGAAATCCTGAGGAACTTGATGTAAAAATTTTAGATTTTGGTTCGCAATATTTTCAGATATATAATCTGTGGAAGTTAGGGTTTTTGCAGGCTCCTCAATTTCATCTAAAATAGGTGACCTTGGGAAATCGCCATAACTCTCTCTCTGATAATCGGATTGGAATTCTATTAAAAGTGGCCAAAATTACATGGAATATTGTTTCCTGTGTATAAATTTCAGATCTGGAGGAAACAATGACACGTGGCATGTCGTACAAGTTTGCTCTACTAAACCAGTCCATAATTAGGTCATGGTGGGAGATTGGGCATAAATTTGGCTTGAAGCATCCAAATCAGGTCATACCTGTGGCATTAGAGAGAAGATTCAGAGGGATACTATAGGACCAAAGTTTAGATATTGAAGAGCTGAATTCACAGAGATAATTCAGTTTCAATATCGAGCTCCTTAAAATCAAGAAAATATGTGAGTATTTTTTTCAAATTGCATAAGTCTTGTTTGAAAAATCAGTTTGAAGTGATTCCAAGGGCATATTGAAGCATAAATATCAGTATTGGGTTCTAAAATTCCCCTTAAAAATAATTCAACACCCATTAAGCTGTTAGAATACTCTACTATGACTCATGAAGATGAATAAGTGCAACATGATATATCAAAATTACAAGAGCAAGTGTACCAAATTTCGCTCTCACAAAGAGCAACAAAAAATGAAATGGAAGTTTTGAAGAGATGCATGGAAGCAAAGATGAATGTTTTGAAGAAAGGCATGGAAGATAATATGGAGGGTTTTAAGAAAGGCGTGGAAACTAAGATGGATGGTGTTATCACCAAATTGAGTCCTCTTAGGTTGCTTCAATGGTCAACTTGGAGTAACTGTTGAAAATCAGATTTTGAGTAAAGCTTAGCCTCTTCAGTCGGAGAGGGATCTCTCACAGGTAATTTATGATATTGGTTAATGATAAAGAGATATGGCTAACTCTATGAATTGTGTCTTGGTTTTGTATGTTTGCAGGTTGAAAAGATGAAGGCTTGCTACCATTGGGATATGGAGTCAATGACAGGCATATAAATGACAAAGGCTTTCCTTGTGGAAGCTGAGGCATGTAGATACTTAGATGAAAGTAGCATACACACATACATAGTTTACTCAATATATAAATGTTCAAAGGAAGTCAGAGCATAAGAAACATGAATTCTGAGTAATGAACATTAAGATACTGAAAGAAGTACATTAAGAAAGATATCCAATAGTTTAGTGCTTGAAGGGAAGTCAGAGCATGCAAAGAAAGAATTATGAGTAATCAAACATTAACATATTGAAATAAAGTATTAAGATACATAGGGTTCATGAAAGTATCAAATGAATCTCAGGTGAAGGATGAAACCAATAGCCATTCTCCATTACTGATCAAAAACCTGTTTACAATAGCAGCAGTCAACCATAGCATATCCCAACCCACTCTAACTCTAAAATTAAGTCCTTTGTTGATCCAGGTGGATTAAACAGGTACAATTATAAGTGGCCTGAGTAAAAGGCTCAAAAAATAAAGTGTTCAAAAGCCTCTCGAACTAGGTTCAGGTTGTAGATCTCGTCATTCTAAATCCAACGGTGTAGACGACACTCAATTCTGAGTCCGTGTAAAGGAGTTAAGAGAAGTCAAAGTTCGAGGGTTGACTTGGTGATGTGGCAGCTTAAGGAGGCAAAAATTTCACTAGAACCTAGCCACCAGATTTCGGCTAACCTAGCCGGATTCCGAGCAAATTTGTGGTACAGTTAATTTGTCTCCTTTGGCCAATTTTTGAAAGTTTGAAAAACGTCCTCTTTGTTTATACAACAATAAAACAAAAAATATATATATTAAGGGTGGCGGGCCACCAACCTCGCCACCCCATCCAAATACGAAGAGGTATTTTTAATATATTATAGGTGGGGGATGGGTGGTCAACCCCGCCACCCCCGCAGTCCCCACTTAAAACAGGCCGCAACACGAGTGTATTTTGGGCGGGGTGTAACCACACCACCCTACCCCTCCACTAAGACATGGAGCCAACGACGGGAGCTTCGGGGCGGGCCGCCCAATGCGGGCCTAGTCCCCCCACGTACTCTTATTGACAACAAATTTAATGCGGCATGGTTAATATATCAAATGCGGTTATTGCATGCGGGTTTTTAAAACATATTTCGGGCTTTTAATGGAGGAGCCAAGATTTGACCACTCGACCTCCTCCCATATAATCCGGATCTAAACCAACTCAACTCCAACGCATTCCTTGGAGGATCCGCCCACTTTTTATTACTTAAACCCAACATTTGCACAGTGCACCCAGGCCATGGAGGAGTGGAGAGAGCGCACGGAATTCGAGATTTAATATTTTTTTATTGTAGGTCATGTAGAACCATGAGGCTAGAAAGAGGCAGAGGGAACCTTGATTGAGGCCAACTTTCAGGAGGGAAAAATTTTGGCTTTGTCCAAATCGGACAAATTTTATGTCATTTATGCACTACTTGATGCCACGAGTCTTATGGCATGCTCAGTTTCTTCATTTGAGTTTTCAATTTTTTAGCCACTTTTGGAAGTGGGTTATGCAGGTGTCAGATTTCCACAAGTGAGCAATCGTTTTCACTTTTTTTTACGCCGCAAGATTGATGGTGTTTTCAGATTCAACCACAGAGCAGCTCAGCCTTCATCAAATGGTAGCATGAGGTATATGATGTGGATTCCATGTACTTCTTCATTTATTTCTCTTTGAGATGCATTATGTCTTGCAGATCCCGGTTGATACATGAGTTGTGGGATCTTGCCTTGTTTTGTTATTGATGTACTTTAAGCTATGGATTTGTGTCATGTATGAGATCCCTTTTATGCCACATTGGCGGATTCTCATTTTCATATGTATATTGTTGAGATCCCTTGTTTTCCAGGAATGGCGGGATACTCTTATTTATTACAAGTGAGCTATGGTCATACTGATAGGAGTCTTTCTTTATGTATCAGAGTTTCGCAGTGGAACATATCTTAAAGCAGTCAAGCCACTCCTGCGTGAGGGAAATTTTTCCTTGTATGTCATAGGGAAACACATCCATGTACATCTCCTTCTTACAACACATAATGCAGTGGCCTACACCATCTTGACACCGAGGCCCGGAGATGTAGTCCCTCCTGGACGAACTCTGTCATCAAACAACGTGTTCTTATGATTGCTAATATTTTTCATTTATGTTCCTCTTATTTACAACTACAATTGTTCATTTCAGTTCATTAACGTCTTTAACTAAATGCAATTCTAATTATCGGCCGAAGTAAAAGGTCTTGGTTAAGGGTATCAAGAATTTACCCTGGAACAAGTGGTATCAGAGCAAGTCTTCTTGCTGATTGGATTACAGGCGTGAACATTGAACGTTTGCTGAGTTGAGCCATGGATAATTTCAAGGACATGTACAAAACCATGCTCAGGGTGTCTGAGAAAGTGGACATATTGTATGAGGCTTACGAAAAACAAGCAGCAGAGAATGAAGAATTGAAGACCCCCCTACACAAAGAGAAGGAGGACAAACAATAGTTGCAGCTTCAGTTGCAAGCCACAACAGAAGCATGGGAAGATTGGAAGTACAACAATGAAATTCTGCAAGTAGATCATGATTCCTTGAAAGCGTTCCTACATGAAGAGAAGGAGGAGAAGCAACAGTTGCAGCTTCAGTTGCAAGCCACGACAGAGGCGTGGGAAGATTTGAAACGCAACAACGAAACTCTTCAGAGAGATCATGATGCCTTAAAAGTATTCCTACAGAAAGAGAAGGAGGAGATGCAACAGTTGTAGCTTCAGCTACAAGCCATGTCGGAGGCATTGACGGAAGTGAAGCACAATGAAGGCTTACAACAGCTTTCTTCATCTATTTCGCAATCAACACCTAAGGTAAACAGTGTTGATTTTTCTTCAGTTTCTTCACATGATATAATTTCAGTTGGAAGTATGGAGATACCCATTGCAGGAACCGATATGAGACTCCTCACCAAGATGGGGTATAGAGGAGGAGGACTTGGCGTTCATGGCGAAGGCATAACCAAACCATTGGAGGTTATGCAACGACCTCGTTATGCAGGTTTGGGGTACACTGACGAAGGATGTTCGAAGGACATCAGGGGCAAATAGATAATGATGAACTCTCCAAGGAAGAGGAATGATGGGGACACTTTGCCATCGTTCCATGGAAATTCACGTTGCAGTGAAGGAACTGAGGTGAGCTCCCATCATCATGATCGCACCAGAAACCACCCCAGAAGGTATACTAAGTCTCATTATTCCAGAGTGTGTTTTAATTATAAGAATGTTGATAACCACAGTCATAAAATATGGCATCGTAAAACTTGTTTATTTTTTGGTTTAAATAACCATGTGATTTTTGAGTGCTGGAAGAGGATGGCAGCACAAAGGAGGAAGAGGCATGAAAATCCTTCTCCCCTATTGGAAAATAAATCAGTTAAGCAGGTTTGGAGGAAAAAGAACTTTTGCACCCATTGCAACCGAAGTGGCCACCAAAGAGCCACATGTTGGAAACTTCATACAGAGCAACACCGTAAAGACAAAGCGCCTGTGCATACACCAGTCGAAAGAGTTGATCGACAAGCAAGTTTGCCATAGGGAAATGATCCACTCGCTTTAATAAGTGAGAAGTGGTTCTTCTAGATTGGTTTTTTTTTCTAGAGATGTTACGCTTGTCATGGCCATGTTTGTAAGTCATTTGTCGCATTTTTATTATGAAAGTGATGATGTGTTTCCATCACTCGCTTAAGCGACCATGATATTTTTTTGGCCTTGTTTTATAAGTCATGTGTTGGATCTCTTTCATGTAAAAGTGATGATGTGTTGTCATCACTTCGAGATGCGACGATTATGTTTTGGTCATGTTCTATGAGTCGTTTGATGCATTTCTTTCATGTAAAAGTGATGAGGTGTTTTTCCATCACTTCGAAATGCGACGATGAGGTCTGGTCTTGTAATTTTTTTGAGGTATGATTTCCATTTTGCTATAAGCTTGACCACCGAGTACATGTTATAAAGTCGTGGCAAGTATGGAAATATTTGGGTCATTGTTGGTCACATTGAGAATGTAATGTTTGTTGCAGCTTTGGGCAGGTGTTGGCATCCTGATTCCGAAGTACGAGAGGTGAAGGAGTCTTCAAGGATGTGCCTTTTTAGACATTTTCATTTCCGCAGTTGCAGGTGTTGGCTTTTCATCTCGATTCCAAAGTACGTGAAGTGAAGGAGTCTTCAAGGGATGTGCCTTTTCAGACATTTTCATTTCTGTAGTTGCAGATAATGGCTTTGCATCTTGATTCCGAAGTACGAGAGGTGAAGGAGTCTTCAAGGGATGTGCCTTTTTAGACATCACATTGCAGCGGTTGTACATGATGGCTTTGCATCTTGATTCCGAAGTACGCCAGGTGAAGGAGTCATGTGGGGATGTGCCTTTCAACGACAGTTGTAGGCAGTTGATTATAGGTAAAGCTTAATGCTTTTAGAGGACCAAAAGCTCCTCAGTGGGCAGGAATTATCTAGGTGGATTAAACAGGTACAAGCATAAGTGGCCTGAGTAAAAGGCTCAAAAATCAAAGTGTTCAAAAGTCTCTCGAACCAGGTTCAAGTTGTAGATCTCGTCATTCTGAATCCAACGGCGTATATGTCACTCAATTCTGAGTCCGCATGAAGGAGTTGGGACCAGTCAAAGTTCGAGGGTTGACTTGGTGATGTGGCAGCTTAAGGAGGCAACAATTTCGCTGGAACTTGGCCTTCGGATTTTGGCCAACCTAGCTGGATTTCGGGAAAATTTGTGGGACAATTAATTTGTCCCCTTTGGCCAATTTTTGAAAGTTCAAAAAACGTCCTCTTTGTTTATATAACAATAAAACAAAAAATATATATTAAGGGTGGTTGGCCACCAACCCTGCCACCCCATCCAAATACGAAGAGGTATTTTTAATATATTATAGGTGGGGGATGGGTGGTCAATCCCGCCACCCCCGCAGTCCCCACTGAAAACAGGCTGCAACACGAGTGTATTTTTTGTGGGGGTGTAACCACACCACTCGACCCATCCATTATGATATGGAGCCGACGACGGGAGCTTCGGGGCGGGCCGCCCAATATGGGCCCGACCCCCCCACGTACTCTTCTTGACAACAAATTTAATGCGAAAGGGTTAATATATCAAATGTGGTTATTGCATGTGGGTTTTTAAGATAGATTTCGGGCTTTTAATGGAGGAGCCATGATTTGACCACCCGACCTCCTCCCATATAATCCGGATCTAAACCAACTCAACTCCAATGCATTCCTTGGAGGATCCACCTACTTTTTATTACTTAAAGCCAACATTTTCACAGTGCACCCAGGCCATGGAGGAGCGGAGAGAGTGCACGGAATTCGAGATTTAATATTTTTTTATTGCAGGTCATGTGGAACCATGAGGCCAGAAAGAGGCAGAGGGAACCTTGATTGAGGCCAACTTTTAGGAGGGCGAAATTTTGACTTTGTCCAAATGGGACAAATTGTATGTCGTTTCTGCACTACTCGATGCCACGAGTCTGATGGCATGCTCAATTTCTTCATCTGAGTTTTCGATTTTTCAGCCACTTTTGGAATTGGGTTATGCAGGTGTCATATTTCCACAAGTGAGCAATCGTTTTCATGTTTTTCAACGCCGCAAGATTGATGGTGTTTTCAGATTCAGCCGCAGAGTAACTCAGCCTTCATCAAATGGGAGCATGATGTATATGATGCGGATTCCATGTACTTCTTCATTTATTTCTCTTTGAGATGCATTATGTCTTGCAGATCTCGGTTGATACATGAGTCGTGGGATCTTGCATTGTTTTGTTATTGATGTACTTTTAGCTATGGATTTGTGTCATGTATGAGATCCCTTTTATGCCACATTAGTGGATTCTCATTTTCGTATGTGTATTGTTGAGATCCCTTGTTTTCCAGGAGTGGCGAGATACTCTTATTTATTACATGTGAGCTATGGTCAAACTGATAGGAGTCTTTCTTTATGTATGAGATTTTCACAATGGAACATCTCTTAAAGAAGTCAAGCCACTCCTGCGTGAGGGCAATTTTTCCTTGTATGTCATAGAGAAACACATCCATGTACATCTCCTTCTTACAACACATAATGCAGTGACCTACACCATCTTGAAACCGAGGCCCGGAGATGTAATCCCTCCTAGGCGAACTCCGTCATCAAACAACGTGTTCTTATGATTGATGATATTGTTCATTTATGTTCCTCTTATTTAAAGCTACAATTTTTCATTTCAGTTCATTAACGTCTTTAATTAAATGCAATTCTAATTATCAGCCGAAGTAAAAGGACTTGGTTAAGGGTATCCAGAATTTACCCTGGATCATTTGTAGAATGAGGACTCATAAAAATGATATTCCACCTTGCTAGCTTCGAATTCCCACCTCAGAGACCTATTTCAAACTTGATTCTATCACTTGGAGACTTCCTAGGAATATTTCTATTTTGCAGAGTTTGAATACAAAAGGGACTCTTCTTTCATTAATAGTTCAACAAACCAATTCAATAACACTTATCAACTACAACCAAATAATTTTATAAGTGTACTAGAGTTCTGATGTGTCATTATGCCACGTAGATGCTGAGCTGGACCTCCTCCAAGTCTAATTTTTACAATTTTTTCACAAATCTGGTTAGTGAAAATTTTGAAACAATAAGCTTCAAATATGAGTGTATAATTTATAAAATTTGATAGATTTGATGACACTAAGAGAGGTTTTTGTAGATGGACATGTGCTGAAGAAAAACCTCTTTCAGTTTTCTAAAGTACTTTTTCATTTTCTCATAAACCTTAAAACACAATTCGCTATGAAAACAATTTTTCAGCAGTTTTGTAGCATGAAAAGATGAGTGTATAATTTACAAACCCTGATGGATTTGCAGTATTGGAGAGAGGTTTTTGTAGAGGGTCATTTGCTAAAGAAAAACCTCTTTATTATTTCCAAAATATTTTTTTCATTTTCTCAGAAATATTAAAAAACAATTTGCTACGAAAACAATTTTCAGCAGTTTCGTAGCGTACAAAAATGACCTTTGCCATCAGAATTTATGCTTCTTTTCTCTTGCATAGTATTCATCATGTTCTAACACATCTTACCTATCATTTCCTCCCCCTGGAAACTACCAAAAGTTGTTTTTTAAACAAAAAGAACACTACAGGTGGTTTCGTACCGTTTTCCTGGCTTCAAGCCTAGGAAACGCTACGAATTGAAGCCAGGAAAACACTACGAAACTGTCATAAACAGTGTAAATTCCAGATTTTTGCCTTGTTTCAAAAATGTAAATTCTAGCTGCATAAAATTGGTTTTCAACATGCCATTGACCTTTCAAAACATAAACCAACTCAACCTAAGAGCCTTGGGGTGTTTCCTCTTCAAAAAACATCCTTTTCTCCTTTAGCAAGTTTACTCATCAATAAAATGACTCAGTTTTTTCTAAAAACATAGGGTTCAGAGATGAGCTCTTCTCTCCCTATCCTTGATAGATATTGAAAAACAGAAGGAGGTTTTTGTAGGTGAGTATGTATTGAAGAAAACCCTGTCTTGGTTTTTTGAAACAAATATCTAGATGTCCAGAATCGTCATTCTAAAAACATGTATAAAACAAGAAAATTCTGCATTCTGAAAATAGAAAACCCTCTTTTCGGAGTTGTAAGCTTGGGAAATGAAATATATCAGTAATTGATGACTGATGGAACATGATGTGACCTATATGGAGGTGGTTTTGAGATGAAATGAGGGTGGTCTTGAAACTTAGGATAGGTTAAATATGAAAAAATGAAATTTCCTATGCCAACTTGAAAAAGTTTTAAGGAGTCCTTACCCTTTTGAGGAGTGAACTGTATGACCATATCAAGTAATGAATCACAAAATTATGAGTGATAATAGATGGTTTGATGAATGGAATGGAATACATGGAAGAAGAAATGAAATACAACATGGAAGACATGAAGAATGGTCTAAAATCAGACATGGAAGGTTTGAAGGAAGGTTTGACAAAGTTGATACAAGACATAATTCCTAATGGCGAAAATATAGTAGAGGAAACTCATGATAAGAAAAAATAAATTTTAATCATGATTTCATGAACTCTAATGTTGGATCGAAGACTCACCATATTCCAAAGATCGATATGAGGAAGTTTTATGGCAAGGATCCCGTAACATGGATACTACAGATGGAGCAATATTTTGATCTCAATAATGTGCAAAACACACAAAGGTATGCCTTGCAACTCTATATTTAGAAAAAAATAGATTTGTATGGTATCGATGGCTTTGCTCTCGTAAAATAATTGTTGCTTGGCCAATTTTTATGGAGGAAATTATAGCACATTATGAGGATACAAATAGAAACACCTTCTTTAGCCAATTGATAAATATAAAACAAAAGGGTTCAGTGGTGGAGCACATTGAGAACTTCAAAAAAATGAATATAAGGGTAGTTGATATTCCAGAGGAACACATGATTGATGTCTTCATAGGGACTTTAAAGGATATCATCTAACATGAGGTTTTTCTTTGGGGAAAAATTTAATGTAAAATTATGGCGACAAGGAAGCCTACCACTCACATCTATAAAGATGGAAGTGTTGCTACTCCTAGAATTCCACAACCTACAAGGTTGACACCACAACAATTGGAAGAAAAAGGAGCAAAAGGGATTTGTTACAGTTGTGATAGAAAATACACTGAAGGTCATAAGTGTGTTGAGAATAAATTATTTTACACAGATTGTGAAGAGGAGGAAGAAAATGAACAGGAAAATTCAAAATAAGAAGATATACACCAAGAACAAACCCTAGAGAAAGAAGAAATGAGTCTAACCATATCCTGTAATGTAGGAATTACCACTCCTCAATCTCAAGATAGAAGGAAATATCAAGAAGAAAAAGGTAATAGTGTTGATTGATTTGGGTAGTACCCATAATTTTATTCATTGTAAGGTAGCCAAGGAATTGAATTGCTTCCTATACCCAACACCAGAGTGTCAAGTGATGGTTGCAAATGGTGGAGCTATAAATTGCTCTAGAAAATTCCATAATATCAAGCTTACCATGGGGGAATATGTATTGAATAGTCCAATGCTTTCCATTACAATGGGAGGTATTGATGATGTATTAGGAGTACAATGGTTACAATATTTGGGGACAATAGCTTTTAATTTTCAAGAACTTTTCATGAATTTTTTTTTGAAAGGAAAGGAAGTTGAATCACGGGCTATCGCAGGGAAGCCGGGAAAGATAATAAGATCTAATGTCATGAAAAAGCTTCTGAAGAAAGAACAACGAGGCGTAATTTCACAATTATGCTCACTAGAAGTTCCAACATTAAAATAATATATTTCTCCAGATCTCCAAAAAGTCTTGGAAAATCATTCCAAGGTGTTTGTAACTCCCAAAGGACTCCCACCTATTCGTGATCATGATCATGTTATTCATTTTATTCCAGTAAGTGTTCCTCCAAGCATCAGGCCTTACAGATATCCTTATGTGCAAAAGAGTGAAATTGAATGTATGATTGCAGAAATGTTAGAGGTCGGTATAATTCAAACTAGTCAAAGTTCTTTCTCTACTCCAGTAGTATTGGTGCACAAGAAGGATGGATCATGGCGCATGTGTCCGAATTATAGGGAGCTCAATAAGCTCACTATTAAAGATAAATTTCCCATTCCTGCGATAGATGAATTATTGGATGAATTACATGGAGCAATCTATTTTACCAAGTTGGATCTTCGGTCAGGATATCATAAAACTAGAATGAATACTGAAGATATTCCGAAAACAACATTTCGAACTCATGAGGGTCATTATGAATTTTTTTTCATGCCTTTTGGCCTTACCAATGCACCTTATACATTTCAAGGGTTGATGAATTCCATTTTCAAACCCTTCCTTAGAAAATGTGTGTTAGTATTTTTGGATGATATACTAATGTACAACACGTCTTGGAAGGATCATGTTCAACATGTTGACAAGGTGCTCAAACTATTGGAAGAGAAATAATTATATGCAAACACCTCAAAATGTTTCTTTGGAGTACAAGAAGTGGAATATATGGGTCATATTTTATCTCATGAGGGTGTTAAGGTAGACCCTAACAAAATTAAAGCCATTAAGGAATGGAAAGTCCCCACAACCATAAAGAAGTTGCAAGGATTTCTCAGGTTAATAGGGTATTATCACAAGTTTGTTAAGAATTATGGGAGAATAGAAGCACCTCTAACAACATTACTGAAGAAAGATGCATTTTCATGGACTCGTGAACCAGTAAGGCCTTTGAACATCTTAAAGAGGAAATGTGCCTAGCACCAGTCTTAGCTATGCTAGACTTCAGGAAAACATTTATTATGGAATGTGATGCCTCAAGAAAGGGAATTGGTGTTGTTTTAATGCTGGAAGGAAGATCCATTGCTTTTGAAAGTCATCCAATCAAAGGAAAGTATTTATAGAAATCTATTTATGAGAAGGAAATGTTGGCAACACTACATGCACTCAAGAAATGGCAACCTTACCTAATGGGAAGACACTTCAAGGTAAAAACTGATCATGATAGTCTTAAATACTTTTTGGAACAAAGACTATCTTCAGAAGAGCAGCAAAAATGGGTCAAAAAGATGTTGGGTTATGAATTTGAAATCATCTACAAAAAATGGAATCTAAATGTTGTTGCAGATGCACCCTCAAGAAATGATGAAGAGGTGGAAGCATTGCTTTGTGCCATTTCTATTATCCAACCAGATTGGATAACCGAATCAAGGGATGAATGGAAAAAGGACTAAGAAGTGTGGACATTCATTCAAAGGTTGCAACAAGATCCTAGTACATATGATACATTTAGATGGAAAAATGATTCCTTATGGTACAAATATCGCTTATATCTTTGTAAGAATTCCCAACTAAAACAAAAGATTCTTTTGGAATTTCACAATTCTCCCTTAGGAGGACACTTAGAAATTTTAAGAGCTTACCACAGGGTGAAGAAAGAATTTTTTTGGGATGGCTCTAAATCCGATATTCAAAATTTTGTGGTGGAATGTTTGGTTTGCGAGAAAAATAAAGTTGAGACAATTAAGACCTCGGGTCTTCTACAACATTTATCCATTCCAAGTCAACATTGGGAGGATATTTCAATGGATTCTATCACATGTTTACCTAAGTTCGAAGGAAAGAGTGTCATGATTCTATCACAATTACCAAGTATGCACACTTTTGTGCATTATTTCATCCATTTAAAGAAAGTACAATTTTTACTTAATTTATGGAAACAATTAAAAAGTTACATGGAAACCCAAAGATTATTGTAAGCGACAAAGATCCCATTTTTACTGGAACTTTTGGACAAAATTATTTTCTTGTTTGGGTACTCAACTAGCTCATAGCTCATCATATCATCCTCAATCTGATGGGAAAACTAAGATAGTGATTTTTTTTTTGGAAGGATGTCTTTGTTGTTTGGTATCTGATAAACAAACATAATGGTTCAAGTGGTTACCTCTGGTTGAATGGTGGTATAACACTTCCTTCCATACTATAGCAAAAATGACCAAATTTATGGCACTTTATGGATATCATCCATCGTCCATTACATCACCTTTAAGAGAAAATGCTAAGGTTCAAGCAATGGAAGATCACATCGAACATCAACAACAAGTTCTCCAACTCTTAAAGGATAACCTAAATTTGGCACAAAATCGAATGAAACAACAGGCAAATCAACATCGCATCGAGAGAATTTTTATGTAGGAGACTGGGTATTTTTACGGCTACAACCATACAAAAAAATGTCCCTCAAGAAAGCTAATAAGGATAATAAATTATCGCCAAAGTACTATGGTCCTTACAAGGTGTTGCGAAAGATTGGTACTATGGCATACAAATTGGAGCTTCCTACTTCTTCTTAAGTGCATCCAATTTTCCATGTTTCATGCTTAAATAAGGTTATAGGTGGAAAACTTCTAGTTCAAACAATATTGCCAGAACTTGGTGAGGAAGGAAAAATCATATTGGAACCTAAAGCAGTCACGGAAACAAGAACTCAACAACTAATAAATCGATCAATTTCAGAGTATCTCATCAAGTGGAAGAACTTACCCACTGAAGATTCTACATGGGAGGATGAGAATTTTATACAGAAGCATCTAGAGATACTCAAGCGTTCAGGACAACACTTTTTTGAAGGAGATGGGTATGTTAGGTCCTTATATTACTAGTGTAGTCCCTTATTTTTGTTAGTGTAGCCCCCTTATTGTTATTGTTGTACCCCTGTAACCCCCATATTGTTATTATTGTGCCCTTACATTATTATTGTTAGGTCAGCTAGGATTATAATGTGACCCCATGGACTCCTATATATAGAAAGGAGGTTTTTTCATTTGTATCATCCAATAATTTTTCATTTATTTAATGTAAAGGAGGTTGCCCCCTCAAAGAGGCTTATTTCTAAGGTGTTGATCTCTCTTTTCTTCTATTTTTGGAGCTGGTTTCATAACAATTATTTCTCATGGATATTATATTTTGAGTATATTGATGCTTACATGTTTTGATAAACTAATTTTGTGGATGTGCTTAGATATTTGAGATTGTGAAAATATTTAAAATTGGTATAAAGGCCATCATTATTGATTCACCCCCCCACTTGAGTAGGGATGATTGTTTCCAACATTTTGTCTATTGAAGAGGTCTTGAATGGTGCACATTGTCATTTCAATCATCATCCCTCTAAAGATGACCTCAATGAAAAAAATTAGCTCCTATTTTCACTCTATTATATCTTTATTTACATATCATGTTTTTCAAGTTTTGAATCTAATGTTGTAGCCAATGTGGCCAAAAACTATATTTTTGTCATACCGTTCTAAATGTTGCTACTTTGATATTTTTTTATCCCTTTCATAGGAATCCAAGGGGAATTTTGATGTAATGTATGTATATATATTTCATGGACTATTTGGTATCTTTATTTTTGGTTGTTGTTTGGATTAGGGCAGATGCATCTTGAATACACTCTTATATGTGTATATACAAAATGTAATTTTGTTTACTTCTAAAAATGAAATTACAATTTTTTTCTTAGAAACAATATAAGTGATGTTATAACGAAGTTGTAAATGGGCTTGTAATAATTGTTCATTGATTGGATAACATTAATTCTCCATCAATTAATTGAGTCTTAAAAATCTATATGAGCTTGCATTTTTCACACAGAAAATAAGAATTGATTCTTGTGGGGAACTTTATTAAGATTGTAAACCCCAAAATTTTCATAGATTATATACAACTAGTTTCTTCTTGAATAAATGGATTATGTGTGCAACTACTTCAACTCATTGGCAGGAGAGGAGATGGGGAGAAAAGTGCAATGGTGAGAAAACCTATTATAGAAATATTAATTTTTTTTATCAACAACAAAAAAACCATCTTATTTATAAAGCTAAGTTGATATCTCTCATCCTCCCTGGCACTAAATTCCCTACAATAATAATGTGAAATTGCATATAAATAAAATCAATAAAAGGGTAAAGTCATGAGAAAATTTCTCGCATAGAAGGGTGATGTAAGGAACTTCAGTGGGGCTATGAATGATCACTAGAAGCAAAGCAATTCTTGTGTTCCTTGAGTGATTCTATCAGGGATATGGAACCTCACTAGAAGTGGAGAAACACCAAAGACTCATAATAATTCTAAGAATTTTAAAACCACTTGCATAATATTTCCACTTCTCATCAAAAAATTTGGTGTATACCTTTGTTAAAATTGATGTGTTACGTCCCAAGACCAAGTTAGTTAGCAGAAAAAAATGAAATTTCTCTAATTGGACTCAAATACCTTCACAAGTGGTACCCACAAATTCAAATCAATACTTCCCAAAACATGTTAAACTCTATCTTAACTAAAGGTTAAACGAGAGAGTTTGAGGTTCTACCAGTGGTTCAAAAACTATTGTAGCAGCTACAATAGCCCTAAATTTTCTTGACAAGAGACAAATTTAGGGTCTTCTCATCCAAAACACTAAGGTATATATCTGACCAAGACCCTAAGACCATTTTCTACCCTTTAACTACAATACATGAAGAGTTTATAAATTAGAAAATTCATAAATTTTGATGAAGGGTGCATCGCAACCTTTCATCGCATCACAAATTAGTATCATACCAATGCAACCACGATCTATGACACCAAGTTTCATTGAAAAAATCTTTTGTAATGTGTGGCTTTCCAAAAGTGCTTGACCAACAAAGAACATTGTCACATACTTGGGTGTAAAGGTTTTTGAACGTAATCAATGCACATTTAATGCACTTACCTGTTGAGAATTTGGAGGGCTATATATTAATTCAAAATTCTCTTCTTGATAATTTATTGTGAGGTTACTTGAGTTACTTATGTCTTCCCTTCATTAGCTTATTAAATATTTCATCAAGTCAATTATCAAAATACGCGAGACACAAGAATTAGGCTCCTAGAGCCAGGGCAAAACCTCTCCCTCTTAGAGAGGAAAACCCATGAGAAATTATTCTTATAGATATTCATATGACAAGTACCATGGCCAAGAATTAGACTCTTGACCTATATATACATCCAAGACCTTGACCTTACTTATTTTATGTCCTTCAATGTTGATCCTTCTTTTCTTCACCAAGTTGCACTGTTATGCATCAACACTTCCTTTGAAACATCAGTTACTTGAGATGTATATAAGTGTAGTTAGGAAAGTAAATCATAGATTTTCTTTCCTAATTTATTCCACTGTCTGACTACTTCTTCTCTTTGAAGATCATTTTCCCAACTCTACATGAATTGGAGATTAATACTAATGTCACCTTTTCTCAGCGGCTTCATTTTAGGATAGTCCGCAAAGAATCTTTAGATAGATCCACACTTCAACACTGCTCTTGAACTGACCATGTCACACTATAAATTCCTTAGGATTATCCACACTTCCTTTGATAAATAGTCCGCACTTATTTCAGTAGACTGTAGCACCATTCATACTAAAATACCACAAGTATGTATATATCTTAAGCAATCCTAAATCTTGTCCAAAATCCGCACTGAAACTTGTCCAAAATCCGCACTTTTGTTTCATAGATGACCAAAATTCTTGTCTTCAAATGACTGCAAAATGGGTGTATATATAGAGACAGTTTCACTATCTTTAGGCCAACCTGCCACTTAGCTTGTAGGCCGACTTATCTAACTGTAGGAAGGCCGACTTTAACACATCATGTTAGCCTCTCTTTTAGCGTTGTTGGAGGGTTGAATTAAGCCATTAATTCACGTTTCTTTGGCAAGGTATTGGAGCATTTATTTAGACTAGATCCTTCATATATAAGACACTTAATTAAATTTATAACTAGAAGGAAAAATCCTAATAGACATCAAGAAGAATTCTATATTTAACCTAAAAATAAAATCTTGCTCATGAAACCCATGAAGCAAGTAAAACAAATATACATTTTATTACCTTTGTCTTCTTCTTTACATAAATACATAATTACATAGTCAATATGAAGACTGATCCTAGTTACACTTTTCAACATTACCATGGTGAAATTTGTATCTATACCCAACTTCTATTTCATTTTCACTGTGATATATTATCGTAAGCCATCCTTGGAAAGTTGCGTTGAATCAATTGGTAATGCAAATTTGTTGCCCGAGTTCGATCCATGCAACCTGAAGTTGTAAAACCCATGCTCTGCTACACCATGTTTCAAGTAGGATTTTGTGCATCCTCTTCTTGCATCCATTTTTGTCAATAGATTGTAAAATACCCTAAAATTTTGATATGACCATTAATTTATCCAACCCTTCAACTTATGACTTATATATCTATATATATCCAACACTTAGCAATTTTCTCATTCCCATTTAACATTGTGTCATGGTTTCACATCGTGTTGTTGCATTACTAACTTATGAAGTTTTTAGAATTTCCATTCAGCGTGCATTTCACTTTGATATACAAAGTACAACCCCCTATTTGTGTAACCTTAACCCTATCCTCATCACCATGCATGAATACTTCATTGCATCACATATTTTTTGAGCAGTCAATATTTTAGTGTTGTGCTACGATGCAACCCCTTTGCATAGCGTGCAATGACGTTATGCAATGTGTGACATCATATACATAGTTGTGTCACAATCCATTCCCACAAGGGCACATTACCAAGTTGCATCGCATAAGAAATATTTATAGTGTAAAAAAATTGATTCGTATCACAAATCAATCTTGTTTGATAGCATACTTTTTTCCTTGCAACATAAATCATCTCTCGAGTTCACACTACCTTTCTCTTTTGTGTTGCACCCCAATTTACTTTTAGCTTTCTAAGTTACTTATTCTAATACATACATTTTATCTTCCAAGCTTGGTCAATTTTCAATATTTTAGTATATCATTGTTTGAAGATATGGCTCCTCCCAAGAGAAGACCTAAGAAAGACCCTATGGATGAAAATTTTGAGGGAAATCATATCACATTAGTGCCCACCTATTCTGATACATGTATTATATTGATAATTTAATTTCTCTAGAGTGGTAAAAAATACACCATTTGTTTGCAAGGAAATAATATTTGAATGGGGAGGAAGACATCGAGGTTTAGCAAAATGTCAAGAAGTCATAGCTACATAAAGTGGCTTCGCATTCAGTGATATTCCCATGTGGTGAGACCATAGAAAGGGTATTCAAGCATATTGATACAAGGGATATGACTATAAGAGATAGTCAGGGAAAAAAAATCATTGCATTTACATATCCCAAAATGATGCATGCATGGAGTATGGAACACCTTGATTCACCAAAGGTATTCTCGAGAAAATATGAGCTCGGTGAAGAAATATATAAGGTTGCAATCAGACTCACCATATGAGCACATTAAAGGCTTGAAAAGGATGTGATAATAACTATGAACACTGTAAATTAAATCACATCATGATGGAGAGACTAGTAAAATCTCATGGGTTAGTACTCTTCATTGGAGCCCGAGGAGAGGTGATATGTGAGCACAATATTTAACATGAAATACAAGCAATGATTCCTGCATGGTAGCTAGAATTCATGGAAAATTATATAAATCCAACCAAAGAAGAATTGGCATAGAATCTAATGGATCCTGTTAAGCTACATAACATTCTCACTTCGTTATTTCACCGGATCCTAGCTAACTAGAAGACAATAATACCAAATACAGGTGAATATGAAGTCATAAATGAAGTCTTAATTTCGAGAAAAAAATCTATATATTGCAATAGAATATAAGGCTTTGCACACTCTTGTGACTCAAGAGTTAAAAGTCCAAGTGCAAGCCTTATCAATTTTGGGTTTGGGCCCAAGTTATATTCCTATTTCATTCAAAATTTTATTTTGGAATTTTCATATAACTACGTAAAAGTAAAACAAAATTAGAAATTAGGAATGAGGTTAGGTGAAAATTCATGGAAGTTGAAGAGTCACCTCACTTTTGTATAAATATAACCCTCCAGTAAGGAGGAAGGGGTCCTAGGTTTTGGACTTTTGGAGAACTTTTGAAAAGGGAAATCTTGTAATCACCTTGAGGACTAGTTTTCAGCTTTTTGCACTCCCACTATTGGGATTTTTTAAGTGACTTTATGATTTCGCATTGAATGTTCATCTATAATATTTAGAAGCCTGAAGGGCTATGGAAAGGAATTTATTTTCATGTGTTATCAACTATTGTAAGAATTTTATATATTTTTTTGTTAATATATGATTGTTGTATATTTGTGGAAAGTTAATGAATTATTATGTTAGTGTTAAACTCTTATCATTCAAAGAATTTTTTGTTGATCTTTGCATATGTTTATGTTGGTTGTTGATTGTAAAATGTTTCACAATTAATAACTAGTATATTTTTAGTTGTCATGTATCTTAATTAGATATTGATATCAATTTTCTTTGAGATACATGCTTATTATAAAAATTTTGTAGTGTTCCTTATACAAATCCATTTAAATTATTTTCATTGAAGTTGATTTTACTTGTTGAAATTTGGGCAACTTTGGGATGAATTTCCCCAAAGGCAAACCCTTCTGCCCCAAAGGAAGCCCATCTTGACCAGAATTCAAATTAAATAAATATTATTATTATTATTTGTATTGGGAAATAAATTATTAAGATACATTTTATGGTGAGAAAAATTCAAATTTTGAATTTGGGTTTCCCACCAAGAATTCAAGTCGACTTTATTATGATCATGTTGGTCTCCTTTTTGAAAGGGTCACATTCATGTATAAAATAAAAACCCTTGATTCATTTCATAACATTGATTCTCCAAGTTTTGAGTATCTTGCACTTTGAAACTTGTGTTCAAGGCTCTATATCTAAGGATCAAATTTGTTTTTCTAGGGCCTGCATACATGATTTCTCTGCAACATGATATTTTCTGAAGTATGTAGTTTTTAAAACCTCAATCAATGGTGGCTTGTATTATGAATGTTTTAAATTATATATTCAAAATATTACATTGTAATTATATTACGTCGGCTTGATATCTCTAAGGATCTATATACATAGTGGTATGCACTTCCATACATTGGTTCACAACCTCACAATGAATCACTCCATTATGTGGCTTTGTATGTATACATGTAGCATTTCTCTTTTAAGTGGCATCATATTATATTATCAAATAAGGCCTCATTCTCCTATGGCTTTCGCTTCACTATTACAGTGACATGTATATGTTTTCTTTTTGGATTATTACCAATGGTTTGATGATCTGCATCACTCTAAAGTAGCTGAGTTTGTATAGAAATACTTGATGAAATGTATCTATATAAAGTGAGATGGTAGTGACTTAGATAGTTGTGAGAAATCAGTGACAACAATGTAAGGAATGAAGTCATTCTAATTTATATAATATGTTAGTTTTCTATGTTCCAACAAGACAATGCCCTTGATTTTCAGAAGAACAATGATCTCCATGATGACAGTAAGATGTGACCTAGTTGGAAATATGCTTGACATATTATAGTGATAAACAAGAAATTGAAAAAGTTATCTATGTCATTGTCATCATGATAGTGACATAGAAAAATATTCCTATGCTTGTAGTTGTAAGCTTTTGATAGTGAATTTAACTCGAAGCATTGATCCTTATTTACCTCAGTGACTTGGCACATCTGCGATTTTGAAGACTACTATGATTCATGATGATAGTAGTTATGATCTTATAATGAAAATGTCCTTGAGTATGATAATCTATATGACATGGTGATATATATGACAGAAGGGGCAATGATAGATGTGCCTGTGAAAGTTGTGATAGTGCCCTATGACAGTGCATCTATGATTATTCCTATATGTCAGTGCCATGTGGTTGTACCCTTTGTAATGTGACACTACTCCTTATTATATGTGAGTGAAAACTTGATATATGGTTTGATGATATGGAAGGAATGGAAAAACCCCTATGAAAATATCCTTGATGCAGTGTTTTGGCAGAATCCCATTGATGTATTACTGTAAATTCATATCGGTGATATGGCAGTAGTTCTCATGAGATAAGATTGTTCAGTTCATAACACTGATGTAGGTTGGCCCTAGGAGGCTTGATGTGATTGATGTATGTTATTATATATGTACTTTTCATCTCAGTTGAACAATTGATAATATATCTAACAGAAGAATAATTTGGATGGGTTTTCCCTCGTCTCTGAAAAAAATCCCAGTGTCTCTTTGTGCATGTTTTTCTACTATTGTTCCTTTATGTTTCACTGAAATATTGATGTTATTGTTATTTATAAATAATTTCTAATAGTGTTAAGATGTTATGGGGTGAATGTGATATGTAAATGATGAAAATTATTAAAATGAATTTATCTATAACAAAAAACAATCTAGCCCTAAGAAAAAATAACATTACTTTCATTCCATTAAGGAATTAATTTAGGTTTCCCTTTCATATATAATTCATAAATATTAAGATGTAATCTAGGTCAATAAACTAGATGGGTCTCTCATACCAAACAATGTTAATCCTATTTGGTCCCTCGTACCAAAGAGATCCCCTTAAGGTTGTAAGTAGTACATTCAACCTCGTCAACAGATCCTTGGATCGAGAGTATGAAATTTCACATGCTACCTCCACAAATGATATATGATCTAAGGGTCATGGGTATTAATACACTAAGGCATGTTGATATATGGGATAGGAAAACCATAAGGCAACTACAACATTAACTCTCTCATAGCCAAAGGAAGAGGACACAATTAATTCAATGAGGCACACAAAAAAGTTAAAGAACTTTTTATATGACTTAGAGATAAAGAGGATCATATTGTCTGGTCGTTAAATCCAAATTGTGACTTTTTTCCAAGCATTGGCTATAATATTTTGGTAGTTGAGGGAAGAGAGGATAGTCAAGTATGGTGGCAAAAACTATTTTGGAAATTTAGATGTCCAACAAAATAAAAAATATACATGCGGTTAGCATTCAATAACAAAGTTTCAACATGGGACCTATTATAGATGAGGAATATTGTTGGCCCTCAATTATGTTTCCTATGCAAATAGGAAGATTAAACAAACAATCATCTTATTATTTCTTTCCAATATACAAATTAAGTACAAAATTAAGTAGAAGGAATGATAGGTTTAAAAAATTTACAAGGGAATTCCATTAAAGAGGCCCTTAGAACCTAGTTCGCAAACAAAGAAAGTAGAAGGCAAAGAGCCCCACCATTAAATATTTATTTAGGAATGTGGTTGGGTAGAAACCAAAAATATTTGAGTACAAGGAATATTCACTTCTGAAATGTGTTGTTCAAAGCCACTAATATGTTATTTTCCTATCCATGATTCCAAGACAAACAATTTGGTAGACTATCAATTAAAGAAGAAATTGATAAAGGCTTTCAATTGAAATTATTTCATGGTTATTTTAAATTGAGTCCACCCACGGGAGGGGTGCAGTGGATACCTCATATTTATATGAACCTGAGCATAGATTTCAAAGCTAAGGTTGGCTAAAATGTAAATAATTTATGTGATTTATCACGCTTAAATTAGTTAAATGAAGTTGGTCCTAGAGCATGGACTAAGTCATATACAAATATTTGAGAATCAATCCTTAAAACTATGTGGACTGAGATAGGAGTGAATGCTAAGAAATTTCACTCTACAACCTTTTTCTGTTAATTTATGGCTTGTATATTTATCCTTAACTCATATTTCTTTTGTTGATATATACAAAGGTAAGAATAGGACCATAGTTGGAATATAAAAAAGAAAGAACATAGTTGGACAAAGGAGTCTGGAATGTCTCAAAGGGTCAACAAGGGAAAAATCTTAAATACATACATGACCCATGAATAAAGTTTCATGCACTTACCTCAATTTCTAGATTACTTTTTGAGTGTATCTCATGGTAGATGGATGAATCATATTAAGATTGATAGTTGATACTTTATTGATAAAAAATGGTTGTAATATTGGAAATTTTGTGACAAACAAGGGTTTTTTTTCGGAAAAGTAAAGGCCATAATTAAATGTAATTATTTATTTATATGCCAGGGCATTAGTATAGAGTTGAATTTTCCTTGTACCCCGTATTTGGGCTATGTCTATACTAGAGCATAGACACGCTGAGTATACACAACATTAACAACACTTTGCACAATGGCCCAAATATCGACCTTTTTTATTCCATTAATAAAAAAAATCATTAGTGCTCCCATACCAAGGATCATGGCCCTTTATATATCTGATACAACTAGTATACATAACTTACAAAACTTAGGGCTTGAGATCTATTCCAGCATATCTACAATCTGCCAAAAAAAATAAAATGCATACATGAGCTAGTGCATTCAGCTCAAGGTCCTTAAATTTTTTCTATCCTTAGCATCCATTCATTCTACAACCAAGCTACAACTTCTCTATCATCTATATTTGCTTCTTCACATCACAAATATGACTTTGTTCTTGCAAATATTATTGATTTTATTAGTGCAATTAGTGTTAGCACAATATTTCTAAAATTATGATAATTAATTTTGATGTACATATTATTTTAACTTATTCCAATATATCATTCAATAATTATACTTCGTAAATTCAACAAGAAATAACAATGGAACAGTAGAGATCAAAACACACAAAGGAAGACAAGATTTACCCTAGGAAAACCCACAAACGGGAAAAACCCAACAACCTTTTCAATATATAAATTATTCTTCTGTAGTGAGAGACACACCTAAACCTATGGTCAAACCTGGAATTTTTCTCCAATTCAAGTCACCCAATCTCATCATGCACTTCTCTCAGCCTGCCTGAACCAAAATTTTGGCCCTCATGCAATAGCCAATTTCCCCAGAAACTTTGTCCCCATACAAAAATTTCCCCATAAAAATGTGAGCCATAGAGAGAGAGAGAGAGAGAGAGAGAGAGAGAGAGAGAGAGAGGGAGATTCCAACATCCTTCTTCGTCATTCTTGACTTTTGCTTGCTTTCCCATAAACTATCTTGTGTGAGAGAATGTGAAATCCCAAATGGAGGAGGTAAAGTTTCATTTATATAGTAGTCTATATTTGGTGAATGGATGTGTCTCTTGGCCAGGGTCGACTTGAATTGGAGGTATGTCAAATTTTCACTTTTGGTGTTATGAAACCAGCTCAAAAAACAATAGAAATAATAGATAAATGACTTATAAAATATCCTCTTCGAGGGGGAAACCTCCTTTACATTACATAAATGAACAATTTTTGGATGATTCAAATGAAAAAACCTCCTTTCTATATATTTGAGTCCAAGGGGCCACAATATAATACTAGCCAACATAACAATAATGTAAGGGAACAACAATAACAATAGTGGGCTTCTATAGGGCACAATAATAACAATATAGGGACTACATGGGCTACACTAACAATAAAAATAAGGGGATACATTTGTATTATAGGGACCTAACATGCCCCTCTCCTTCAAAAAAGTGTTGTCCTCAATGCTTGAGTAGTTATGGATGCTTATGTATAAAATTCTCATCCTCCCATGTCGAATCTTCAGTGGGAAAGTTTTTCCACTTAATGAGATACTATGAAATTGATCGTTTTTGTAGTTATTAAGTTCTTGTTTCTGTGATTGCTTTAGGTTCAAATATGATTTTTCCTTCCTCGTCAAGTTCTAGAAATATTGTTTGAACTAGGAGCTTGTCACCTATAACCGTCTTTAAACATGAAACATGGAAATCTGGGTGCATTCAGGAAGATGTAGGAAGCCACAATTTGTATGCCATAGTACCAATCTTTTGTAACACCTTGTAAGTACCATAATACTTTGGTGATAATATGTTATCTTTCTTAACTTGCTTGAGGTACATTTTCTTGTATGGTTGTAGCCATAAAAATACCCAGTCACCTACATCAAACCTTCTTTGGTTGCGATGTTGATTTGCTTGTTGTTTCATTTTATTTTGCACCAAAGTGAGGTTATCCTTTAAGAGTTGGAGAACTTGTTGTTGATGCTTGATGTGATCTTCCACTAATTGAACCTTAGAATTTTCTCTTAAAGATGATGTGATGGATGGTGGATGATATCCATAAATTTCCATAAATGGGGTCATTTTTGTTGCAGTATGGAAGGAAGTGTTATACCACCATTCAGCAAGAGGTAACCACTTGACCCATTGTGTTTTTTTATCAGATACGAATCAACGAAGATATCCTTCCAAAGATTTGTTCACTATCTCAGTTTTCCCATCATATTGAGGAAGATATGATGAGCTATGAGCTAATTGAGTACCCAAAAATGAAAATAATTTCGTCTGGATATTTCTAGTAAAAATTGGATCTCTGTCACTTACAATAATATTTGGTTTTCCATGTAGATTTTTAATTGTTTCCATAAATTCAGTAGCAACTATATAGACTTTAAATGGATGAGATAATGCAAAAAAGTGTACATATTTGGTAAGTCTATCAAATACCACCATGATGATAGTATTTCCTTCAGAATTGGGTAAACCTATGATAAAATCCATTGAAACCTCCTCCCAACGTTGACTTGGAATGTGTTAGACTTGGTTTTGTTAGTCCTCCGTCAGATATCATTTCGCTTTTTGCATATCATTTTTAGGTGTCTCGCTCACTTCACTTCATTGCATTTCGCTAGGGGCATGCCATTGCCTGACGAGAGGGTTTGGTCGTCTTGTATTCCCTCATGCTTGTACCTGTTGGGATAATTAAAACTCCTCAAAAATCATCGAAGTTCAAGTCACGTCATTCATGGTCATAAATGATTATTTTGGTCAACAAGAGTCTTTTGGTTTTAGAGTCTAGGGTTCAGTCTTTTGATGTATTTAATAAATGCCCGCAGGCCATGAGGATGGTTTCGAAGAGATTCTTAATTCAAATTTTCATCATCAAACACATTTGAGGACATTTCTAGTTCAAAACTCTGTTTTGAACAAGAAACTGTCAAATTTATTTTTTGTAACAATCATGTATTCTTTCTATCATAAAAAATTTCAATGCAGCCTCTGGTCTTTGCCGAAGTCCAAACGCCAACATCCCTGCGAAAATCAACAAATTTCATCAGTCGAAACTCAGAAAATCAGTGTCAAAAGCCAAAAGACAGAAGTTCAGTGAAATGACAAAGTGCCAAATGAGACACATTACAAAGTGGGTTGTGGAGGAAGTAAAAATTAAAACCAACTCTTGCAAGATATTTTCCAAGGTTACATAAACCATTTGTGTCAAATTACATTCACAAATTTTCAGAGCAAAGCCAAATTTGGAGGTTAAAGAGAAATTGCATCGTTGAAAGGGCCGTGACTGTGTGGTTAACTGCACGCGGTGCATACAAAGGAGCGCGCGGCGCACTGGGCAAGTTTTGTTAGCTCATTTTTACACGCGCGTGGTGCACCCAAGGCACGCGGCGCATAAAGTCCTAAGGCCAGAAAACTACCCTCCTTCACCCAAACTCGTATCAAATCGCCTCATTCGCCTTCAAGTAAGTTATCCACGCCTGCCAAATGTTTTTGGATATGCTATGGTGGTCTAAAGGTGGAGAAAACAAGTGTTTGTCATGGTGAAAGTTAAACCCTATATTCATTTCAAAATCCGCTCCATAGGGTTAGAGGAAGAAGTGATAGTCTTTTGAAATTGTATGTCAAGGCTGCAACTTGTCAAAACAATCTCATTTCGTTGTTATTGAAGTTTTTGTCACTGTTATTGGTCACTGTATATTTACCATAGTCCCACAGCCACAGTCCCATTTTCAGCGTTCCCATATCCCTTTATACTTTTGATCCCCATGTGAAATCCCAAACCCTATTGGTTGTCCCTTTCCCTGCCATTGATAAAATTTCAAGTTTTCATAAGGATCAATGGTTGTTCTCTTTTTTTTTACTGCACTTTGGCCATTTGGATAACTCTTGTGTCTATCACATTGCAAGTCCTATTACTGTCACTTTTTCCCATACCATTTGTAAAGGTGCGTAATCCCAACATGTTCCAAAGAAGTTAGTAAATTGTTTGTCTTTTTCAAAGCCATTTGACAGTCCTTTAGCCCACTGTTTATACCTCCCACAGTTCTTCATTTCATGCTTGAAACAGTTGACATATTTGATATTGAAAGGAAAAGCACCAAGTCATCATTTTCAGACATACTCCTAATGCTTGTTTTCACCATACCTATATCAGCATATATTTGTCAAACATCTTGATTTCAACATCATGTTAGAGACGGATTCATTTTATGAGCAGGGGTATGACAGTGATTCCACAGCAGAGGTTAATGTGCCAAGGAGGTCTCACAAAAGTGGAAAAAGTGGCAGGCATGTTAGGGAGGAACCTACTTCTTTGGTTCAATTGCAGGCTTGCCCGCTTGCAATGGATTGTTTTCAACGTCAGTCATGTTTCCATTATTGTGAGATGATTTCCCAAACTCAACATCATCACGAGTTGGCTCACCTATTTGTTCTACATTTACATGATGGCCGTGTAAACCTTGCTGGAGTAAACTTCATTTTGTCACCAGAGACCATTGCTCAGGCCACCGGAATACCAAACATAGGAGAGGAATGGAACAAACTACATCAGCTAGAGAAATCCTATTATGAGCCATATATCAGACCTGGATATATGAGGCAGCTGAGCAGGGTATTTCCATTTCGATTTCTGAAGGATGAGTATGCACCATTGATGAGACTGATCATTCGATATTTCAGTTGCGAGGGCAGGTTCTCGCGCCTCTATGCGTACCATATCCGTTTGTTGATGCATTTCACGAGGGTACGTATGATGAGCATTCCATACTTCATGTATCGTAACATAGAGTGGATGAAATTTCTTGTACAGAAGAAGACCCCAACACAACAGCATAACAGTATATATCATTACGCACTGATCAAAATCATGGTGGTACATCAGCTTGCACAACAGGGCATCGCATGGGATGAGTTCATCTCCCGTGACTTCTTTGCAGCGCCACCGCCACCTCCTGAGGTAGTTCATGATGAGGGAGAGCCTTAACACCAGTTTGATATTCCTGAGATTGAGCATATGAGTGCTCCAGTGTATGTGACATATCAGCGAGGCCATATAGCCTTATTTGCAGCTACACGACGAGTACTATCTCCACCCGAGGTGGAAGGGGTCTCGCCTTCGACATCAGCACAGGTACAGGTTCAGGACAGAGGCAAGAGGCCTATGCATGATGAGGGCCCTTCAGGAGGCCGAGACACTGATTTTATACTCATCAATGTTGATGCGAGCTCTCCTAGCTCGAAACTGAGGGAGGTCATCCAGGAGCAGAAAGCTGAGATTGGTACTTTGACAGAGAATTTGCAGAGAGAATAGTGGGTGATAAAGTACTTGGAGCAGCAGAAAAAATAGCTGGAGGATCAGCACACACTTGTAGAGCTGCGGCGAATCCGTGAAGATCGACAATTGGCCCGAAAGAGACCTGGTGACATGACACCAATTGAGCGAGAGACCGAACTCATGCATGTTAACATTCATCTGGAGAAGTTGTTGGAAAAGGAAAATAGAGACAAAGACATGCTCCATCATATGAAAGGTCATTATTGGGCCCGCATGCACGTTTGCAGAGCAAAAATGAAGATCCTGAAGAGAAGGTTGAGCAGAGCACTGAAACGACGAAAGAGGCCTGATCCACTCTGGATCTTGGCCGAGGCTTCATTGGCAGAGCATGAGGCATGATAGGGGATCTTCGCTCTGAATTTCAGCAAATTTGGAGAAGTTTTTGTCATTTTTGAAAATTTTGGTCACAAAACAGGTTTTTCCGCCCAACGCGTCCTGACGCACGCTTATGATTGGGACATCTTCTGGAGGAAAAATTTGTATTTTTGGATTTTTCATGGTAAGTTATGCATGCTCAGAAATGGCCGAAGCATTTCATCAAGTTCTGGATGATCAAAAGGGCCAAAAACACCATGAAAACCACCTTTCTGCCACCTTTTGCACCAGGAGGAAGTACTTCTGGGAGAATGAATTTTTGGAGGGGAACATGAGCTCCAAATTGAAAAATTCCACTTGTGTTGGATAGCCAACATCCAGGGCTTTCAAAAAAGATATCATGAGCTCAATTTGGACTCCAGGAAGTGCCCCAAAAACAGGCTAAAAGTAGCATGACGCATAGAGCTTTAGCGCGCGACGCATAGAGATTTTGGGCATGTTTTTCACCTTCCAGCTCAGAAATTCGGCCAGTTTGGACTAGTTTCACCTCTTGATGTAATTTTTGGTTTTTCTTGATGTAATTTGATGTACATAATGTAACTTTGGCACTTATTTACTTGTTTTAGATGATTCATTCACAAAAAAGTGAAAATCAAGTGAATGGATCAGTTTCCTAGCTTATAGAGGCAAGTTGTTTGGCTGCCTAGATTTTAGCTCTTTGTTTAGAATTGGTTCAAACTGCTCCTAGAAGCATGAGATCGACCCCTAGAGGCATGGGAAGGGGTTATAATTTTCTATTTATTGTATTTTCTGAGACACTTTCAGGGTTGGACTCTTGGGAAAAGTTTGGCACACTATTGTACATATTTCCTGCATTTTTGGCTAAGGAAAGATCAAAGGTTTTGCAGCACCTGTTGGGATTCTTGTGGCTTTCAGTTTTGATGGTGTTATCTCTCAGTTATTTGTAAGTTATTTAATGTTTAATGTATGTCATTCCCTTCTTTTGCTTCTGAAACTAGATGAATGAGTAAATGAGGTAGAATTCATTGATTCCAGTGCTCTGCCTTTAAATTTGTTTAGTTTTATATGTTTTCGCCAGTTTGGAGAGGATCCCTGTTCTCCATTGCCCTCTTTATCTCCTTGTCATTTTGATACATCCATACACATAATCAAAAGCATCAAGACTACTGCCTACCTTGCCCCAACTCGAATTCTGCAAAAATTTGGCCTCATCCCCGAGCCCAAAATTGTTTTCCCCATTTTTCCAACGAAAACCCAAAAAATTTAAAACAAACCTTCCTATCTATTTACTAGCCTAAAATCAGTATCCACTATAGGTCATCTCAGCCCCTTTTGAAGACCTTTTGCCGAGATAGACCCGGAGAGAGCCCTCTCCTGTCCTCGTAGGGCTAGCTACGAGGCTGAGCTTGGTTTGATGTTGCCTTGAGATTTACCTTATTTCAGCCTAAGGTAGTTTCGAGCGCTAACATAGTGGCGACCATACTGGGGAAAATATCAATGGTTTGCTTGTTGGTGTGTTCATTTCATGAGTTATAGACGAAGTTTGAAGTCACGCCAGGTAGCTTTCGAAACGCTTTTGCTATGCTTAAGCGGAAGTAGATAAACGCTGCTTCAGTCGATCTCCGGTTTAGCTTGTGAATGCAGCACTTGATTTGAAAATTACCCCAGTACACTTGTTCGTTCTAGACTTTTGGATGATTGAGTCTAGAAGTCGATAGGCTGAAAATAATCGGTTGTGTCCTTTGGATTTTTGAATAGATCAATACACTGGCTTCAAAAAGGCATACTAGATCAAATCCTGATCCAAATCCGCCTCCAGTATATGAAAACCCCAACCTAATCCCAAGAATTTTCCG